>JAVYIG010003673.1:0-186818 GCA_035222895.1 Strongylocentrotus droebachiensis
CAGGTTTACAGTGCTTGGTAGAGAATGATCCATTATTGGAAAACTGCATATTCCAACAACCTTTTATTGAAAATTAATGCATTTGACGAATGCCAATAGTTTTGTTCAGCAAATATCCACTGTACAACACAAACTGCTATGTTTGTTTCACTTTATGCACAGAAACTTAAATACAGAAATGCAAAGGCAGGTCACTTTTACATAGAATAAGGTAGCTTGAAGACAAATTTACAGACAAATGATTTTAAAATATATGAGAGGCCCAATCTTCATAAAATTGTAGATAAAGTTATACTGATTTTATGATAAAAATAAATATGATTTCACATGAACCAAAACTGTAATTGGCACTTTTGATATAATATATATTTTGTGTCGATAATGAAAAAGCACATAATATAGTCATTTCAAAAAGGCAGATTTTAGCTCTTCAAGATTCTGATATAAAATATGATTCAGTACTTTTGGAAAGTACTCTCAAGGTTGCTTTCTAAAGACACTCTTTTCTTTGGAAGATCATTTGATTAACACATAATGGACTACATAAACAATAAAAACATGTCACATCAATATCATAAAGACCAATTTGATGAATTTGATAAATACTACTATGCATATTTCAATTAAATTAACTCAATGTATATAGAAAGATCGATTGGCCCAAATATCATTTTGATGCTGGCAACTTATTTGATTAAATGTGGAAAGATGTCACACATAGATCATTTTAGATTGTCATTTCATGAACTTGAAAACATAACTTTCAGTTTCTCCTAAAAAATTGTACTACAGACACAGTTTTCAATTGATTTGTTACATAATACATTGTTGCCCAAATTTTTTTGCAGCCTATTCTAACAAGAACACACTCTAAGTTTGAAATGGCAAGGTAGTGCCAGCAATTATATTTGGTAGATTTAACACATTAAACTGCTGGATCCAGAGGTCCCTTCGATTCTTCTTATTATTGAGTGATACTATGCACAGAATATGAAACCCGACCCACAATGAAAGTGACATCAGTATCCATGACTAATTCCTTAAGGATTGATATCTTGTAACCAAATTGCACTTCTTTTCAATGTCAAACACATTCAGTAACCATGTACAAACACTGTAACCAGAAACATGAAATCAATACATGTATTACTGTACTCACTACTTGGAGCAAATTTTAAGTGTAACCTTGTTTTACAGACAACAATTGCAAAAATTCAATATAGCAATGTAATTTTGAGAGCCCCACTTCTTTGTATTCTAGTGTTTATAAGTTCTGATAAAGCAAGGTTTCTATAAAACAAGGTCTTTTTTCTTGGTCTCAATAAATTTGACAGAGGTCCCCAATGTACATGCATGTAGGCCAGAAGGACATAGTAAGTGCAGTTTGATTTATAATAAGACACTATAAAGTTGGCACGCGTCATGAATTAAATTGATTCGTGTCACAGAAACAGTGAGTTATAAATAGATCACATTCTAATCAGTTGGCAGGACTAATTTGATAGAAATCTAATTCCACCGAATGCTTTTACAAGTCCTACAACTACAAAATTTCCAATGTAACTAATACAAATCACGTTCATATGCAATTGATGTAATAATAATGTAGACTTCATATACTGAACTTAATTCTCGCCTTCACAACTCAATTTAACACAATGTGCAAATCATTGACGATAAAATAAAAGTAAATAAATGCATCTAAGTACTACTGCTGTATTAAACCTAATTCTACCTCATCAGATAAGGGCACTTAAAGAGAAGGTTGAGTTCTGGAAGAGGTGAAAAATAATTTGTGAGCATTACTCATTCTTATTATGCAAGTGTGGAAGAACATCAGTTAAGACATGTTCCCTGAAAAAGCATGGCTCTTCAAATGCCTTCATATTCTAAATATGCATGTAACATCGTAACAATCGGGGGGCCGGCTTTTTACGCCACGTGTTCGTGTAGTCCCATATACATCTTTCTGTGCAAGTGTTTGTAACTTTACCAAGACTTGGCCAAATTTCTTATCATTTTGATGATTCCAGAACCTTGCAAATACACACAAATTCTTATATGCTAGATGATCAACCTTTTCTGGTCGGTTCCACACCGTTTCTTTCACAATGCAATCGCATGACCAGAACTCAACTTCATCTTTAATCATAGAGTGAGAAAAAAATAAATATTGATCAAGATGATACTAAAATGCTGACAATAGAATATAAAGTAAGGCAAATAAAATAAATTCCCTTTATAAAAAAATAAACAAAAGAAAGAACAAAATATTGAACTTCATAATTCTGAATATCATAGAAAATATAAGTAGAAAGATTGAAAATGAAAGGTTTCTATTCTAGATAGGTGCATTTCTGTACATATAATATACATGTATAAATAGCTGTTGGACCAAAACAAAAAATCTAAATTCTTGTAAATAAAAGGTAATGACCACAAGTCATAACATTTGTTTGAATAAGAAAATATTAATTACACCAAAGCTTCTGATATATATTTTATCAATGGTGCTGTAAACCAGAAACTTTTGCTACATGCAACTTTGCGAATCGGAGCTAAGAGTCTCTTACACCGCATGAAATGTTTGTGAATGGCTGAACGTGGAGAAAAAAATATATATAGATATATATCTCATATATTGTATAATACAGTCAAACCTGCTTAGTGAAGACCTGTCTACAAAGACCACCCGTCTACAAAGGCCACATTTGTTGTTTCCCTTGAAAATGGTTCTCATTAAATCATGTACCAAAGGAACCTGTCTACAAAGCCCACCTGTCTTCAAAGGCCACTTTTTGTGTTTCCCTTGGGCGGTCGCTATAGACAGGTTTGACTGTACTTTATAAAACTAATCTTGTATCAATGTCATAAGCCAAACGTTCATGCCTCTGAAATTCACTTTCATTAAACTCAGACAGGCAGTTGTCGTCATCAATGATCATGCGCTAGTTCTGCACATCCACCCATACCAGTCAATTTACTAGTGCAGCTTAAAGCTTAAGGCACTGTACTGGCATTCGATGCATTGTATATACCCAAAACCTTTCACGCCCTTAACTTTTACGAATCTGGACTCCTCGCAAAATACATGAAAGTTTCATGCACACAAACATTTCTGGTTTTACAGTATGTTCTCTGTTCGGATATGCAATCTGTACTATCATTGGAACCGCTGTCTTAAGCCTCGTTTACATTTAGCACAGGAAATTGGACCGTTGCCTTAAGCCTCGTTACAATTAGCACGGCAAAACCATTGCCATTTTGTTTGTGCTTACATATATATTGTGATACCACACCCTTCACGCTTCTGTTTATTAATACATAGAGCTCACTGAGTATGCACAGGGCCTTCATTTACCCGTGAAAAAAGAGCAGCAGCTTTTACGCGGCGTTTCATTACGTCATATCTGAACGAGCCTTTATGAATATTGTGCAAATAACCTCTTTTTATAATAGTATCATAGTAGTAATAAAGTTTGAATCTTGCAATACCTCGAAGCATATGACAGATGATGCCTGAAATCAGGGCTTGCACTAGAGGAGAGGAGGGGGGGAGGGGGGGGGGGGGGGGGGGGGGGGGGGGGGTTGGCATGTTTCATGGTTTCTTTCAGCTTCTCCAAATACAAGAATTAATCAGTCCAAGCAACATTTTGTACGTGCAAGTATCAGCCAGGTAAGTCACACCTTCCTTGGTTGAGCCTTTGACGTTATCAAGGAAAACTTTTGTCCTGAAAACGGACATTAAATTGAAATATATTGCAAACAAGTATCCCATATGTTGAAAGCGATGAAAAATCTTTCTGTCCCTCCTACCTACAGGTATATGAGCATTGACAGATACCTATTGCAGCTTCTATGTTGATTTCTTTTGTACACTGTGGCTCGTAGCTCTTCCGTCTCAGAACCTATGCCATGCAACCCTCGCAGCATTTCTTCACACCATCTCTTGCGTACGGGATGTAGGATATGGAATACCTATGTGTCAAATACAATCGGTAACAAAATGTCTGAAAATAATAGCAATCATTTGGATATGTGAACTTGCAGCATTTCATACTCGAGTCATTAGAGGGAGCAATGTGCTAGCACAGTCATGTCACATCCTACTGCTTCATCCATAAATATGTCATTTTCTATGGAGGCTGGCAGTCTTTAATTTCACTTTATAAGTAACGTTATTATTATTATTATCTGGCTAAAGTCACTTGCTTTCAATAACTGGCAGAATAAACTTATACAAAGATCAAACAGGTTTGAGTAACATCAGACAAGAAAGTTATATGTTTCGATATGATATGAAGAAAACTATGTAAACTATCATTTCCCAGCATAAAACTGTTTTAGTATATTGTGACATCCGTAATTAACCCCCCCCCCCCCCCCCCTTTCCCTCTGATACTGATTTCCTTGTAGCTTTTTAGGACTCATATCTGCTCCCATGTGTGCACATTATCCGCACCTTGGGTAGTATTCCTACCATATATTTGATTTCATTTATTTACCAACAGCAATACATTTCATACAATGATTTTACATATACAAGAGAAACTATTGGTTGGTAAAGGGGCCAGATAATAGCAAATGTGTTAGTCGAGCCTAACCCCTTAATAAACAGCTAAACAAAGTATTTGGTACAAATCAGTTGAGAAAACATGGCAATCATTTTAGAAAATATGGTAAAAGTGAGGGCATTGGGAAAATGAGTCACGTTCTATCTTGTCCTTGGCATTAAGCGGCAAATGATAGATGCGAGGTACTACGGGTTGTCCAATAATACCTTCAACCAATCTTCTACAAATCATTTATATTTTTGTTACCAAATAAACTTTATCAAAGTTGACAATGACATGCATGTAAGTGCATCAATTACAAACAACAAAAAAGTAATAAAAAATAAATGATTTTTTAATTTTTTTATTTCTTTAAATATTTTTTTAATAGCTTAATGAATACCGGTAATGTACTTTTAACGTGTATCATGCTGAGAAGTAGATGACATTTTTTAATACATACCATAATGATGCAAGAAATTGTAGAAAGCAGAACAGGATTGCCAGAATGGTGATTTCCCACTGTCAGAAAGAGAGAGAGAGAGAGAGAGAGAAAATCCTCAAAGTTTCATTTCATTAAATTTGTTTACTTTAGGGGTAGTCCGAGCTATTGTCTTTACATCACAAACCGCTTCTTACATGTTAGTATACATATTTACTGCATCTGATACCTGTAGTTCATAGCCCTATTGGAGCTTTTGACAGACCAAATATGAAATGAAAAGACACATTTTGATGTCAATATAATTACGTTCCACTCTACAATACGTTGTGACCTACGGAAAATCAAATTACCCAAATACCTTGGCATACCAACAGAGTCTCTTCCACATTGACAATTTACAAATATAACCATGATTCCGTTTCATGCAGGTTCAGCACAGATATGGGCATCATATCATGCATAAATCTTCTTGTTCCTCCAAAAATAGGTATTTTATTTGTTTCATACTTAAAAACACTCCCATCAAAATATTACTCATCATTAGTAGTGGTAATATCAGCATTAAGCTGCTCATCAACATCAACATCATCATCAGTTTCATCATCATCATCATCATCATCATCTTCATCATCATCATCAGTTTCATCATTTTCTTCATCATCATCATCATCATCATCACCACCAACACCACCACCACCCCCATTATCATCATCATCATCATCATCATCACCATCCTCCTCCTCCTCATCATCATCATCATCATCACCATCCTCCTCGTCATCATCATCATCATCATCATTACCACCATCATCATCAGTATCATCATCATCATCATCATCATCATCATCATCATCATCATCATCATCATCATCATCATCATCATCATCATCATCATCATCATCATCATCATCATCATCATCATCATCATCATCCTCCTCCCCCTCATCATCATTCATCATACTACCACAGACCATAATTCACTTACCCACAGCGCAGACATGAGTGTCAATGCAATCATGGCGATCATGATTAATGTTGCAATAATCCTCTTCTCCTTAAACATGTTCTTCAGCTGATTGATGGGTCCCATTAGAAACAGGGTCCTTTAGAGAAAAAAGAAGACAGTCATACAAAATTATCAACGTATGAGTAGAGCTGGTCAGGTCCTTCTTATTTTGTCCCATACATCACCAACATCTAACTTTATGGTACATCTAGGCCCCGTCTTAATACAAAGAGTTGTGATTGATCCGAATCAAATACGAGTTTGCAGTCTCCTATCTCTTATGTACATAGTTGCGATTGATATCAATCACAAACAAGTTGCAATTACCGGGTAATCGTAATTGTTTTTAAGACGGGGCCCTGATGTTTGTATTAATTTGCAAGCCCTACTAAAGCTTGGATCAGACCCAAGCTTTAAATCAAATTATATTTCTGATGTACCATACTTCTTAGTAACCTAAACGGATAAGACACCAAATGAAATATATTGAACTTGTCAAGCTATATATCATTCGTTAGCACACTGCAATAGTAAATGCAGTACTGCATAATGATCAATTAAACAATTATGTTCAGAATTATATACATATGCTAGAAGGGAAGTAACTTCACTGGGACTGCAGGATCAAGCTTTTATCTGTAGCATCTTTTAAATGAATTAACATCTCACATTAATTCTCGCTACCCCAAATAGCGATTCTGCCGAGATCCGGGGAAAATCCTGAAAACGCGCATTGCATTATGGGATAGCTTTTCGACATTACAGCTTCCTGTGCAGGCGCTATATTACTAGGCGCGATAGCGTATGCACCGAATATGTCGTCTGCTCGGTCTTGTTTTTTTTCGCAAATATTTCAACGTTTTTTTGAACATTTCATTCGTTGTTTTTTGCGTCTTTTGACATCAGTGACGATGGTTTTCTTTTGTGAGGCTGCACAGTGCTGGGCTCATGATTCCAAGCGTAAGAACCCTGAAAAATGGGGGTGGATGAAGGCCGTGACATGGGATGGGACTCTATACCGGAAGTTGTAGTGACGACCCGAGAGAGTGAAAATTACCTCGTCTCGCGAATTTCGAGATTTTCGTACCTATTTAGGGTAGCGAGAATTAGAACACAATATCAAAATTGTCTTCAAATCCCTACTGATGTGTATTTCTACCAAATTAACTTCACTGTCCTATTTATAGATATACCCTGCTCAAACTTTTATCTGCCTGCCCTTTCTTCCCGGCCCCCCACTCCGTGAATGGAGGGATACCATGCGTGTTCCCAAACTCTCTGGCTCGTAACAAAAGAAAAAGGTCGACCTGTATTAACTTTACACATCAAACTTTTGCTGAAAAGGGGGGGGGGGGGGGGGGGGCCTTTCTTTCACTTACCCAGAAAGAGCGATTACTGTGCCGAAGCAATACAGGACGGCAAACGTACGAAGGTTGTGACTCGATGGAATGAAGAGGAGGAAGGAACCCTGTAGGAAACAAAGAATAAATAAATAAATAAATAGTGAACATTTATAATGCGCCATGTCTGTCAATAATGACACTCCTGGCTCAGTTGTGTGAAAATTGTATAATTATAATTGTGGGCATACGACGAACCAGTGATTCAAGAAAGAAAGTTAAAACACGCATACCGGTAAGTTAAAGTTTAACATACTTCAGGATATAATTTTGCAATAATAGAATTACAATAATGTTTTGTTTTTGTTTTATAACCTAAAAGCAAGGTTACACACATAAAAAGAACAAGAACAAATCAGATGATTGGGTTATGTAGTCTTGCAGCACCAGCTACAATGTACATACCAGTGATATCACTAATGTCTTTGTGCAAGATATTAATCTACATTTGCCACACTCCACCCAGGTGAGGTGAATGGGTACCCGGTAGGAAGAAATTCCTTGAATGCTTGAGCGCCTTTTCATGGAAGCTTGGCTAAAGCCAGGGGTAATGATATGATTGCAGGCCCAGCCTTTTATGTATTATATTTATTCAGAACCCTTCACTGGAGCTACAAACTGTATGTAGATGCAAGTGAATATTTAGTGGTTTTTAAATGGCTGATGACTAGAGAAGATAATTATGCTTGAAACTTACCAATATAGATAGCGAACAACCTATGACAAAGCAGGCAATGAATCCTTTAATGCGGGTTGACCAGCTGAGTGAAGAGGCACTGTACACCTGAAAAATAAAATATTCCACAAACATAATTGTTTAAAAAAGGTGAATTAACTCCAAAAGAGAAATGCACTAAAAACAGATTTAATTTCTCCCCATTTGTTGAGCTTATACATGATGTCACATCAAAACATGAGAGGGGGAATTAATCAAGATATCTTTTACGATCGAGTCCCATGCAGTGCTATTTGGGGTCTGCCATTTCCTTGGTGTGTGATCATGTGTCAAGAGAGTTCCATGACATAGATATATGTTACACTTAATACAGCAAGAAATATAGTTAGACCTGGAAGCTTGGCAGCTGGAGACAGCTTTCTTCCAAAAGCTTTGGTATTCAAGGTATTGTGTGTAATGTAAATGCAGTGTACGCTCGGTATCTTCAGATGGTGCACACTGTGAGCTCGTGCACAGAGGTGGCACCAATCTAAAGAAACCTCGCACTGCATTTACCACTCGCTAACAAACGCTGGGTCGTGCATTATTTGTAGAATATTATTATTATAGGTCTAAGACTCTAAGTTAGACAGACAAATATTTAGTGTTTGATGCACATTTTTCATTAAATCAAAAAGCGAATTGACATCTTTATTTGAGTTAAGTATTCTGAAACACAAACCTCATTACCAGCATTATATATATATACATAATGTGTAGGAAAAAAACGTTAAGAGTTGAGAGTAAGACACACTCTGCTCTGTTGATACTAAAAACAATTAAACTCTCATTCTCAGTCAAATACAGCTGGACAAAACTCAACAAAATTCACTTAAAATCAGCATAAGAGAAGGCATTAATATGTTTGTTTAGTGTCCAGACACCCAACCACCATCACCTAGCCTGATTTGACATCTCTAGAATCTAGAGAAAAGATAAAGATTAAGAGTATAGAGTGTTGATAGGAATTGAAAAATTACAATAAAGGACTTTATATTCGATTGTATCCAACACGTAAAGCTACGCGCGGGACTGAAATCAAGGATCTTTGGTCCCGTCTACGCGTCACATCAAACACTCGTATAATGTGAAAAAGTACAGCGAAAGTGCATCATGAACTTTAATCAAATATAAAAAATTACCGAATACTTACGTCGGTTATTATGCTTTGCTCATCCTGCTGTTCTTCTTCTCCACGCAATACCTTTTTCAACTTGTCCATTTTCCTTATTATTGTAATCTCACTCTGCAAATCAAGATTTTTTAGTCTATCATTTATCAATGAATAATTGAAGAGCGTGATATTTTTACGACAAACCTAAATTTAACTCATGCCGTCATGTCATGCCTCTAAACTCGATTCAATGGGCAATAATTTGCTCCTCGGCCAATTTCTAACAACTCTGTTTTGTAATTGGAAAGGAAAGAAAAGATAAATTAGCTAATGTTGATTATTAATTTTGTTCATAATTGCCTCCCCCTCTCTCCCAATCTGCTACTTAATTTTAGCAGGAAATTTGATTTTCTTTTTCAAGGGGGGGGGGGGGGGGGGGGGATGACGGGGGGCGGGGGAGGATATAGAGGCCCCATAGTGGCATAGCAGCCAGATATTTTTGTTGACATGTTCTTTGAGTGGACCATCAAAACAGTCATTTTTTTTTCACTAGTATTTCACCCGGATCATGTTCAGAAACTATGATTTTTAAATACAATACTTTTTTTTTCAGTCTTAATCTACCCATTGGAAATTTCTTTTATACATGAAATTCTTCTTTTAACTAACTCCCAATGCCTGTAGGCCTATGTGCATGCATGCTCTCTTCAATTTTGAATATCTTTTCTTCTTCTCCGTTTCTCATTCTCACTAGTACAATTTGTGAATTATATTCATTGACTTTTCCCATTCTCACTATAAATTTTTCTTACAACTCTAGAATAGGCCCTATAGATGCACTTCTTCTTAATCTTCTCATTCTCACTTTCATTTCAACAATATCCGAACTCATCCCTTTCACATTTTCTTACTTCATATGACCCTCTTCTAGTCAAGCAATTATTAACATTCTTTTTCTTCTTCTCCAATTCTGACTGTAAGTAGCTCTCTTTTCATTGAACAATAAGTATATACTTCTCTTTCTCCCTATCTCACCATACTTCTATGTCAAAGGACTATATATACTTCTCTTCTTCTTTTTCATATTCTCACTACGTGCAACACTTATCTATTTGAACAATATCAAAACCCTTTTTCACTATACACATTCAATTGAAGAATTTAAAACCTTCCCCCTTCTCAGGCAACTCTCTAATATTCAAACAATGATGTTAACACCATATCTTTATCCTATTCTCTCTACGTCGTATTTAATACATCAACAATGCATGTATACAAGTCTCTATACTGTCTCTTTCTCCAATTTTTTTGGTTGGGAGTCTTTTTTTCTCTTCTTTGAACCTAGAGAGTAACAAAAACTCAGCAGAATAAAACAGACGATTGCTTCACATTGTTTCTTTTCATCACTTTATTTTCATTTATTGGGTCACGAGACCAACATATTTCCATTCTCTACGGATAGAAGTAGATACGGCTCTGAGAAAAAAATTACAAACGAATGGTTGATACATAATTCTGTCACATTCGTAAAAATAGACAAGACAAATCTGACCACAAAGGTTTTACAGATGACAGCTTGAAAACACTCAATATTCATTTCATAGAAACTGGAGCTTGCGGGTAGACTGACTGCATAGTAGAAATTAAGATGCAAGGGGCTAATAGGGATCTTACTAAATAGAGAATCGTAAACAGTATATCAAAAAGAGGAAAGACATTAAACGTTGTCTAAATACAGGATTTCAAACTGCTCTTAAACTCTTCCAGAATTTGTACATGTAGTTTAAAGCTCTCTTTTTCATTATAGACATAATTGATATTTATTTTTCATAAACCACATTTCGATTAAATGATCGGAGGACAATCCCATTTATACACTCAATAGAATATGGAACAAAGTCTTTTCTTAGACTGGATGAGGTGTAAATGTACAAATAATTTACATCACAGCACGGAAAATACCATTTATCAATTATTATGTTATGGTCCATCAAGATTTTGGGGTAGTTAGTTGGCTATTAGCATTCAACATGAACATTTATCTAGTACACTTTGTTGTGTCAGATAGATAAACATGTAACACACATCAGTGTTATTAATGATATATAACATCCATTTGTGGAGTAAAGCATTACTAACCATCAACATAAATACAAAAGATTAAATAACAAATAAAATAATAAATGATTGAACAAAATAAGACATGAAATAAAATTGATATTGCTTTCACTGTAGTAAAACAAGAATGCATCTCCTGTTCTTGTTTTGCATACATAACATCATACATTCATTTGGAACACTGCTAAAGCAAAATAAAGATTGCTTTTACAACACCTGATGACAATTATTTCATCAGGGGCAGATTTGTACTCTAACCCATAACAACACAAAACATATGTCTGTGGTTTTTATTTACTTTTACATTACTTGATCTGGATATTTGCTTCAGCTATACTAATTACCAATTTGGAAAATCAAATGTTGATGAGGCATTTCAACTCTAGAATTTTAACCAGCAATCATATGGCATGGTTCGGAGAAGAGTCGCTGAGTGTCACTAGTATGTTCAGTTGGCAAATGCACTATAATTTTATTTGAAGGCATTTATTTATCAAAGATGTGCTCCAATATGAAACAGGGACACTGGGGCCCGCAACATAAAGCTTAGCAATTGATCATAGGATTGATTTTTCCGGATTGATCGCATTGAGCACTATGTGCAGTCAATCGCAAAAATCAATCCTCCAGTCAATTGCTTTGCTTTGTGTTGTGTTACGGTGCACAGAGTGAGTAGGGATAACAAGTTTTTGATGTCATTTTGCACCCCCTCCCACCCTCTGAATGATGCAGACCCTTTCCATTTCTTTAAAGCATGATACATGATAAATAAAAGGATAAAGAGGGTCTAAATCATTTCTGGAGGGGAGGGGTATAAACAAAACTTTTAAATTATACAAAGTCAACTTACAGTCCCTATTCACCGTTTAACAGGAACCTGTCATTCATACCAAGGGTAGAAATGCAGATAACTATCATCTTCATTATATTTCCCTCAAACTCAAAAACATCAGTAAATTCTGAAAAATGGTTTTAAGATGTTGATCCATGGAAATGACAACTAAGGGAGTAACAATTCAGCACATTTATAACACACTTGAACAGTTGTATTACAATGTATGGTATGTAGCTATTAATTCACTGACCAAAATAGCATATTCATAAAACAAAAATTACAAACACTGCCTCATACTCAATTATCTCTCTCTCTCTCTCTCTCTCTCTCTTTCTCTCTCTCTCTCTCTTTTTATATCCCTCTCACACACACTTCATTTTATTTGAATCAATTTGACATCCAGATTTACATACCTGCATCAATTCATTTTCCTATATATAATATGCACACGGACACTCACCCAACACACAATAAACATTAAGAAATAACATAACTTTTCCCCTCTTTATCAAACAAGTAATTTTCTACAAATATACACATTCTATGTCTAATCCGTGATAAATCTTCTATGCAATCCAATAACTTTTCAACATAATCATATTGATTAAGAAAAATGTCTTGGATTACACATTACAAAATGCATGTTACACATGAAATTGTTACCAACTCCCAACCAAATGATCATCTGTATACAGTCAACTTCCATTTTAGTTTGGAACATGCAAATGCTCAATCTTCATGTGCATATTATAACCCCTCAAACATCATTGCAAATTAAATTATAAAACAACGATTTTGATGCGTGTTGTGGTAATTAAAATATAAACTAATTTCAAAATTGTAGAAAAATCATCTATTTCCCGAATCGAATCAGAGTGCATCTAAGATTTCACTTAAATTTTGGTTTAAGCTTTCAGATGATGGTGTATGGTCATCATTTTCCCTAAATACCACAGGTCTGGACAATTGGAGATATACATGGTCAAGCACAGTTATCCACTAAACAAAGTACTTCCTATTAATGCTGGTCCATAATTCATAATGCCTTCTATATCCATACAAGGCGAGGGTACAGAAAATACATATGCACACCTAATAAATTCATACATGTATTTGAAATATCCATGACATATTTCTTACATCAATAATATTTATTGAAAAAAAAGTAACATCTATAAATGGAAACGCCAAAATTCAGGTAGATGATGATGTACAAGATTTGTGTTGCGCAATGATCAATTTTCTTAATCATTGTCCTATTAAATTATCCTACTACATCCTAATATTCTTAAGGTAGTATATATGTAAATTGTCTCCATTCAAGTGAGCAATAACACTGCTCCAATGATGAAGGTGTTCATCACATAAAACCTTACACTACTTCATATTCATTGGCAGTAGGGTCATGATTAGGTTATATATTTTAAAAAGATCGAAAGGTAGACATTGAAAAAGGATGCCTTCATAATATGTTACATGTTCAACACATTGCTTTCTGCATTATAAAATATTAATTTGACAAAAAGATGATCATTCATATGTACAAAATGATTGGTGATTATTGAATGATTTTTGTTTTGTGTGTGTGTGCTTCAAATGGTGCAGAAATTTCTTGAATAATCATAGGTTTGTACACTTAAGAAACCAGAACATGATCTGAACTGTGCATTTCAATGTGATATAGAGCATGTATTTATTCATTCATTTATGTCCCAACTGCTCATCTATTGCATCATAATAAATCAGACGTTCTCTTTAAATTAAATTTCATTAATAGAACTCAAGATTAGCTTGAACATGCTTTTTTCAGTGAGTTTCAACCTAAGGTATCCTAGGGTTTAGAAGTTAGGTTAACGTAAAAATCCACAAAAGATTGATCTTTCAGCAGTCCTACACAATAAAGCAAGGTTCTCACATTAAATAACTACCACAAAAACCGGCGCAGCAAAATGACATAAGCATAATGCAGCTAGCATTCTTTCATCTTAGAACAAATCCAAAAGTAAGAACACTTAAGGCTTGTGTAGATATGTCACGGTAAACTGCCGTAAAAAAGCCGCCTAAGGTTTTCTGTACACGTCAATGAATGGTAACTGGGCACCATAAAGGTCCTGCCCGTGTTCACTGAGCTCTGTGTAATTCATCATAACAAAACTTTTTAAAAACACTGCAGTTTTGCAGCATCACATCTGAACGAGGCCTCAGGAGTGTTTTGAGTTAAGCACAGAAATTTATTTTTTCTCACCTTCACTTGCCAATTCATTTTGTTTTTGTGGCAGTTTACCATGTCCTACGTTCACAAGTCTTAGATGTAATGACATACTACAATGTACTTCTGGGATCTTATCAAAGCTGGAACTGCCCAGCGTCTGTAAGAGGTGCAGAGACACAGCTGATGGTTTAAAGCCTGTCTGCACTAGTTTGGTCAGAAAGGATTAGACCACCCTGCTGGTCACTGACAGGTGGTTATCTCATCAACTCAGCTCTCAAATAACATAAGAAAAAGAGGATCATGGGGGACCAACGGGCCCTGCTTAGTCATTGTTTTCTATATAGAGGGAGCAAGTAGCTAAAAGTAGTGCAGTGGGGCTTTAATAGTGGTCAAACAAAGCTGAAAGCTCCAGATGTAAGAACTCACCATACCATCCATAACTGATCCATATAAGCACACTGGCACACTGTTTGTCTTACAGCGTTACATGCTTTGCCTTAAAAAACAGGCTCTTTTTGTTGCTTCCATTAATCCACTGACTTATACTGAAGTTCAAGACAAAGACTTTGTCCTTCGTGTTTGTGTTTATGGACATAGGACGTCATACACATGTATTCATCATGACAAAGAACTTGTAGGTTGTGTGCAAGAGTAGTTCACAAATCCAACACGAAAATTCACTTAACCCATTCACAACTTAAGTTATCTCATTTCCTATGCATGATAATGGAACCATTAAATTGACAGAGACAAAGGGTTAAGTCTTCAGGGTATAGCACTATTGAATCAATCCATGTAAATGACACTTTGAAAATACAAAGATATCTATCTTTGATGTTTGAGCCCACTTGCACTAACATAAACATGGATGACTGGAATCGCTCAATCACAAAATATAACGTATGAGAGTGGACGCCATCGAAAAAAACAAACTTTTTCTTGATTCGTGGGGCTGGTTTCTACATAATTGGTCACAAACAGCTTCTTTTCTCCACTTTGAAAATGTGCACTCATATCATAATATATATATATTTATATATTTATCTATTTATATATATATTCATATATCCATATATCTCTGTGGAGATGACTGACATCTGTGGAGCTAGATGAGATTACCCTGTGGGAGAAAATTGAGAGAAACAAAAAAGAAGAAAAAAATTGTAATGCAATATTGTGTAAATTGTTTATTAATATTAAAACAACAGGTGCAAACTGCATAATCTGGCTGCCATTTAATTTCAGAGGGTGCACTACAAATTGCACTAGCATTAGATATAAGCATGTAAAAGATTGAGAGAAAAGAAAGGACATTTATTTTTTCTTCATTCATACATCAAACTATGCATATCATTAATGCACACGATAAGATCTGACTGGGATCCAATTTTAAAAGAAATTACACACTAGCATAAGATGTGAACATTTAAAGATGTAAAAGAAAAAGACATTAATTTTCATTCATTTATTCAACGACTTATGCAATACCATTCTTTAGAGCCAAGTGCAAACAATACTATCTGATTGCTATCCAATTTTAGAAGAAATTACACTAGCATAAGATGTGAACATTCAAGAAAAGATGTGAAAGAAAAAGACATTAATTTTCATTAAATTATTCAACAACTTAGGGAAGGCAACTTTATTATCACTCGCGTTCGTCCGGGTTAGGGACGCCTACTTATCTCTTAATCCCCCGTTCCCGGACGCGTATTGTACGCTGGCGGTCCCTTGGCGTCCCTTGCTCGCGACTATTGTTGTCTGTTGGACAATAGAGCAGGCAGCCAGAAAAGAAGCCATCCCGTCCGCTAGGACCGCTGTCAATCAACCTCACCGCTATCCATCCCCTCTCTAATCCTTTCTAATCTGGCGTCCCCTGACAATAGATGACCCGTCTAGAACGCGTTAATCTGGTGTTCCCTGACAATAGTTGCACCCGTCTAACAGTTAGCTCGCGTTTATAAATACAAGATAGTAGATTTTCATAGATGAATTTTCAGTCTTGAAAGCAGAGCTAGAGCTGCAATCCTCCCGGGTTGATTGATAATAATTTGTCTAAAAAATGTGTCGTGCGCTAAAATAATAAACCTCACCAGCAAAGCCTCAAGTCTTTATACGTACAGCCGCATATGGTAAAAGCTTCTTGTGCGACACTGCAAATATATAAATCATATTTAGTAGTGTCTGTATTCCCCAACCTATTAATCAGTACTGCATTGCGTGGATCAGCAATTCGTGCATTTCACAACACGTGGAGAGCCCCCTAAAAGGCGGTCACGTGATCTGAGCCCGACAGAGCTGGGTTTTTTAGTGCGTGTAGCCACACTCGAAGGGCTTGCGATAAGCGAAAAAAATCGTTACAAAATCTCAGATTTCTTGAATTTAAGCGCTTTTTGGCGAAGCCGTTTTTTTTTAATTGGGCTAAGCCACTGCGTGCTTTGGAAATATGGCTCCGATTCCGCACTTTTGAGAGCAACATTTGGCTTTTGGGGTGGATTCTTGGAAGTGACATCGAGATTTTCTTGTACTAGTGAGTGACGCTGTGTGTGTAGTGCAGTGCACTGATATGCAATTTGCGTGTGTTGTGGATGCCGGTTTGATATCACGATCGGATGCATGTGTGTGAATGGCCTGGGGTAATGCGCACGTCTTTGAGTGGTGTACACATCCCCTGTGTTGTGTGTAATCACTGACCTCTGTGTGTAATATATGTGCATGCGTGCGCGCCGCAGGAATTGCCAACACACAACATTGGCACAACTATGCATACGCTCGTTCTCACAGCCAAAGTATAGCCACGTTCGCACAGCCATACTCGGAACAGCAAAACAAATACATATTTTCCTTAAAAAAAAACACGTATAAATACGTTAAAAACGTTCTACTTGCCAGCTCTGTAAATATCTCTGGGTTTTATGTAAAATTACAGCAGAAAATTCAACGTTTTTACAAAATAAATATAGAAATAAAAATAAGAATTTACATTGCATGTACCTCACAAGTGAAGATGTAGATGTAACTTTGCCTCCCTGTTTTACTTTTCCCTTTTAATGATTTATTTGCATTTGCACACCCCTCCCCATTTTTTGTCGAACTTCCATGGGTACAAGGTATTATGCATGAACATACTCCTGTTTAAATTTGAGAACAAACGGACCAGTCTTTTGTATATATATGAAAAAGATTTCTCATTTCTGATTTCCAATTTAAATGGTCCGTTTGCTCTAATAATTGAACAATGTTGTTCCCATGCCACATGATGGCATTGCTCTTAATAATGACAGATTTATTATGACATCATTCCCGTCACGAGTATGTCCAGAGTCGGCGCTCTCATAACAAAGGCGTAAACAATCGTAAATAAATCATTCTTTTAGGACTTTGGTGGTGATTGATATGACGCCTCCTTTGAATTCTGAATGAGCAATAAGCACAAACATTACCTACACTACACTGTCTACAGAAGAAAGTGTAGTAGGTCCATGATTATAGAAAGAAGGAGATAGTGGTAATATAGAGAGAGGGAGATTAGAAAGGAGACAGTGTGGAATAAAGAGAGAGAGAGATATAATTTGGGGTGGAGGTGGGGGAGGGGCATACATTAGTGCCTCCCACCTTTTGGTAAATCCAGGATACGCCCCTGCTCTATTGTAACTATTTGTATACAACATTATTGACATTTATTTTGTTTTGAAATAAATCCAATTTTATTTGTAAACACCAGCACTGGCGGATCCAGGGGGGGGGGGGGGGGGGGGGTAATATGGTGTACAATAATTGTTCCCACGATATCGGAAGATTTCAAAAGAAAATAACTAGCGCGTAAATTACAAGCAGCCGAGTGTCGGTATCATTTACAAGCGTGTCAATAACAACGTGTCCAGAATGAGTGAAGTGAAGATGTAGATCTATCTTTGCCTTCCTGTTGGTTTTACTTTTCCCTTTTCTTGATTTATTTTGTACAATGCATTTTTGTAATTATTTAGTCGTCCTTTTTACCTGCCATCTTTCCGTCTCCCGATCCTTTCTTTCTTCTTGAACTCTTAATATTTCTTTATTTATATCTTCATCACCAGGCGCGTACGCAGGGAGGGGCGGGGGGTTGTGTGTGTACTAATGGGTGACCAAAAAACATGACCTTACCCCCCCCCCCCCCCCCCCCCCAAAAAAAAAACGAAATATCGGTCGGCTAAATTTTCGGGAAAAATGTACTCGTTGCGAAATTTTCATCAAATCCAGGACAAAAAAAAAAGGTGCTCCTATACCCCCTCCCGTCTGTCATTGCGAAATTTTCGGCGCAATTTATACCCCCCCCCCCCTGCGAAGAAATCCTGCGTACGCCCCTGTTCATCACTTACTTCATCTAATTGTGTAATTCCATCTCTTAGATTTTTGTTTCCAATGATTAATATGATAACATTATTATATCGTTTTTTCAGAATTTCATTGAAATTAGAAATTTGAATTGTGTTCAAGACTGTGCGAATTCATTCTGAAACCTGAAATGCATTATGAATACCCGACAGGCCAAAGTCAGGGACAGAATAGGTACTCTTTAATATTGCGCCGAAATTGTCGATGGGGAAACAGTCGATGGGGAAACATTAGAGAGATCGAGGGGTCAATCTTTGTGCTCTATTCACCATCTCTCATACACACTCTCTCTCACTTTCTTTCTATCTAGAATTATCATTCCATCACCTCATCTTTCAACATCAACCATCTCTTGCATCTTCTATCCTTTTCATTTATTTTTTATTTTCTTCATTTTTTCTCAATCTGTTGTGCTTTCCCCTACTCTATTCACCATCTCTCTCATATCCACTCTCTGTCTTCCTTTATCATTTCACTTTTCAACATGAGGTGGTGAAATGATAAAAGAAAGAAAGTGAGAGGGAGAGAGATGGTGAATAGAGTAGGGGAAAGAACAAAGATTGAGAAAGAATGAAGAAAATAAAGGGTGAGAAAAACAGAAAACAAAAATGTTTAGATAAGAGAATGGGAGAGAGAAAGGAGAGGAGAATTAGGTAGAACGAGGGGTAAGCATTAAATGAAAATGAATGAAGAGGATGCAAGAGATGGGGGATGTTAACTCTTTATGCGCCACTTAAAAAAAAAACCCTGTGCCACATTCTTTTAGGGTCACACATTTCGAGGTAATCTTTATTGACTCTGCTGAATCAAGAGGCTATAACTCTTCACTGGATGATCATGATGAAAAATATTGTGCAGCAAAGTTGTAGACCGGAAAACGTGCTTTTCGATGAACCTACATTTGTTATATTTTGAATTATTATTTATATAATAATCATAATTATATAATGTTTAATTTTTCTTATTTACAGCAGTTTTTTATCCCTCTAGAATTTCTTATTTACCAAAGATAAAACATCTTCAAATCGAATCTATTAGAAAGGTGGACTTCTTACCTTTCTTTACATACCTTGCTCAAGTATTCTAACAATTCAGAAGGTTAGTATTTAGGTTGTTGAAGAAAAGAAGTTCAATAGGGAGAGACTTGAAAGTACCCCGCTCAGCCACCCTTGACAATGGGCTAATCTGCCCATTGAAATCCCTATTAGTATTACCCCAGGTTATTGTCAATGTCCGGCTTAGCGGGGCATGAAAAGGGACGTCGTGGGGATGTTTTTCTTTATTGTGCCATGATAAGTCAATAAGAAATAAGAGAATGTTATTGATTTTGCCCACTGGTATGAGCATGTATACATGGTATAGGCATAATATATTATATGTGATATACTGTTCTCTCACCTTCTTTACCCCTCAATGAAATTGATTTCAAGTACATTTATCACAGCCATAGATATACAAAGAAAGAATGAATCAATCTTAAAATATAAACTATATTGCATTGTTTTCCATTTACTTTATTGTGAGAGAGCTTATTATCAGAAATGATTGACGAGTGGAGTATGCAATAAATAAAATATGGAGAACGGACGTGAGAGACATTATGAGAGAGAAATAGTGATATGAAATGAAAGGACTTTACTGTGAATAAAGATTATAAGAGAAAGAGATAAAGATGACGCCAAGACAGGATACATATTGATACGAAAATAACAATAATAATGAGATAGAGATGACGGAAAGAAAGAGAGTAAACACTGATAGCATAAGAATGAATAAAGATAATAAGAGAAAGATATACAGATGACGGCAAGACATAGGTTACATATAGATAGGAAAATGATAATAATAATAAGATAGAGATGACGGAAAGAAAGAGAGTAAACACTGATAGCATAAGAATGAATACAGATAATAAGAGAAATATATAGAGATGACTGCAAGACATAGGATACATATTGATAGGAAAATAATAATAATAATAAGATAGAGATGACGGCAAGAAAGAGAGTAAACACTGATAGCATAAGAATGAATAAAGATAATAAGAGAAAGATATACAGATGACGGCAAGACATAGGGTACATATAGATAGGAAAATGATAATAATAATAAGATAGAGATATTTTTTCCTTCACCTACTTTATCTGCCCCCTCTAATTTTGTAATTCCATCTCTTTTAAATAATGTTTATTTCTTTATTTCTTCAATTATTAATAATAAAAACTGAATTTTATTATATATTTTTTTCTAGGAATTGCATTGAAATTGGGGAGGGTGTGCATATTTATTCTAAAACAAAACAGAGAATGTCATAGATCATTGGAGAGTGGGAGAGAGAAAGACCGCGTGAGAGGGGAATTGGAGAGAACGAGGGAAAGAAAGAGGGATGCTAGAGATGATGGATGTTGAAAGATGAGGTGGTGAAATTCTTATTTTAATCCTCTGTATATTTATGAGAAGTAAAAAGATTTCTTATTTCCAATGTTAATGGTCCGTATATATGCTCTAACAGGCGCGAACGCAGGATTTTTTCAAGGGGGGGGGGGGGGGGGGTTTTAACATTTATAAATCGGGCCGAAAATTTCGTAACGACTCAGCCCACCGCTCAATAAGCGGGGGGGGGGGGGGGTGGTAAGAGGACACATTTTTTTATTTGTTTGGGCCCAAAAAAATCGCAACGACTCAGCCGACCGCTGAATAAGCGGGGTGGGGGGGGGGGGGGGGGGGGGTGGGTAAGAGGACACATTTTTTTTTTTGGGCCCAAAAACATCGCAACGACTCAGCCGACCGCTGAATAAGCGGGGGGGGGGGGGGGGGTAAGAGGACACTTTTTTTTTTTTTGACCTCGAAATTTGAAAATTTGACATTTTGCTCCGTTGGGGGGGGGGGGTAAGGTCACCTGTTTTAGGTCAGTCATGGGGAAAAAAAAAAAAAAAAATCCAAAAGGGGGGGGGTTTCAGGGGGGTTTATACACATAAAAATACCAAAGAGGGGGGGTTTAACCCCCCAAACCCCCCCCCCCCCCCCCCCACCCTGCGTACGCGCCTGTGCTCTAATAATTGAACAATGTTGTTCTCATGCCACATGGCATTGCTCTTTATCTTAGTCTAGTCACAACGACAATCAAAGAATGACAGATTTATTATGACATTCCGACCACAAGTATGTCCCGAGTCGGCGCTCTCCGAACAAAGGCGCGTACATGCGTAACGATGTTAAATATACGCGATGTTTTGAAACTTTGGTGTTGATTGACATGACGCCTCATTTCAGATAAGCAATCGACCTATACAGTGCGCCTCAGAAAACACGAAGCCGAGAATTGTCGATGTTTTATCATAACTTAGTCATAATTATAATTCATAAATGACACATATTTGTGAAGCTTAGATCCTCTTCTTTCATTTGATGCAACTCATATAATGCATATATCACGAATGAGCGATTAAAAAATAATTTGAAGACAGGGTCCTTTGGTAAGGCATTAATCCTCATTACCAGGTCCCTCGGAGAGGACCTAAAGCCGTCGGTCGTCTGGTTGCTTACTAATTAGCCAGTCAGGTAAAATAACCACCACCACAGGTTATCAAAAAGTCATTTGGCGAACGGTATCTGAATTTCTAGAAAGTTCACTTTCTGTCCTTTCATAAATTAAACCTCGGCTCAATCAGGAAAAATGAGCCAGGAATAACAAATTTCTGTTTGTTTAAAGTAATGCTTGCACTTCCATAATTTGAATTCGTTTTCACTGGCTGCCTGCCGTAGCAACATACATAGTTTAATATGGAAATGCAAGCATTTACTTGAAACAAACGGAACTTCTTTATTCCTGTACAAATAATGTGTCATTCATTTATTATAATTTTGATTAAGTTATCATAAAACATCGATATTTCTCCGTTTCGTTTTCTCATGGGACGCACTAGCTAAAGAAAGTGTTGATTAAAGAAAGAGAGAGATGGTGGTAGAGGTAGAGAGAGATTAGAAAGGTGACAGTGTGGATGAGAGAGAGAGAGAGAGAGAGAGGTGAGAGGGCTATAAAAAAGGGTCGTAGAGAGGGCCTGGAGAGAAAGATAACAGATAAAAAAGGAAATAGTGTTGATTTGAGATACAGATGATTTTACTACTATCGAGAGAGAGAGATTCAAGGGGTATTAACCGAATTAAATTGTATGTATGCCTATAACAACAATCCTAAAAGGTGAATTGTTAGGTCTGTTTTTGTATCAGAACGAAAATTCTCCTCACCATCGTTCAGTCGCAACAATGACATACAAATAATGACATATTTATTATGACATTCCCGCCGAAAGTCGGCGCTCTCAGAGCAAAGGCGTAGGCTGACAATCGTAAATATCGCGGTGTGTCTGAACTTGGGTGTTGATTACAACATTTCCAAGATGCGGTTATCAATCCAACTTTCTACTTCATTTGAGCCTTTTCATTGTTCCCACGAAAAGATCGATAGAAATGTCAGAATGTCTATTACCCTTCCCAGTGTTCAATGGGCGACACAGGGTATGCAAATTAGAAATTGTTCTCGCGCTGCTGGTCGCTACAAGCGGCCGCGGCGTAGTATCATTACATTCAAAATCAGTTTTCATAAGACCAAACGTCCAAAATAGATGACATAAAAAAATACATAACAGTCTCGTAAAGTAAATATTTCAAATTAACAAAACATGCATGTCTACGTCCCTCTACCTCTCTCTCTCTCTCTCTCTCAACCTCAAACGGACCTGTTTTGATTGCGATTCACACAATTTTCATTTCATTTAAAATGGGGAAAGCCTTCCGATCGCTGGAAGGAAGGAATTTTCCTGGCAAGGTGATTAAACGAGTTCTTGCCCCCTCTTTATAGCGCGACAAATAGAAACCCTATCCCTTTCAAGAATTATGTAATATTATGTAACATAATCCCCCCACTCTTGCCCCTTTCATCGGGGACGCATTTGGGACGCTCGCGGTCTCTAAACAAAGGAGGGTACGCGATGAATGGAGAAGGTTTTAATCCCCCTTACCTTACGCGTTAAGGACGGTCGCGTTCGCTAAACAAAGGAGGGAACGCGATCGTCCTTAACCCGGACGAACGCGAGTGATAATAAAGTTGCCTTCCCTTATGCAATACCATTCCTTAGGGCAAAGTGCAAACAATACTACAGTCAAACCTGTCTATAGCGACCGCCCAAGGGAAACACAAAAAGTGGTCTTTGTAGACAGGTTCCTTTAGTACAAGTTTTAATGAGACACCATTTTTAAGGGGGAAAAAAAATGTGGTCTTTGTAGACAGGTTCCTTTAGTACAAGATTCAATGAGAAACCATTTTTAAGGGAAACAAAAATGTGGTCTTTGTAGACAGGTTCCTTTAGTACAAGTTTCAATGAGAAACCATTTTTAAGGGAAACAAAAAGTTGGTATTTGTAGACAGGTGGTCTGTGAAGACAGGTGGTCACTAAAGCAGGTTTGACTGTATCTGATTGTGATTCAATTTTAGAAGGAAATTGCAAACTCTGTAAATTCAAATCTATTAGAGGCGACGTGTCCCCTTGAAGCAATGTGTGTTTCTGCAGCAACAATATGGAAGATGGTTTACTTACGAATGGATCTGCGGGTGCTTGAGTTTGTGTAGGTGGTCTCGTTGGTTGATTATACATAGGTTGACCCATACCTCCAACAGGTTGTCCAAACATGCCCACTGGTGCCATACCCACCGGTCTTACACCCATACCCTTCAAGAGAAACATAGAAATTATTGGGGTAGGGTAACATTAAAGGTATAGACCAGTTTTGGAAACGCACCCCTCTCAAAAAATGAAATGGAATTAGTCTCTAGCCCTGCTCAACCCATTTCACAACAACTCCTCTATTAAAGTAATGAGCCATTGCCAGTGGAAAATGAACTTTTTGAAATGAGCTCATGTTTTTATATATATATTTAAGGGGGGGGGGGGGAGAGAAAGAAAACAAAAGAGAGAAAGCTGTGGAGAGGACTTTTCCTTTTATTAAATTGATACCATTCTGTATCTAGGTTTGTTATTTTTTTATTTTTATGTGTGGTTTACCTTCCAGAATTAGATAACTCGCATATACATAGAGTTTGGCTGATCCGGTTCGAATAGGGCACAATATGGCGAATAGTGCTTTGTTGGCCAGGCACAAAACAAAAGAATATACACCATGTCCAGACAAACTGACACCAAGTTGACCAAACTCTGTCTACAGATTGCTCTGATCACTCACTGAACTGTTCTGAACATACAATAACTTACCATTCCAGGTTGGGCCATCCCTGCTTGTTGAGCACCAAATTGTCCTGAGAATGCTTGACCCCTCCAATCGGCCGTTTGACCGCTCTGAAACAAAACATATACCAAAATCACAATCAGTAACACTTCTCAAACATAGAAATTCAATGAGACATAGCATGCAGATTTTCAGACTGCCTCAAAAAAGCGCTGCAGCAAAGAGAAGGGCTAGTGCCAATTTTATTTTTGTTTTTCTTGGGGGGGGGGGGGGATCCTTATGTGTTTTCACGCATGATTTATGTCCTACATCCCACGAGAATGACCGCTCTAGAGACTGAAGATGCTGGTTTAGCAAAACCTTCTGGAAAGTTGTAAGCAGGGTGATGAGTGGTTTCATGCTTCATGGGGTGCCTGGCTCATAGCCTGACAGTCTACTTGCATATCCAGAATGGATGTGTGTCCAGATTGAGAAATATAAAGTACATTTTTCTTATTTCATCAAACTGTGCTGCAGCTTTAAATATCTATCTTGTCTGAAAACTCTTGTTTGAATCTGCACTGGATAAAACACAGAAACAAGATCGCAGTACCACATGTAAACATGTACTGCATAACTGTGCCGATAATACAAACAAAGGGTAACATATTAGCCCACATGTTCAACATTTTCTAAAGCACAATAGTAGTAGTACATTTAATACTGCATGTCTGTGTACAATGTAGTAACACTTTCATCCAAAAATTTGTCCTAAAATGAGGTACATACATACACTTCTATTTTATATGGAACTCAAGGCCCCCCTTTTTTTTCCCAGCAGAACAGCCACATCACCAGGAAATACATATTCCTAATCACCCAGATGACGAAATTCCATAAATTTCAAAACTAACTCACAACATCCACCTCCAAGAAAATGGATGATACCACATGGATAGACATATAGCACTGACAGCGATGGAGCAGATTGCTGCTCATGGACTATACCATTAGTCAAACAGGGGTGTTAGACTCACCATGGTAGTATTTGGTGGTGGAGGTGTTGGTGCAGACTCAAGCTCCTTTACATCATTATTTTAACGTTTTGTGAAAGCATGAAGTGAGAGTGGTGTTAACAGAAATGAAAGATAATATTAGCATTATGTTTAGAATGAGGACAGGATCAGAGAATAGCAAACAGTTTTAGTTTAAAATAAAGCTCATGGAATAACAAAACAAAATGAGGATTACTAAGACAAAGTATAATATGATACAACACAAAATGAAATGCTATATGAAAGAAAGATTACATGTTGTTAAAATGAAACAAATGAATTGAGAACACATGCAAGACAGAATGATAAGAAAGGCATGGTAACATGATAAAGCAACAAATTATTAAATTTCCCTCCCATCTCCCTGATCATACAGTTATCACAAATCATAATTCTGCTTTATGACGATACTTTACTCCTGAATGACAAATTATTAATAATGAATTATTTATATTCATAAGGATAAAATTGACAACTACTGTATGACTATTAGACCTTTACTGATTACAAATAATACTCAACACCACAATTGCATCCACACTGAGACATGCATATATGGCTTTTAACAAGGACAAAGTTATATTATTTTTATTTTTTTTAAACACACACACACAGGAAACTATTTAAAAAAAGGTTCAAACAACTATCCATGATTATCTTATTTAAAATCAATTCTTCAATTCTGATTTCCAATATTTGTATCTGTTTCGTAAATAAACAAGGCTGGTCACTTTAGAATTACTTTTGTTTTCATGAGCTTTCCCCAATTTAATTTTCTTCTTCATACAAATACACTAAAGGACTAACAAATTAAATAAAAGGGATAACACTTACTGTAGACATGAAAAAAGTACTATATTTGATATCCATGAAGTATTATACAAATAGATCATGCTACTCTTTCCTCTCAAAAACTACATGCATTTCATTATATAAAATCTAAAGGTGGCTAATCACACATCTAGAATTCTATCAGGAATTCCATTTTTTTATCCAGAGTGCTGTAAAACATTTTTTTAGATTTATCATATATCCACTGCGGCTATTTGAAACTGAAAAATTGTCAGCAACATTTGCTTGTTTGTGTTTTCTTACTTTGGGCTCACATCCATACAAACAAATTTGTGTTTAAAATCTATGTACCATGCAAGTATCAACTTTAAAGCTACTATACAACATAATGTCCTGCACTAAATGAATAAATAAAATGAATAGATGTAAAATAGGTAGGAAAAACAACTATTAAACCAGAAAGCATGAGTTAGTTTGGATTCTAGAGACAGAGAAATGTAATAAACATGAATATTTTAACCTTTAACATCATCAGAAGAGTATTTCCTCAGAGTACTGTTCATGAAGTTTTGCTGTACTGTACATCCTAGCTTAAAAATACATCTTCCATCATTTCACATAATTATATCCCAACCCCCCCCCCAAAAAAAAATATATATATTGCTGGTGATCTGACATGTGCTTGAGTGACTTTGCTCGCTGTTTTATTTCATCAAAGATATAGGTTTGGGATTGCAGTCAGGTTTAATTTGTCATAGTTTTAGGGTTATCGTTAGGATTAGGGTTAGGATCAGGGTTAGGGCTAATGTTAGTATTTGGTCAAGGGTTGCAATTAGGATTTGTGTCAGTGTAGGAAACTAACCATGGAGCAACTGTCACCAGTAGTATGTGCTGCAGAATGCTCTTTTATGGTTATTTTGTTGATCAGAAGCAAAATTGCATGTCATGAAATTCACCGTTCTGAATCATCATGAAATAAACAAGAATCCTCATGAATAATAGATTAGGATGTTGCCCTAAGAGCTGGTCAAAAGGTCTATACTTCAGTGCTCTGGACCTGAGAGTTTAGAGTTCAAATCCCTGTTGATCTACTCACCATGTAACCTCCCATAGGGGCTGCTGCTGCGACACCCCATGCAGGGGCGGCTGATGACCCGATGGGACCCTTCGCGGGTGACCAACCGGCCCCTCCGGTCCTCTGTGATGGTGAGTTCTTGGTCCACTGATGTTCCGTCCTAAAAGAAATCAAAGTTTAGGGAACAAAATCAATTTACCAAGATTCTTTCACTTGAATGGACGATGGGAGCAACACACAGGAATGACACAATTATACACAATCTAATGTACATCCAAACACTTTTGGGCTTTACGAATTGTTAGATAACACACTGTCAATGGGAATCAGGTGCTCTATGGTCTTCCCCAAATCCTTCGCTCTTGTCACCAGTTATCCATTTTCAGAACTCAACTAAAGACATACCTATTTCAGATTGCTTACAATTAGTCACTGCTTTTTTTCTTTCCCAGTAAGAATCATGAACAGATATTTTTGGTAGTTTTTTTCAGTCTCATCAGCGCCTTTGATTTATAGGCAACTAGATATTGGCGCCTCATAAATTCCTGGATAGGATTCCATGTATTAAGCCTATGGGAATTGGAGTATTCTATAGTCATCAGGTTTTAATGACATCTCAGAATTATATTTCCTCATTATTTCAATATTAATATCAATTCATACAGTCCATCTTGATTCTCCCTTGCCATATCAAGAAGTAACAATCCATACAAATAAAAATGACCATTTGCAGCCTCTGATTTTAGTATGTGTAATTAAAATAATAATAATATGTCAAATACTCATGTCATGCAATTACACTTAAATTAGCAGCCATCCAGCTTCATATGGACATGCAACTATATGTACTGAGCCCAACTTTCAAGGCAAATCATTAGCATTTTTAAATAATGAATGTCATGAAATGGAATGCAATTTTGAAAATCTTCCCACGGCATAGACCTTTAATCAGCATGAAATCAAAAGCGGTTTCAAAGAATTTTGATCAGATGCTACATCGATGTAGCATCGTTACAGATAGTATTCCTTTTTTTTTTAATGAACACATTTAACAAAGAAAGAAAGTGTAACACATTTAAAAAAGGGAACTCGTTTAAAAAAAAAGGAAAGGACCAGTGAACCACACATTTTCAGAATCAGGTCAAGATATGAAAAATACTTGCATTTACGGTAACTTTAAAATGGAACCTTCACAGCATGGAGAGACAATATAGGGGGTTTTGTAGTGCAACAAAGGTAGAATTATAATAGAGGTGCATGTATATAATCACAGGCTCAATGAATATAAATTGAGGTAAATTGCACGAGATGGCTTAAAGTAGATGTAACAAAGAGCGAAAGATAGTAATATTTGTTAAGATAAGATCAGAAAAATACTGAATCTCAGGTAATTAACTACATTAGAAGCATTATTTTTGGGGTTAGGGATTATGAAGTATAAATAGAATAACTTTTCATCTAATTTGTCTGGTGCAATGCTTGTTAGAGGTCTATGCCGAGTTTTTGACTAAACATGAAGCGTACATATTATTATAGAGGCTTGACAATTAACCCTTTGAATGTAATCTTTTTGATGCATGCATCCCAAATGAAAGCCCAGCCACCAGTGGATTATTAATAGGGTTAATATAACTATGACGAGACATTGCCACCAAGCACCTACTTCAAACGGCCCATTCCATGAAGATCAAAATCAAGTGCACCACTTCCACTCCCAGCTCCAGCAGTTCTGCATTAGTAAGTGTGTGATGAGAGGAGGGCATGATGGCACAGCAAACGGATGGAAGAGGAACGCACGCATCCCAGAGAAAGTAGGGAGAGTGGAGGATGGAGGGCGGGCGGTGGAGGGTGGGCAGGAGTGATGCGTTGAGGAGGATGACGGGGGTTTATCGGGGGAGCAAAATTGAAAAGGTTATGTGGTGAGGATGAATGAATGAGGGCAGGAACAGAGGAAGGAGAAAGAACAATAGATGTGGGATGGAGGAAGATGCAGAAGCAGGATTGATGAATGGAGAAAGCAGAATTGAGTGATGGGTGACAAAATTGAAAGGATGAAAGGAAAGGGATGAGGAACAATGAAGATGGAAAAGAAAGGTGAAAGGGAGAAAAAGATGAAACAGGGCATCCAAAATAAAAGCAGTAAGCAAAGAGAATGGAAGGATGAAGTTTGAAAAGGGTTCCGTAATGGAGAATGCAGGATTGATGGGAAAAAACATTAATTAGGAATAAATAAAAACAAAGTGGATAGATGGATAGGAGTGAGAAGATTATTTGCAAATTAAATTAAATGGAAGTAGGTGCAGCAAAAGAAAGGAATAGGAAAGATGTTCATGTAAAACAGAAATAAAAAATATGGGGGGAGGATGGGACAATGAAAGGGAGGGGGGGGGGGGGGTATAACAAAGAGCATTTAGAATGAAATAGAAAGAAGAATAAGATTAGAAAAGATTTGGAGATTGATAGCATGGTTGCGGGTCACATCGATATGATGGAATGATCATGAGCAAATTCACCAAAATTAAAACATACAAAATAAAAGAGAATTGGCATGAGGGTTCAACAAAAGAATGGTATTTAGGAATAATGGATAGGCAATGAAAGGATATAAGAACACGTTTTACAAGGGAATGGAAAGGGAAGAATGATATGTGGATGTGCGAATAGGAAAAGCAAACCGAAAAAAAGAGGATTGGTTAAATGGGTGATTCAATTTTATGTAAATTGTGTAAAAAATGAGAATTAAGCATTGTAAACTAACAGAGCCATTGATTATATATCCTCTTAATAACATACATGTAACAGAACACGGAACAGTACACAAAGAACTCAGAGAGAGAGAGAGAGAGAGAGAGATAGAGAGAGAGAGGAAAAAGAGCAAAAGTGGTATAGGCATAAAAGAATAGTTATTTTAGCACATAATTCTTTTTTTTAATGTTGGTAAAGTAAAAAGCAATTAAACCAGAGGTGTGATTTAAAGTTTAAAAAATACAAAAGTAACAAGAATTCAGAAAAGGTAAACAAAAAGTTACAAGGGGAGAGAGAAATATGCAGAGAAGATGGCCTTTATAAATATATATACCGGTATATATAGGCCACTGTATGGTTCAGGTATGAAAGGTAAGAATGGTATTGGTTTTGAAAGAATACATGTGTACACAGAGAGACACTCAACAAATTGTGAGTTAAGATGAGGAAGAATGAGGAAGCATTGTATTTTTAAAAGAAAGTTAAGCTAGATATAAAAAGTGAATGAAAATGACACACATCAACGTAGATACATGTACATTACACCACCAACGCACATGAGACAAAACGAGACAAGACAGTGACTGTATGTGAATTTACATTATGACATCTACATGAAAGCATAATATGAAGTATATATACAAGTAATGCATGTACTAATGAAAATTACTACGATACTAGTTACTACACTATAACAGCCATTAAAACCAAAGCATTTCATACGTATTTCATGGAAACAAAATATTTCCTATTATTTCTCACATATCATGCATAAAATGTATTAAAAGCGACTGCAATCTTTCAAAGACAAAATGTTACTAAAAGTTTGATTTAGTTAGTGGTTGGTGAAATTTTAAATCAGATTAAACTGCACTGCAAAAAGAACTAATGTTACTGCTAGTGGCAGACCATTTTACGGCAAAATTTCAACGATAACACTGCAAATCTACACTCATTACACTGCAGAAGGCCCACATTGAATTTCTTCTTATGGATACAGATGAATTCCAAAAGATCATTTTCAAACGCTAGCATTTTAGTTTTGTAAATCTCTTTAAAATCTAGAAATTAGTTGGCCATTTAAAAAAAAATGGGGTTATTTTCTTAAACTATAAACTAAGCTGCTTTTTTTTTTTTCTTTCTTTTTTGCGGGGGGCTTTAAAACCTTAACCATACAACCCCTTCTACAGGAAGACATTTTTACCACATATCTAAGCCTACAATATTCCTCTAGAAAAGCAAGGTAAATTTTAAACTTACTTTTTAGGAGAGGCTACACCTTTAATATCGAGATTTGTTGCCAATTTGACGAGCGTTGTGTCGAGATTCTTGCCCCCGTTGGCGGCCATGACCTCTGCCTGTGAGGGGGGTGCATATTGTTGGTTCATGGGCTGGAGGACATCTCCCATGATGGGTGCGGTGGTTTGGGCTGAGGGAGGAGGGGGAAGGGGAGAGGAAAAAAACAGGTTATATACATTATCCTCATTGGTGCAGAAGTACAGGGCAGTGTTTCACGAAACCAAAATAAGTACAAGTTCACCAACATCCACTTGAAATCCATGTATTGTAATAAACATGTGTTTGAATGGGACGTCAGTAAACTTATACTTTTGACGGTTTTGTGAAACTATGCCCAGGTAAATATACAAGTGTCACTATACAAATACAGTCTGAAAATTGTAAGCTACAAACAGATGTTTATAGCACATCTAAACACTGGAGAAATCGATTTCCCAACACGGGAAGTGGATACAAAAAATAAACATTTCTGATCCATTTCGAGCACAGCAAATGACCTTGATGTTTTGAGGGCAATAATCATCAGATGAAGCTTTATTTTATCATGTGAAGGTGCGAAAATGATACTCTCCAATTGTAATGACTGTGGTCACTTTTAAAATTGCAATTTTAATAATATATGAAGAGATGATTTTATATTTGCCGATGAATGGACAGTTTGAAGTTGGGTGGAATACGAAAAGAAAACAGACTTTTCATATAGAAGAAACCTGATGACAGTCAAATGACATTACTTACCATTAAATCTGAATATAATACATCATAAATTTATAATTATAATTACAAAAGATGTATTCAAGCTCTTTTATGGTACATGAAAAATATTGGAAAATTAATGAAAACAAATATTGACCAATTATTTTTGCCAACACTATGATTTAACTAACTAAACTCGACTTTGAAATTCCTTGTCCTTTCACTTCAAGCTCAAAATCATGCGTCTATCTCTGCAAAGAAGGAAAAACACACTTTATAGAGGAAGACTACTTTGTCTACTTTGCATGCACCGTTACCTGCTGGCTGTACACTGCTTCCGAATGCCTTGTCAAAGTTTGCCCCAATGTCATTATTATTTGCAAAACCTGTGAGATGGGAATGAGAGAAGAAAATGGCATGGAAATAGAGAGATGCTTGCACACAGAACATGATTACGGTAAGCACATAAAGTGAGAGATTATAGCTTTATCACCAAGGATCACACTCAAAACGATCATCTTCAACAAAGTACTTCAATGGAACAGTGATGACAGGACACATTTTGACTCAAATTTGCATTGAAATGTCAAATGAATTTGCATGGGTGAGAAAGTAACAGATAGATTATCAGTACAAAAAATGAAAGTAAATTGCAGAGAGCTAAAAAAGTAATCAAAATCAAAATAAAATTTGGTTCAAATGTTATTAATAGCTGAGAGAAAATATGTATTGCCATGGCATTGTTTTTGATAAAAAATTCACAAATATTCAAACACACAATGTTCATACAGTACATGTATCTAGAACTTAGCTGACGGCTCTCTGGCTTATTTTACTACATGTGCATGCTGTATTCTTCAAATTGGCAATATGATGGCAGTGATAATGATAATGATTCTAATGATAAAATGATTCAGTATATAAAAACACACGGCTCACTGGCAAATATTTGCTGAAGCTGATATTTTAATTTTCTTTGTTATCAAAAACCTTTTGCAACAGTGGCCAAGGGGGTATATCTACTTGTACACTAAATACTGATTTATAACACAGAGCTTTAGACTAGATCTTACACAACAAAAAGCAGAAGTTTGCTGATACAGATCATACATAGCGTACTGTTTATTGTACAGCGCCATCTCATGGTCAACTTGCAAACAGTGCTTATTATAACCAATACAGTACCTAATTCCAACCTCACAGAGGACTCGATGCGAGAACCAACAGTGCACCCAGGGAAGCAGCAATTTACATAAGCATACTGCTACAGCTGACCTGAGATGGCGCTAGAGGGGATTTTGTGGTAGTGCTTCTTGTAAAGTATGGCTTTAAAACTGTCACACAAATCAGATAAATATACAATATACTTCTACATGTAACGGAACAATCAAAAGAAAATACAAAATCAATGTACTGTCAACTGTATTGTGAAACTAACAATATGACAGCTACACTTCAAGATGCGAGAACAAATACTAGAATATAAACAGTCACAACAGAGAGACTATTCACTATACAGCATACACCATAGACAGGGATTGGCAAGAAAGAACGTCAAGCATACTACGACGCACATGGAACAGATAATAATTCATTTGTATCAACAAAATCTACTATAAAGACAATTCACTAGAGCAAAGAAAGGGGTACAGAATACAATAAACAAAATACTAAATACAGAGCATCGGGATATTCGAATGAGGTCATTCAAACTGAAGACTTGGGGGACAACAGAGAAACTCTATTATACTGAAGACAGGCAGTTTTATTTACTAAAAGATAATAATAAACCGCCCTCTCTTTTAAACAGAAGATTAACTTCTTTATTGTTTGCTTTACTTCGACTGTAGAAAGAAGGTTGTGTACTTTTTTTTTTTTTTTAGCCATATGAAATTGAAGATCAGAGTAATGTCTGTTCTTCTAATACTTTCGGCAATAATAAAGCAAATTTTTTCTCACAGTACATATCATATGACACGCTATCTAGTAATATCACAAGGATGCTAATTCATCTACATGTTGAAAAATCAAAGAGAAAATATTAAACATGATGAATGGGTGTACACGGCAAAAGGATCTAAAACTGAGGGGGTAAAGGAAATCATTATAACATGACAATTTAACCAACATTAACAATTGAAGCCTGTTCTTCAGAGGCAATGCAATGCCTATCACAAAATGAATCAACCTTGGCATGAATTCATTATACCATAAAACACTACTTTCATCAACATTTAAACATGGCTGAATACTACTTTTTTTCTAGAATATCAAAGTAAGGTGTCGATGCAATAAAACATAGAAACTTAAATGACAGATTTTAACCTAAAATATCACAATTCATGACAGCTACTTAACTATTTTTTTTTAATACCAAAAGACAAACCCACCTCTACATCACACACCAATAACAAGAAAAAGTAATAATAAACAAATAATAAATCATCAAGCGGATAAATCAAAAGTTGTTCAAAATTTCTTTGTGCTTTTGTGTCTAGTTTTTTCTTCAAAGTTACAATTTTGATACCGGTATATCATAATTTTTCCTTTCCAGTTTGTGATGTAGAGGTATATCAAACAACTGCACACTACAAAGACAACTAAAAAATTGGCTAATCAAACCATTCTATTAACTTAAATTTTCTTGTTTTACTAGAAATCAATACTTATTTCACATAGCACAAATTTACTACATGATCACTACATCAAATAAGATTTGCTGAATCTCATCAAGACAGAATTAATAGTTAAGTGCATTCAATAGATGCTAATGATCAGTATAATGTACTGACCATGTCTTATCCAGTCATTAAATTAAATGATTTTGAAAGAAATGTCGATATTACATTTACATGAATGGCATAATATGCCATTCATAGAAAACAGTTCATTTCTGTGAAAATTTGTTTTAAGCCAAAAAGGCATACAACAGGCCTACCATGTTACTATGAAATGAGAAACAGACTCTGGTCTTATTTCCATTCAACTGATATTGGTCTAAAAACATTATCATGTGAAAATGATAGCAACACAACCAATATTTGCTACCATTTTTATTCTGCATTCCTCATGCATTTTTTTCTTGGTCTCAGAATCAAATAGAAATAAAAATTAGGTCGTCTTTGAACTCCAGCAAACCTTTATTTGATGAATAAGTCACTGGGATTGTCCTAAGCTCTAGCTCACACCATACGATGGATTGTAGAAGTGGTCATTTTTGCAATTCATTGATTTTTCATGAGTTTTGTACAAGTTTCAGAGAATATCAAGAAAAAAACATATTGAAATATTCACACTCTTTTCCCCCACCTACTGATGCCAAACAAACCAAAATTGATAAAATATTGGTCACTTGATAAAATAATTTATTTGGTCAATTGTCATTCTGGTGCCAGTTTTGTCATTGGACTGGGGTATGGATCTTAATTAGCATGTACTTGTGAAATGTACATATAACTTTGCTTATTGCAAAGGTAATGGGCCATATTTGTCAAAATTTTAACCCCAAAGCAGGGCTTTGTTCAATATCAGGTTTAACAAAGGAAGTTAGTCTGACATCTAGATTTTCGTTTCTTAAACATCTTTTTTTTTTTAAACCCAGGGTCGACTAAATTAGTAGAATACAGACAAATGAAAACTGCAAAAATGAGCACTTCTGTATAAAGGACAGAGGTGATTTGATGACAATTGGTCATTTGACAGGTACCTGGTGATGAGATCATGGAAGAGAGGATGGGCTGGGGATGTTCTGTGAGAGAGATTACACAAGATTATCATGGATGGAGGAAAGCTGATGAGGATGATGAGTTTATGCACCAGTCAGTAGAGGGAGCCCCACACTGAACAACCCTCCAGAGTGAGTCATTGCAGAGTCTTGTACAGTCAAACCTGCTTTAGTGACCACCTGTCTACAAAGACCACCTGTGTACAACAAGCACATTTTTTGTTTCCCTTGGGCAGTCGCTGTAGATAGGTTTGACTGTACCAGGGAAAGGTTGATTTACAGGTACAGTCAAACCTGTGTGTAGTGACCAAGGGGAACAAAAAAGTGGTCTTTGTAGACAGGTTCCTTTAGTACATGTTTCAATAGGAAACCATTTTCAGGGGAAACAAGAAATGTGTGGTCTTTGTAGACAGATGGTTACTAAAGCAGGTTTGACTGTATCTTATTGGTCCATCGCACAGGGTTTTAAGGATAAAATTTTTAACACTTCGTCCAAACTGAGTAGACCAGCCAAGCCACATCCGAGGAGGAATGGGTTTGAAAGACCAAAGCATTTTCCAGGTTGAAAGTATGCAGAGAAATATATTATTAACTTTGTCTGGAAGGATTTAATCCTTTTTTTCTTCATCTTCTTCTTTCTCTTTTAAATCCCTATGCTTGATATTATTACCAAGTGCATAGGGGACTGGCCTGATGAGAACCCTGTGAAGATGCATGGGACATTCATTAATTTTAATGTGAACATCCAATGTGTTCATAAAATCTGGGGTATGTTGAAGAAAATAGTGAAAGGGCAACTTATGATGGCAAAAATGACACACCCTGGACAGTCATTACAAGGGGATTTCCCTTGAATGGTGCATTATGGTTAGTATATGAAGAGGGGTTGGGGTCTAAAACTACCATGACTGATGGCCCACAAGATCTGCAGGTTTAAACCTGTGCAAATTCAACCTGTATTTTATTTGTATAGTTGTAGAGTGCATTGAACTAATTAGAATACCTTTCTTTTAGATTTAAAAAAAAGACAACAATTCTTATCCTACTCCTTCCTTCGCTCCCTTATAGTATGATTAAACTGTACCAAATATGATGAACTGAAATTATTTAATCACAGTGCATAATCAATTACTCTAAAAAGCTAAAACCATTTGCCCTTTTTCATCTCTTGAATTCGAAATAATGCAAGGGACTATTGAAAAGCTGCTGAATTCTTCAGCATCTAAAAATAAAGTCTTCCTGAACAAGTTCTCATTCTTAAATCCAATATTTTGTTCTAATGTCTAAGCAATAGATAGGTATGAAGTAGCATGTTCATGATAATAATAATAACATAATATGTCCAGTAATATAGCGTCATGGTACATATGCATGGATGGGGACATTTAGCGAAGGGAATACTCTCAAATGGCGGTGAAATTCATGATAAGTTTGTTACTGTAACCTTGGACCATTTTGGACTTCAATTCACATCTTTTATTTCACTGGAAGCAACCATCAATACACACTCTGTAGCAGTGCTTGCCTACATTTATTTTCTTTCTCTTATTGTGAAGCTCAGAACATAATACAATTAATTGTTTGAGATTGTCCAATGTCCATGTTTACAGTAACTGAAATGAGATGATTAACAGAGATGAGTATTAGTTATGGTTCATGAGAATGTACATTCAGAAGCTATTAATAATGACAGGTTCATGTACACTTAGTATTAAAGGGGAAGGGGAAAATTGTTCTACATCACTGTTTCACATAATGAACTAACAAAAAAGGTCTTTCCACTTTTGATTGTGGAAATGCATTTTTTGAGCAAATTTAAAGTCTTCTGATCAATATCTATAATGTTAATTTGAAACCTGTATCACTCCAAAATATTCTAATAATATAAGTATGATTATAAATTTTATCCTAAAAAGAAATCATCTTTTCAAGGGCAATAATAATTTGTGATTTGTTTTTAAACTGCTACACATCTAAAATTGATAAGATGACCAATAACGCTACACGTACTTGAAACTAAAACAATGTCATCATTAACACTGACATTACACATTCTTTACTTTGAACAAAATATTAATAGTATTTTTTGTTTAAATAGATAATTTACTGTAAAATTACATTAACCTGTCCAGAGCCAGAAGGGCGTTAACCCTGAGTTAAAGTATACACGTTAATGCCCTTCTGGTTCTGAAGAGACGATAAACACAAAAACATCTAGACATTCAAAGGATCCATATACTTAATGCACAATTGAATCAATCAGAAAAAGTAAATCTCTGATTTGGAACATATAAAGAAACAATATGTGATATATTGTAAGGCACTATTCGGAGTATGAGGTATAATAAGATGCTACAAAGGGCTCAAGTACTGTATATAGATGTAAGGAACAAACAATAAAGTTGTGATTATACTGTAACCATTTGCCGCTGAGAATTTCACATGAAAACAAACAAGAGATATAATATCCATCAAATATGTACATGGAGAATAACTGAGGGCCCATATAAAAACATCAACATTTAAATAACCACAACAGATGATCTATTTACTTTCAAAGCATTGTCCAAGGACACCCTGGTCTACAGTAGCAGAAGTAGACGGGGTCAAAGGTCGAGCTCCAAAGATGGACTCGATCTCGGAGGGCTTGTCGACGTCCCAGGAGTGGGTTCCTCCCTGGGTGTCATCTGAAGCGGTGGTGATGGGGGTAAAGTCTGATGAAGGATTAGTCACAAAGGGTGACGACGAAGCCAGGGTATTCTGCAGAGGAACCTGAGGGGATGGGTTTGGGGATGGGAAGGGGGTGGGGTGATGGGTGGGGGAGTACTTGGGGTTCATGGCAGGTGACTTGGGAGTCTTGGCTGGGGACAGGCTAAGGCCCATCGGGTCAAACGACAATGAATAATTTGGGGCTGCAGGGCTACCGAAGGGAGACTTGGGGGCTGCTTGGTCAATAGCTGATGACCCATTGGGGCTGATAGGGTCTAACATAGGGGAATAATTAGGGGTTACACGACTAAGAGCAGGTGATTTGGGAGCAACAGGGTCACTGGTTGGTAGGAAGCCAGGGGTAGCTGTATCAAAGGATAGGGAATAGTTTGGCACCTGTACAGGCTGAGAAGGGGTTTGGGTGGTCAAGAGGGAACCATCGGAAGCAACACTTGGAGACAAAGGATCTAACTGATTCATGGAAAACGTCTGAAGTGCTAAGGGGGCCAGGAGGTCCCCCTGGCCTTGAAGGGGGTCAGCGCCCTGTTTAGTCTTCATGTAATCATCTTCAATGCCAGCAAACGGATCAAGTTTGGTGCTGCCGGCACCCTCCTCGGGCTCCACAGACTGGTCAGTGCGCTCCAGGACGGAGGTTTGACCATCAAAATCAGCCAGGAATGGGGGTTGAGCGACATTAGCTTGGGTTGCGGGATCACTTGAGGTAAAGGGGTTTGGAGGATCTAAGGATCCTGCCATATCTACACAGAGTAATATCCACAATAATAACCAACCATAACCATAACCATAACCATATATTCATAGATTACCATTATACATAAGTTAACACAACGGGATGTACATGTATAAATAACAAAAGTACATTAAGTACAAATAGATATGTTACATGGTTAAATGTACATGAATGGGGTGGAAAGAGAAGAAAGAAAATTACAATTAATTCACCAGTCCCATTACCCTGGATCTAAATTGCTTCTTGATATCCAAACATTAAAAATTACTTTGATACAAGTTCTGATGTTAGATAGATATGAACCTCCTATAACAATCAATATCATAACTTTGGCATGTATATCATAATTTTGAAGAAGCCCCAGTTTCTTGGAATTTCTAGCCCAAAGTATCAAATAACTACACTGTACCAATAATCATAAGTCACACCTACATGTACACAATTGCCTAAAGAAGGGACTAAAAGGATCATATAAGTACACTGTGTCAATAATCATTGCAAGTCACACCTACACTGTTCCCTATGGAAAGGACTAAGGACAAACCGATGACACAATGTCACTTCAACAACAGAGGAAGACAGAGGATAAGTCACTTAGTACAGCTGAAACTGGAAGATGGGGAAGCTGGCCCCTTACTAACAATGTTCTATACTGGGTGACATAGAACTAATTGGCCTGCACGAAATATCCAGATCACATGATACAGATTTCTGTCTAATGAGTTCAAGGGAACGCACAGCTTAAAGTCTTACCCATGAGACTATGAAACTGAGGGCTAAATGACAGACTGTAGGATATTACCAGACTGACTTGGTTTTACCCGCAGGAAGACAGAACCAAGGGATAATGGCATATTAAAGGGTAACTGAGGGCTAATTGCATGTTTAAGTGACTTGGTAACATTGCCTCAGATTCTGAACAAAATCCTTGATTTAGCTCATGCTGCAATCCTAATTATAAACCTTTAGGTCAGTCAGGAATCTCATGACTTTTACAAGCCGATCAATCGTCTGATTGTCCAGATATTTATGATTGGAAATCGAAATCAAATTTTGCGTTTTCCTCATGGTTTTCATAACACTAGAGACTATTTGGGAAAATGAGTACCGGTATGGTAAAACCGGTAACTCAAAGATTTTTAATTTTTTGAGGCATTTCATGATCATTTTGAAGCCCAATTTTTTAGTGCTTCAATATAACACCATAATACAAACACTGATAACACGTAGGGCCATGCATCTCAGATTTAACATTGTTAAACAATGCCTTTAAAGGGTACTACATGTACTGTTCTAAGTTCAAGTCTTGCCTGTAGGACTAAAGTAAATGAGGCCTAGTACAATACAAAAGGGTACAGTACAACTACACTGAAACTGGTCTCAAACCTAGAATCTTCCACATTCCCTGTCACTACTTTATCCATTAAACTATTTTTGCTTCATCACCGTGGAAAGGGTCGCACAAAACAAGCTCCGAGACCAAAAGGCATACAAGGTCCCACAATCATATGACTGATATTAAACTAGCTAGCATAGTGCACAGATAATAATACAGTACTGATTGGGAGTGAAGACGGAGCAAGCAGACCCAGCGAGTCCACATAGCTGGCCGGAGCTGATCGACTGGCCTCAATGGACGGACCAGGGATGTCAATAGGAACAGACTGGGAGACAGCTGCCCAAGAGCAATACGTGTAAAAAGCATAGAGTATAGACTTCATGAGAAGGAATAATAATAATAATAATATTAATAATAATCATAAAACAGTGCTTATAAAGCACTTTCCACCGAAGTCTCTAAGCGCTATAAAGGAACTGGATAAAGGGCATTTTACAAAGAATAACCTTGTCTTATTTTTCCTATAGTTTTTTTCCATAAAGCCAAGTGAAGTAGAAATGATTAGAGACAATTAAAAGGACACTTATTTGTCAACTTTCAATATCATGTTATCATACAAGGCATGGTAAAAAGGTGAGAGAATTGAAAGTTAAAGCACAGCTCATGTAAATGCAACAGAAGAGTGAAAATGCTTGAGATTTGTGTTCATGTAGTCATTGACTTCATCTTTCCATCCAAGTTTGTATGCAATATTGACAGAAGAGATCCACCAACATATGAACATCAAGAAAGAAGTCTTTGTTCATAACTTGAACAGAATGTCTGATGAAACAGGATTTTTTTTTAAACTCCAATTTCAAATTCTAGATGCATCTTGGTATGACTCAAAAACTTGGTTGGAATGACAAAATCAATTAATAAACAAACAAGAATTCATAAATGTTGGATGCTCTCAATTCTTCTACCCTTTCTTTCCATCTAGTGTTGTGTACACCTATTGAATTATTGGTAGACAGAGCAGTCTAGGAGTGAAAAAGTGTGTGTATACCAAAGGTTTGCTCAGGAGGTGCAATATAGAGGAACAAACCAGAAAACAGATTTCCACTTCAACTTTGTGGAAACTTGTTCCACATGAAAAAACACAATTTCACTTCTGGACATATTTCATAAAAGACATCTTACTTAAATTCTTTGAAAAGGAAGGTGTGAAATTATCATTTTCTATTTGAAGAATATACAGAAGGATGATAATGTGAAATACAGAAAATCAAATGAGCATTTAGAACAGCAAGTTTTTTCTTTGTGAGCTTCATTCCTTCGTTGGCCTTTCAACAACCATTTAACAGCACAAAGCAATGAATCCTGTATGCAAACCAAACAATTTTTTTAGCTCATTCTCCTTATGCAGGTCAAGTTGTGTTAATGTTATTGCATTGTAAATCGAAAGCTAAATCCCAAGCGTCTTTTTGCTCTAATAGGGTAACACCAGGAGGGCGTTTCATCAACATTTGTGCGCCGACTACTGTCAGCAGTGACTAAATTTGTCCAATCAGAGGCCTGGAAAATAGTCTGTGAAAACCACTGAATAATAGTTTCATGAAACGCCCCCCTGCTTTTAAAACTGTATGCAAGAAAAAAAGGGGACAGAGAGTGATTGAGAGAGAGAGAGAGAGAGAGAGAGAGAGAAAGAGTGAGAGAGAGAATGAGGGAGAGAGAGAGTTAGAGGGAGAGTGTGTGAGAGTGAGAGGGAGCGTGTGTGAGAGAGAGAGAGAGAGAGACTGAGAGAGAGCGAGAGGAGGAGGAGGAGAGAAGGAGTGAAAAGGATGAGGAGGATAGAAGGGAGGTATTTACCATTTGGTGATCCCCCCCATTGCGGAGGTTGGTTGGAGGTCATGACCTGCGTGGCCATCTGAGCGTGTAGAATGGTGGTCATCTGGTTGGACTGTAGAAACATCAGGTCCTGTGAGGGCTTCATGCCTGGTTGATTGTTGTTGTTCACTGTGTGGGGGGGGGGGGGGGGGGGGCAAATCAAGTTATGCAAATTGCACATCAGACGTAAAACAAACTCTAATCAATCCCTCCATGACAAGCAAAAAATTTGAGTTGATCATTGGCTCTAGTAGTAGTAGTGGTGGTTATACCTGACTGTTATGAAAGCCTAAATGTTTGTTAGTAAGCAACCAGAGGATAAACGACTTAAGGTCCTCTCCGAGGGACCTGGTAATGAGGATTAATGCCTTACCAAAGGGCACTAGCGCATTGCCTTGGTTCGAACCCAGGTCACCGGCTTACGAGACCACTGCTCTACCAACTGTGCTATCGCGTCTCTGGTCTTTTTGTGGCAGTTCACATATCAAAGGAGCATCTTAGTCACCTCAACGTTTTCATATTCATATTTGAAGTAATGTCCCTTGTATCTATGAAACTAGATGATAATTTTGAGACTCCTACAACTCCAAGCTTTTCTACATCAATCATTCAATCAATCAATCAAAAGATATAGCGCCTTTTGCTTGTGGTTACAAAACATTGCACACACCGCTCCACATACAGAGGCTTTTCTTTGGACAAACCTGCGGGGGCGGCAAACAGATCCTGGCCGGATGTTGACACTGCGACGGGTTGGGGTGCCGCTGGTGCCGGAGCGGTGATGAAGGGGTTTGAAGTTTGAACTGGAGCTGCTGCTGGTGGTGCTGCTGCCATCTGTGGGGCGCTCTGGACTACAGGCTCTGGAGTGAAAGTAATAGACTGCTCCGACTGCTGGGTCTCTTTCAATCTTTGCTCCTGTAAAACAATTCAAGAAGATCCAGGTTAATAAACATTGCTCTTCTTCGTTAACCCATTGGACCATCGCATTCTTTCATTCTCATAAGCTTAACATGAGAACCATTGTAGGAACCACTGTTACCACTGTACCCTTCCAGTAGGCATTTGGTTAATGGTAAAAGTATATTTTGTATGTACACTCTGCTACAGCAGATTATATTGGGATAAAGACCAGCACGATACTAACATTTAAATGAATGTTTGTTATTGTTATTGTTGTTGCTGCTACTGCTCTCGTTATTGTTGCTCTTGTTGTTGCAGCTGTTATTGTTGTTGTTGCTCTTGCTGTTATTGTTTTTTTTAGGTTAATATTATGGGTGATGTTACTGCTGTCATTATCATCCTTATTGTAATCAACCCTATTGTATTGATTTACATGGGGATGTTTAAAAAAGGAACACAAAATATTGACTCCAGCCCAGGTGCAATTTAACAAGGTGGCTCATGTTGATATACTAAATGTAGAAATGTATGTTTAGTTTTTTGTAATTTTTCTGTTTCGGTCAATCCCGAGAGATTTCCACATGCCATGTAAAAGATGCCAGTGCATTAATAGTTCAATAGGGCACAAAGTCATTCCAATCCTACTTTGATTATTCAAGACAATTCCATGAACATTTAAGGAAATTTAAGAAGTATCTAAAAATCCTAAAGCTAATTCAATGCCCTTGTTGATAAGAGATACCTTTTCTTTGCTGGGGCAATTGACGAGTCTTCTGTTGGTCCTAATCATGGATGTATAAACTAATGAGCTTAACAAGTTAATACATTTTGTGGGGCTTCATAAGGGTACTAATTACATGTCTCCAACAGACTTCTGGACAGACTCTGCAAACAAGATGCACAATGTAGCATACTTTCACCTACAGTTACTTTAAAAAGCATGCAATTTTCTTCTGATGATGATCCCTACACATACACATGCAAACTGCTAAAAAAAAAAAAAAAAATCAAATTTGTCAGTTACAGGGTAGATTTCATGACTGAACTGAGGGGGGTTCCCCAGTCTATGCATTAGGCAATATATAGAATTTTCTTCCAAATTTACTCTAAATTCATTCAGATATGCAATGAGCAATATCCTTAAAATGCACTACATCATGCTTGTAAGGAGACATGCAGGAATCGTTTGAGAGAAAGACTGATTTAACGTCATCTCGTCTATTTTGTTTTTCTTACATTATGCAATGAATTTACAATAAAAAATCTGATAAAAAAAGTAATTATTGGCAGTGTACTAGGCTGTTCAGTGAGTGAAGAACAGTTATAAGAGTCTTCAATTTTGATTTCATCAAATGTGCTTTAACTAATCTACAATATCCTACAGCTTGAAAAGACAGTTACATCTTTATTTAGCATGCAATTTCAATGGATTTAATTTCAATATTTCAGGCTTTGTCATCAAAAGGATGAATCTTACCATTTCAAATTATGGAAATTTGATGGTTTAATCCGTTTACATGCACCTTATAAGATGCATAACCATCTCTTACACTATACCATCATAATGTCTGCTACTCTACAAGACTTGAATTTGATGGGAAGGCCAAGAAGAGTTTTGTGCAGTCTACAATGTGGAATGTCTTTAATGACATTTTAAAGCCTAAAAAATAGCACAGATTAAATCTGCTACTTGGAAGAACTTTTATCTAAGATTTGGATAAAACTTGATCAGAATTGGTGGAGGGAAAAGGCAAGACGGTGCGGATGATGATGCAAGATGAACGCATGCCTGAAGAAGGAGAGGGTGTTCGCGTTCACCAAGACAAAGGGATACCTGATCATTAAAGTCAAACAGGATGGTTGTTCCCACTTCATTGTAACTCTGGGAGGTGTGGCTAAAACTCTGAGAGGTCTGGCTAAAACTCTGAAGTCAAGAAACATAAACACCGCTGGATGTTGTCAATGTGCACGACCATAATGAGGCAAGTTGCCTCAATGGCAGCATGGATGGCGAGTTACAAATATATCATGTTTCGTTACGGACTATCGGTGACAGGTGTTGCAGATACAGCATTACCGTAAAAAGTGAGTTAGTATGATGCAAGGAGTGGGGAATAAAACAAATCCCAGTCATATCTGAATTTTGGAGAACCTGTTGACAGGATTTGATTGATAGGGATGGTGATTCACTCAGGGCCTTGTCTTATAAAGAGTTCGATCGCAACTTGAAATTAAACACAAAATCTATCTCGTAAGTACACAGCTGCAATCAATTTTAAGTTGTGATTGATTTCAATCGATTGCAACTCTTTATAATACAGTGCCCAGATTTCAAATACAAGTGCAATAGCCGCTCATTTTCGCGTTGAAAATGATGGCATTCTAGGATTTCAGTAGTTAACAGTATTGTAATCGAGGTTTGGGGTCTGAGGTAAGGAACTAGAAGAAATATGTTTTAGGAGAACATCCTTCATAAAATCTTTCCACTCCTAACATGTACATGTATATTCCTTGTTTGAATGGCAAGAATATACAGATACTTTGTGTACCGTATTGTTAAAAAGTATAAAGCCTCCTACAAAAAAAAAAAGTTCTGGGACTCGTTTCACAAAGCCTTTTTTCAATGACAAATGACAACAATCAGTGACAAATCTGCTGATAACCAATCAGAAGCAAGGATTTCAGTAGCTTATAACAAAAACTGTCATTTGTCACTGATGACAAGTTTTGTGAAACGCCCCCAGATCTAATACATTGAATCTGGTGACCATTCAAGCATCCATTGAATAAACCAATGTACCAGAAAGTGGTAAAAAAATGTTGTATGAAGTCAGAAACCATAGGACTGATCTTTACACACAAAACCCTGTAAGTCTATTTATAGCACTTTAGATGTTGGAGATAAATATATAATATAAATAGTAACTAAACAGGGGAACGATTCCACAATCTAAGATGCATAACTGTGGGGTGGGAGGGATAACAATCAAAAGCCCATACACATATATATTACATAGTTCTATATTAATATAAGCTTGCACAGTATATATCATTTTCTTGATGAACCATACAGAATATATAGAATATATAGAAATATAGAAGAGAGAACATCAACATTCACTTACAATGTAAATCGTTTCAGTTCCACATCATTTGCATTTAACTGTTATCTATGTTTTCACCTCTTTGAGAAATCTATCCAGTTTTCTAGGAATCACCAATCCGTATTACATAAGACATGAATTGTTACATCAAGCAACAAAGTATTTCTTTTGAGTTTTCAATGCCACTACGATTGGCTAGCTTTCAAGTCGGTGTAAAGGTATTCAACTCATAGAAGTATCAATGATTATGTAACGCAGATTGAATAATGTAAGCACAAGGATAAGGCTTTTAGTCTCTATCCATCTGACACTCTTGAATGAACTGTCTTCATCTATAAGTATATTGTAAGTAGAATAATCTTCCCTTCCAGGCCTACACATTTCGATATATTATCTTCAGCTTCCTCTTTTCAAGGATACTATTCAACAATGTAAAAATAAGTTTGATTACAAGAATCATTAAAACAGAAGAGGCATGGATGGAAAATAAGCTGGATATTAAAAGAGAGAAATTGAACATAAGGCCAATATAGAGATAAGAAGAAAGAAGGAAAAAGATTGTGAGATGAATATAAAGTCTAGATTCACAGAAAAAGGAAGTGAGAGAGAAAGAGAGAGAGATGGAGGGAGAGAAAGACAGACAGACAAAGGCAGAGAGAGAGAAAGACAGACAGACAAAGGCAGAGAGAGAGAAAGAGAGAGAAAGAGAAAGAGAGAGAGAGGGGATGAGAGAGAGAGGGAGAGAGGCAGAGAGAGAGAGAGAGAAAGAAAGAGAAAAAAAGTGAGAGGGAGAGAAAGAGAGAGAGAGGGAGAGAGAGAGAGAGAGATGAAAGATAGAAATCAAGAGAAAAGAAAAGAGGGCTAGATCAAGAGAGATAAAACAAAGATGTACAGACAAAAGGTGGGTGTAGAAAGAGGGCATTTAAAGAGATAAAATAAGAATGGAAAGGGAAGGTCTTTCACTAAAAAAAACTGACAAAATATGCATGCCTTGAGTGCCGCTAATCTTGCCTTCTCGTCCTCGAGGGCCTTCTTCTTGTCGTTATCGTCGATGGATGCTGCTGATGATGAGAAAGCGTTTAAAACTGTGTGGACTGTATTGGCTCTGCATACGTAATGGGAGAAAAATAGGAAGGAATGAATGAAAGAATGATCTTGATAATATACTTGTATTTGCAAGGTGAAGAGACATAATTCTTTGGTATCAAGGGACGGCAATATACAAGCAAAATACAGGTCACATTTGCTTCTCTGTAGATCTATGAACCCATTGCTTGCAAGAACTGGGTCGTCCCTGTATTAAGTCTTTGGGAATGGAAGTATTCAGTTGTCAACAAGTTAATTGTCAATGAATACAATGCTTTAATAGCATATTTTATAGATCACACTGTGCATGAATTCATTGAGTTTAGAATAAATTGGCAAGTAACTCACAAATACAAAATAAAGTTAACTTTCAGACTATTTATATGTACAACTACAAAAACAAAGAAAGTGGAGAAGGAAAGCTTTTTTTAAAGGGCTCTTTATATCCCTGTTGGAATAACCTCCATTGGGTGCAATTATTTTCATAAAATAGATGCCCTGTTTTCCTACTTGCACAGCCTGCATACCAAAAGTTATTTCTGTGAGATCTTCATGGATACTTCAATGACTATTTACTAAGAAAAATAAAGCATGAAATGCAAAACATGTTGTTATGTTCCACATGGATTAAAAAAAAACATTATACCACCATCATACATGTACTTACTTGTTCCAGTTTGACTTTTTGCTGCTTTCGATGGATGCCAGATGCTGCTCAAGGGCTTCTAACAGACTACTTGGGGCCTGCAAAATAAAAGTTTCAGTAAATATATTATCAACTTTAAAAATGACTTCTAGGCATGATAAGATGAGACAGATATTGGTGCTCTTGGATTTTGTTTTTTAAAGCTACATATTTCATTTAAAAATATTTCATTCCATCTTCTCTGGCTCAATGGAGCACATAGCAATGGCAACATTTTCAAATGAGTACAACTGTATTAAACTGATGTACTACTAATACTGTTAGCACTTTGATCAATTAACTGGTAAATTGTTTTATTAAAAAGTAATTGGTCTAATTTTTATAACTACAACTTTCTTGTATGTTGTTGCACCATTTCATACTACATTTTAACATTACAATGTGATCGCCGGAAATAATGCGTCATTAACAGCAAAATTGTTGTAAAACAAACTGCACAAAAAAAATGTGAATAGCTCCAAAGCAAATGTATGTTAATTTACATTAGTGAGAAGGGCTGTATAAAAAGTTGAGGTTCCGCAAAGAGATTTCAATCGGTTTGATTGACTATGTACATTATGTATATATACATGACTTGCATGTACATCTCTGATATAAGCAAGTTGAGAAATGGTTAATGAGAAGCACGAAATGCAAAAAGATAAAAATTGGTGCATTTCAGGTGTAAAGATTGGAATGTATTCAAGTACAAAAATGTATACCGGTAACTTGCTATTCCAGTGAAAGTTATTTTTAAATTCATAACACATGTACTCTCTGTTAAATGTATGGTAGCAAATCTTTGCAAGAAGTATGTAAAGTACATGAATTAGGAGTTGAGTTGATTTTAAAAATATGGCCTTGAGTGAGGGGGGGGGGGGGCCTGGTCAAAACATTTATGTGTACAACCATGAGCATTTATAAACATTACAGAGCTGAATTAAAAACTGACAGGCCTTGTGTATCCTTTTCAGCAACTTTAAAAGATTTCCCCCTAGGTGATATTTTTTTCTTCACAGCAGATTCTTCTCCCGAAACAAACAAAACACTCTGTCACTGTCTAATCGTTTTTTAGGCCACACTCCACTTGAAAATGTTGTTGCACGTTAGCCTTGAATACATAAGGATCTTGAATGTTAACTATGGATGGTGGTAAAGAGTTCCAGTTTGGAAGTGTTTTTGGAAAGAATGAATATTTGAATGATTCTTTGCTTAAACTAATTCAAGTTATTGTGCGATCTCCTGACCTGGGCCCCATTTCACAAAACTTGTCATCAGTGGCAAATGACAGTTTTTGTTATAAGCCACTGAAATCCTTGCTTCTGATTGGTTATCAGCAGATTTGTCACTGATTTTTGTCATTTGTCATCAAAAGAATGCTTTGTGAAACAGGTCCCTGGTTGTCACAGGATGAAGTGGTGAAGTGGTGAAGTGGTGAAAAGCAAATGATGAGTTCTTATTTAAAATGAAAGAATTATACATGTAGTTATCACAATAAATGATGAAATGCTGAATAATATCATAGGTATGGGTTAATAATTCATGTAATAGAAGAAAGAAAACTTCACTTTTCATAAACTCTTCTCATTTCAAATAATACTTGGTCGATCATGCCAAAACAATACTATAATGTAATGTACATGTGTACTTTTATCAAAACAAAATAAAAACAGTATCATGCATTGCTTCTGTTCAAAAGTCAGCCAGCGCTAAAAACCAAACACTGCCTCACCTTACCCATATCCAGTGGTTTCCATGGAAACAACATATTAGGACACTGCAACTCAAACAACAAGACATACATGTAAATGTGCATCTTATGCTGTACTATGAATACCAGATTATAGTTGGGTTAGTGGCATTAGGCCAGTCCTCATCAGCTTGAGTTTGCAAAATAACCCGCTATTTTCCCAAATAGCAGGATATTTTGGAAGCAAGACCAAGATTTCTCCAGATATTTTCTCGACCAACTATCCCGCTGGATATCTGGATAATTTGCGATCGGGATAGTTCAAATAGCTGGTTATTTGGCAAACTCGAGCTGATGAGGACAGGCCTATTGCAATTCATGATCTACTTAAAACAATATGTCAATAAGCCAAGTTTATACTGTGCAAATAGTTTGGCCTACCTTGAAATCTATCAAATCTAGATCCGAGGGTTGCTCTTTTTGTAAAACAACTGGATGTTTTTGTCCTGATCATAACATAACATTGGGGGAGGGGGAATTACCTACATGTATATGGCAAAGCAGAATTTGCTCATATTTTCTTAGTGAACCATATTTTCAGGTACACAGGTACACTTGACTTACATGTTAAGAACCGAAAACTTTCTTTTTGTAGCAAGCATGTGTATACATACTGTAGCTATCATCCTCTCTTTACTCTACCAAATGATAGGAAGACAGTTTACTCATCTGTGTCAACAAAGTGGGCTGTACCATCCATTACTGATTTTCAAACAATTTCTACCTGTTTTGGATACTTTATAGGCTGAGCTAAATGCATAGTATAAACTTAACTTTTGGAATGCTTGTATAATTTCTGGAATAATAAATAAAGGGGTCATGCAGGAAACTCACTGTTTTATATTCAGGTGGCACATCACCAAACTGCAGATAATTTACATGCAAGATAACATTCAGAAAGACATACAATTACACAGTCAATCAATACCGTTCCAACATGCTGAACACAATTTGCATTCCTAACTCCTCCCCCCCCCCCCCCCCCCCCTCCTCTTCAAGAGCATCTTTGGTATTACTTTCACCCAATATTAAAAATCCTTTCTCTATTTATTCCATCTCTTTCTCGAATATAGCTTTTAATCTCTATTCTTATTACACATTCCTCTTTTAGAAATCATCTACAAAATCAATATTATTTCTTGTTAATATGACACATACAACTTCCTTGCTCTTAAATTCTATAAAGTGCAAGGCCTTGCTGATATACAGGAACACAAACATGTACAGTGTATTAAACTTGTTTTAATTATTTTGAATCCAATCCCTCCCCCTCCCCCCTAAAAAAGAAAAAAAAAAATAATAATAATAATAATAATAATAATAATAATAATAATATCAAATAATCCCCACGATACAAAGAAAGTAATAATAATTAAACAAAAGGTAACACTTACAAGAAACAAGTAAACATACATTGTAGTCATACAGAGTGATATTTTACCCTGTTAAATAAACACAATTGTATACATTTTACACTAAACAAACAACACTGCATGGCAGACTTTTGAACTGAAACAATGCTTTTGCACATCTACAATTGACACATTTTTGGGGGGAAAATATTTTGGTGAAAAATTTACCAAGATCCTCAACTACATATATACATGCCACAAGACAACATAGTACCATAGAACACATGATGCCGAAGAGGACAGTTACATATAACACATCTAGTAGTAAAGCTAGAAGTATGGCCTACTTACCTTCGCTAAATCTGGAATTTCTCCCTTGTCGATCCCCACTTGCTGTGATAATGAAAGGAAAAAAGAAAATTGGTTGAGAAAATAGTATCTACCTTAGTTATAAATAATTCATGAATATGAATGATGAAATCTTTTCCAATTTGTACAGGATTATAGCATCATCTGCGATAGATTCAGAATTCAGAACATAAAATAAAATATCTAGTTAAAAATGTTATTGCCGACTACGTTAATATATCTGATCAGACAAAAATTTACATCATTTTATACAGAGTTGATCCTCTCCAGTCTCTTACACTGTAGGTGAATGCATTATTATTACTATTTTACAAAAATATCCTTTCCAAACAAAATACATATATTCCACTATTCCCATTTAAGTAGTATGTTTGGAGCCAGAAAGGCATACTGTACATTGATAAAATATTTCTAACAGACAATTTTTTTAATTTTTTAAAAATCAATGTATTCTCCATAAATACATGTCAAAGTTGTGACTGATATTCCAGATATTTCTCAGAACATCACACAACAAAGTGAAACTCAAGTACGCAACTGAAAAGATTTTGCAGCTTTGCACATTATTAATGTTCCTTGCGTGAGGCGTAAACACCTGAAGGGATATCCTTTCAAAAACAGGACGAGCGGGGCAGGAGAGGATGACAAGGACCTCATATAAATCACATTTAATTGAAACCCTCGCTGCATCTGTATAAACAAATGTTGCTGAATGATCAGTCGCAAGACCGGGAGAAGAGGATGAATCAAATTTATTACTTGCTCAGCTTTTCTTTGATGTCACCATATTACTCCTATATCAGCACATTCAATGCATTGTATAGTTCCTCCATTTTGTCTGTACATTTCTTTGATATCTTTGATATATTAATAATAATAATAATCTTTTAAGTCCACTCCAAATTTTATAAGTTAAACTGAAAATGGAAATTCTTTTTGCCCAATTGATCGTGAGCCCGGCAGCCACTGAGCAGCGCCAGATCGACGTTGCTCTATCCCTTATTGTTGAATGCCAAACAAGGTAGCAGCAACTCCCGTCTTTTAACGTCTTTTGGTATGACGCGGCCGGGGTTCGAACCCACGACCTTCCGGTTGTGAGTCGGATGCTCTACTGACTGAGCCAACACACCGGTACATCATATGTTTAAAAAGAACTTAAACAAAATTAACCTATAAAGGGAGCATGTCTACCCTTTGCATGTAACACCCCCACTGCACCCCCCCCCCCCCTCCCCCCCTCCCCCCATGGAACAAATTGCTTTGTAGCAATTTGTTTGAATTACCTAAAAATGATATGAATAGTATTCACATTTCCAGCATGTACCTGTACCTCAAACTCTGGATTTTCCCCCAGTTTTTTCAATGTACAAAGATAATCGGCTTTATTAGTATTTCATATCCATAAATAGCTGAATTTTAACTGAAAGTCAGGCAAATTTTTGTTCACTATCAACAAATATATAAAGTACAGGTGTACATTAACAACCAGTTTAAAAAAGAACTATTAGAATATTGTAAATACTTTAAATAAACAAACAATAGGCACATGGTTCATTTATATCTAGGACTACCCTATCAAGAAACCACTATTCTATTTTTGAATAAGTACATCTGAATTTTCATTAAACACCTTTTCTAATTAAAATTCCCTGTGCCTAGGGTAATGCCTTATCCTTCAAACATTGGACTCTTGAAGCATTGAGATTACTAGTACGCACTTTCAATTCGATACGCTGTTTCAATATTCCGTTGCAGACAAGGGAGATAAAGGTGGCTATGTATTTACACTTAACCCTTGAATTGAAAATCCCTCAAGCCAGTATTCATATCGTCATGCTTTGAATAAAACATGAGGGTAGTAGATCCAGAAGACCACAGAGTATGGATAATGCTCTTCTCTTTCAATTTGCAGGCAAATGAACAACAAAGAGACAGAAATTCATACCAACTTTATGCATGAAAATTTGACAGCCAAGCCAAAATGGCACAGGATATTGACGATTGTTATTCATCATGCATAAAAGCTAATGCTCTGCATGAATAAGCTACCAAAATGTTTGATTTTAAGTCTAGAAATGCAACTCATCTGTATAACATAGATGTGGGCTTGATACAACAATAACGTACTTGAGTAAAACTAGAAATTACTAAAAGTAATTATTGTTAAAGCTTGCCTACAATAAATATTCTTAAAATAAAGTATTTGCTGGCTTTTAGTTGCGGGGAATATCTATCATTTTGCCTATATTCTAGCTCAAGTATTACATCTTGATAGCATATTAAAAGCCATCAAACATCAGTATACATTGATATATTAATGTTTCGTGGCATCTGTGGTATAACTGAGGCTATTGAAAGATGGTTCAACCGAGTCTGAGCGCAAAGTCAGAATGAGGTTGATGCTGAATGTTGTTTTTGTCCAAGTTTAAGAGCTCTCTAGAGTATAAATCTCAGAGCATGCAGTCTGAATAAAACATTTCAACAGTTTGAATATATTTCGGCTTTCTCATTTTAACCCCTACGGTGCTACTCACTTAAAAACTTTCATGAGTTAAATGTAGGGTTTTATGTATTATTTGATAGTTAGATTAAGCCTAAAACATCTATTGAAGTAATCTTTACAAAATTAAAAATGTACTTGGTTTGAGTTCAGGAAATAAAATTCAGCATTTTCAGGTTGAGACAAAAAGCACTTTATGAACATTTCCTGCAAAGGAACTTTTATGAGTTAATAGTATTAAACTAATTGATCCACTGTCAGATTTGGCATACGGTAAACAAAAGCAATCTTAAAAATACAACATACAGAACTTGTTTTAATTCAGGATACAAAATTAAGCAATTTTTTGGTAAAAAGAAACAGTAAATTCATGCTCTTACCTCAGCTACTTTGAGGAACTCTCCTATCCTCTCCATGCGAATCAGGAATTTCTTGTAGATGTCCAGTGCCGTACGGCAGTCTTTCTTGCCCATGTCAAAGTACTTCTCTGTACAACAAAAACAGACAAAGCTTACAACTTAAAGAAGAACCAATCACACAAATACATGTATGTGTTATATCAATGCTCTCACTAAATCCAAATATCAATTTGCACCAAATTTTATGTGAGCACATTGACTACTACTAAACTTTAATATTTTAACCTTATTTCATAGATGCCATATTGGTATCTAAACTTACACATCTTTCAAAGAGGTATTGTAATAGTCTTAAGCTGATCATTTGAAGAAAAGGATGCCAGCAAAGAAGGCCTTACATGTACATACAAAGCAAAACACATTCAGTGATTGTTTTTCATTAATTGAATAGGGCTGTCAGAATTCGATATGGTAATACCAAGGGTATTTAGATCTAAATGATAAAAGAAACTGAATTTGTTAATTCTCTTCACAAGTTTAGTACCCTAATCTATCCATCTACAGTACCATCCACATAAAATTCATGTACATGTACTATGAACACATGATAATGATCTCAGGTCTCTCTAGTGACAGAGCAAGGTACAAGATATGTCACATGCTCTTTTTATTCCCAAGGAAGATATATATCATACTACCAGGGTATTAAATGTCAACAGATATATATACTGTATATGGATGTTTGGCAACAGCTACACTGGTCACAAGGCCATAACTCTCATACAGGAAGGTTATTTTCATTAGATGCGGTGTTGATTATATTCAGTGGCATAATCAACTCTTAAAGGGCCTATCTCACTGAGCAGCGAATACTTGTGAACGTTGCGAATTTGGATTCGCCAACTTTTCTGACGAATGTTGGCGAAAATCAGCGACATTAAGTGACGTTTAGCGACAATTAGCAACACTTGAGCGAATGTCTCCGAAAGTGTTTGCGAAAGGCAGTTGGCGACTATTAGCGACTGTAAACAAATGTTAGCGACAACTTTTGCGAAGATTAGCAACTATTTGCCAATCCTTTGCCACTATTTGTGAACGTTTGAGACCTTTTGCTAACTACTGGTACTCAATGGGTCGATTTTATAAAGGAACCATATGGTAACGTGGTCGCTAGCTTTGGCGAAACACAGAGAACTGACGAAAACAAAGAGCAAAACCGTTTAACAACCGTTTGCAAAGGCTTACGACTGTTTTGCAAACGCTAAAGACTGTTTTGCAAACGCCTGCAACTGTTTGCGGAAAAATAAATTCGCAAAGAAATTTTGAACATGTTCAAAATTTCTTTGCGACAAGAAAAACTGTTTACAACAAAGAAAACTGTTTGCGATCTTTCTTGCAACCTTTTACAACATTTTACAAACTCTGGCGAAAACCCCAAATTCGCTACGTTCGCAAGCATTCGCCGCTCAGTGAGATAGGCCCTTCAGTGCTAACCTTAAAGACCATGTCATGATAGACCCCCTGTCCACACACAACATTTTCCGTGATTAGGCGTGATTAGCTATACCGTTTCGCGATAGTTATACGATGAAATTGTGTGTGTGGACGCTCACTAACGATACGTCGTATAACGAAACGTCGTATAACGAAACGCACGTTTGGGCATCGTTTCGAACTAGAACTCAATAAAGAATCACGCCTAATCACGCCTAATCACGGAAGGTGTTGTGTGTGGACGTAACTAGTGTAACTAGTGTAACTAACTGGGCGGGGCTTAACGTGACCTCGCGCGAAAGCTAGAGACCTGACCTCTCATTTCCGCTTCCATTTCACGACCGCAGTAGCAAACTGCGCACCTATACGACATTTCGCTGTAGAGTTTCAGGATTACTTTCTTCTGTGTGTGGACATCCTGAACTTTATACAATGATTATTTATACAACGTTTTTTTGTGTGTGGACACTCTGAAATTTATACGACGTTTCGTTAAAGAGTTTCAGGATAAATTGTTTTGTGTGTGGACACGTTGAGAGACACATTGCAATTATCTTCTACACCGTAGCTACATGAATACAAAAGATTCAACCTGTCAAGTCATTAACTGCATTAAATCATAGATCGTATACACAACTGTTTGCTTATCAATCCCATTTAATTCTAAACTTAACAGATTGTTTCAATACTGTCTATAAAGTCATAATACATTTTCAATACATAATTGTTTTTAAATTCTGTACTTATCACAAAAGCTCTGAATACACTGTCCACAATCAATTTTGTACTCATTTTGGGAGCATTTCTAGGCTTTAAATCTGTCTTATCACTAATAAACGTTTCATTTTATAGTCTATAACTGGAAATTAATAACTAATTCATAATTAGTCCCAGACATATATCCAATAATCTTCATCTCTCATTGGAATTTCAAATTGGAATTCCATTGATGGATTACTCAGAAGCGCAGCTATGCATGATGGAGTATTTGGCAGAGCACAATCTACCCTGTACAGGTACATGTGTAAAAGCTTGTAAATAATTAATGACTCACCCTACACCCACATCGTTTGATGGAAGGAAAACCACAAATTAATTAGTTTTGATTCTTAAAACATGTGGTATAGCAATTAGTAATAATGTAATGATGCAGGGCTCTTCTGGTAACCATTCTAGAAACATGATGAAACTACATTGTACACGTGTGGCATGGGAGAGGCATAACAAAAATGCATTTTCCATAACACTATCACGGCATGATGAAGTTTCAGCACATCAAGTATTATCTCTAGTTTCTATACAACCTAATTCACTGCTATGGACTGAAAGTATGAACAATTGGATAAAAAGCTTTTTTTTAAAATTTGTAGAGCTTTAGACAACCACCGTTTCTAAACAGCTCGAAAACAACCTTTTTGATCGTGTCATTGACATGAGCTCTTTTAGGATTGCTATTGTTAAAAAATAAATTTAAAAAAAAAACCTAGAGTAATTTTAATGAAGTTCATTGTGATTTTCTTTTTTGTTGGTTCATAATTTTTTAACAGAGCTCGTTTATTCAGTTTAAAAAAAGCTCTAGTGGAGCATTCAAAAGCTACATACCTCAATGCTCACATATACTTTTTAAAATAAGTTTGTATTTTTTATTTTGTTTCAATGTTGCACAGTTTGACATTCTTGGTGTTGACATTCTTGGTGGATTGTCAAAAACAGTAGATCTACTACATGGTGCCTTGACTACTAACCTAAGAGATTGATGATTCCATCGTTGTAGCATGCAAACAGCCGTATGCTGTCTTTGAACAGGAGCATGAACGCACTATTTATTACACCATTGGACAGATTATTGGACGTGACCTGCACAGAAAGAAGAACAAATAAAAAATTAAAAAGTAAATTAATAGATTAATAGTAGATTAATAAAATATTGAATTTGTGGATAAGAGTCCATTACATAAATTTTCATGAGAAGCACCTTTCAAGAGTCCATTTCATAAATGTTTATGAAAAGAATCTTTAAAAAAAAAAAAAACCTTTGTAAGAATAATTATTACACGAAATCTTATCAGAAGAAATGTTGAAAGACAAGAAGCAGTATACAGTTGTACACGACAGAAAAACTGCATTGTCTCATAAGTTATCCGAAAACATACTTCAAAGCATGCGGTCAACCATAGTCGTTTAATATAGACGTAAGGCTTTCCACCTCATAAAGCAGGAGTGCCCTTTCCAATAGCCATGCTCTATTTACGTCTGACGAGATTCTACGAGGGGAAACATAATGAATTTTCTTTCTCCCCACAGCAAAAAACAGAAAAAAAATACTCATGTCTTTGCACATGCACAAAATACCATTAGAGCAATATGCTAAAGTAAACTGTCTGCATATGAAATGTATATCCTAACCAACATCGTTTTCTTATTCAGGATTTCTTTTTCCTCCAGTATTTATCAAATAATTAAGTTTTAATACCTGGATTAAAAGAATAAAATAAAAACACAGACAAAAGAGTACCAGAAAAAAAGGTTCTAAAAACTCAACTTAAAGGTGCTTCTTCTATAAAATCATTTGGAGGACACAATGATAAATTCTGAATAGATGCCAATTCAACAAATTTCATTATTCATACAAACATAATTGTATTACTGACACTGCAAACTGTGGCTATGTCTAGGTTTCATAGCGACATATTGCATACAAACTGGAATCATCAAAGACTAAATACCGGTAATCACACACAGTTCATCTGTAGTTAAATAAACTCCCCTTCCTCTACTTAATACAGATTACATCTCAGTTGCAAGAATCCATTAGACATAAAGTGACTTCATTAGTTTCAGCACAGCACACTCTGTTCTAGAAAATGATTTGGATTTGCTACAGGTTCTTTTACTTAATGAATCCTAGATTTGATCAGGAGGGGAAATTGCCTTGGGCTAAAGATGCTTTAGCTCATAGATACCTGAAATCTACACCCCATGTTAATAAACACGATAACAGTTGAGTAATAAATGTTTATATCACATACCCTTCACATATTTTTAAAGGCATTATATTTATTTAAAAAGTTATCATGTAAAACATCAAGAGATTTACTGTCAATGGTAAATTTGTATTTTGTTTCAAAGTATTCTATTTGTCAAAATAGCTATTAATATACTTTAAGAATTAGAGTCAACTCTGTTCTGACAAAGCATTCATATTAAAAATATCAGCAAAGCAGCTGTAGAAACACACTGGTGCTGCAACGATGTTGGTTTTAATATGAACAGGGTCCTGAAAAATCTGGGCCGGAGTCAAGTAAGCCAGAGTAAATAAACCATGTCAACCTGTGTTTCTGCAGTTCCGTTGGTTTTAATAAAACAACCAATCAACTGCATGATAAAGAATTCAGGATTACTATGAGGCTCTTTCTATTGAAATGAATTTCCATAACCAGAACTCAAAATTAGCTTGAAGGTAATATGCATAAGGAAAATATCTCATTTTGTTTTCCAACCTTGACAGATGAAATTGAGTTCTGGTAATACGATAAAAATTGTGCAAGAAACTGTCTCAAAGCCATTGAGAAAGGTCTGATTACGCAGTCATTAGATATTAATGTACATGCTGTAAGGCTTGGGAGTGATCAAAATAAAAAGACACTCTCTTTATCTTACTGAAAATCACAAGCACTGCACACAGAACTGGGTGAGTGGGACTACACACACAGGTGGCATAACAATTTGGTCAAACTTTTCAGCTACTGTATATTCATTCATTAATTGACAAGGCATTTTTGGAAGATGTTTTTATCTCAAGATATTCTTCCAACTCGAACACAAAGAATGAGAAAGGTCTCAAATAATTTGTCATCTTTAATCAGAACTCACCCTTCCCATAATCCCATTACTATCCCTCTATCTAATCATGGACCCTATCCATGATTTAATCAAGAGAATATCAAACATGTGAGGGCATGCTGTAATGAGACACTCGTATCATAATTTGCATGGATGCTGAGGATCACATTCAATCTCAAACCCCACATCCCTCGTGGCTATCTCAGATGAACACTATAAGCTTTGTGTAACTCTATGAAGTTGTCTTTGTTTAGAAATTTGTAAGGATTCATGGATATGGGAACATTTCTAGAAGTATTACATTAACAAAAATCATATTTAAGATTCAAAATGAAATATGATCTACCGGTACTGACAATTGTGCTCTTATAGTCAATGTCTGGACATTAAAAAGGGGAATTATAAGTTCATATCTTTTCACTCTCTTACCTCAAAGTCTAGTAGGGCATCCATTAGGTCTTGCAAAGGGGGAAGGGTTTTCAGGAGCTGTGAAGAAAATATAAAAATATTGGCAAGCATTAGCAAATATTTATTTTATAGAACATTATGGGAAGTGTTGGCACAGCTAAATAATAGGCCTATTTTCATTAGGATGCTGTCTGTTCTGTGGTGACCAGCTCATAAACTTTTAAAGGTTTAGTTAAATTTAATAGAATAATCTGATTCTCAATCTACATTTACATGTCCATGTATAAAACTTTCAGGAATAACATGTACAGTCAAGCGAACAAAGGCACTAACATTTGAAAAATGCCAGACGTTATTTTCATTGTTCAGCATCACATTCTTTGGGTGGATTTAAGCATTATAGATGATTACCGTATTTGCCGGCGATAAGGCCGCAGCGCCGTATAGGCCGAACCCCCGATTTTGACATTTAAAAAAAAAAAAAAAATTGTCAAAGTCAGGATTTGATCTCTTGCGTACAAATGTTGATTTTACTAAAATCACCGCCTTACACCGCTCGGCCATCACGCACTGATACTAGCTCATGTAGTTTTTAGTGATGTATACATTGCGCCTCTCTCTTGTGTATTGAAATGTATTCAAAATAGCAACTTCGCGTGCTGGATACTTCGCGGCAGCTCCGATAAACGGGCCCTTCTTTTACTTTTGCAATGCATTGGCACGAACTTAGATCAAGATCTATCGGCAGAAGTTGTTTTTGGAAGTTTATTTTCGTCTTCATGTCAACAATGCAAGATAAAATTGTCGGTAAGATGTGTGGAAATGTGTAGTTACTGTTCGTAGATCTAGTCCCATATGTGCAAATTTGTGCTGGTTTTGACTTACTTTTTTTTTTTTTTTTTTTTTTTTTTTAAAACTCTTTCGTCGCATAGGCCGCACTCCGACTTTTTGATATTTTCTCTTAAAAAAATACTGCAGCCTTTACGCCGGCAAATACGGTATTATTATTATTCATAATATAGGAAAACTATGAGAATACTGTACATGTGAAGACTTTCAAAAATATTAACCAATCCCTTTAAACATGGTTAAACAACATCTTCACTCTTGCACACACTTCAATGCAAGAGCAGACAATCTACATAACAGGTTGTTGAGATGAAACCACTTGTTGATACCCTTTCATTCTTGTTTTGATTCATTTAACGAGAACTCGACAAGATTAATTTGCAATACCAATGTTTTGCTCAATCTGAAACACCAATTTATTAGTATGACATCAACTGTCGACCCTTAAGTGGATCGTAAATGTGGGACTCCACACAATCTTTCTTAATAGAAGAGCGTCCATATTGAACTTTTGCAATTGGTACATTATGAGCCTGTGTAAAATGCGGGGGCTCCGGACTTAGATTTAGGTGGGCATTTGTCCCGGGCACCTGGTAGCATCGAGACTTGGTAATTGTATGAGCAAAAGGAGGTGAAACTTACTTTTTCTGCACACATTGTTCTTAGTACTCCTTCTTCCTTCCTATTGGAATAAAATAAACACAAAGAAAAATATTTCAATAAAAATTGAGCAATACAATGAATTAATATGTCAATTGTATCTAAAATTGGGCAATTGCATTTTCTTGTTTTTATCTTTAAATGTGGAAATCAATAAATGAAATGAAAGTTCTTACCCTCTTTTAGCCCGACAGAAATCAAATGCCATTTGTCTGAATGCTAGAGCCTTGCAGTTGAGGTACTTGGCGTACCGCCTGATGTATGTTGACATGTCATATCCTGTGGAGAACATACATGTATCAGAAGGAGAAAGAAAACATTTTAACTTATGTTATTTATAGCTTTGAATCCAAGCATGTATAATGCACAGGTTGCAATGTATTGAATGTTAGGTCATCTTGGAATTCAAATGGTTAACAAAAGATAGTTGAAGTATCGCCTGATGTGTGTTGACATGTCATATCCCGTAAGGAACATATCAGAAAGAGAAAGAAACATTCAACTTGGTTACTTATAGCATTGAATCCAAGCATGTACAGGTTGCAATGTATTTGGTGTTACATGTAGGTTATCTTGAAAATCAAATGGTAAAACAAAAGGTACTTGGTGTATTGCCTGATGTATGTTGCCATATTATATGGGCGCTGTATTTGACTGACGCCAATTTATTTAGCTTTCACAACTTTCATTGAGAAAAAATAAACGTTATCGTGAGCCTAGGTGTCGTACAAATCGATACCAAAACAGCCCTATTCCATTCATGACAAAATTATTGAACTCTAATTGAACTTTGTATAAACTCTAATAGAAGGGGCAAACAGACTTTAGTATGACTGATTTTAAATGATATTGACATGTTTTTAATTACTCACTTTGAAATTGAAATAATGTTCTTTAAAACATATAGTTTGGTTCGACGCCGGTGCCAAGAGTTGTATTATTATTTATAGTAGTTTATTATTAGTAAGTGCAATTTTACCTTGTAATAATTAATTTTGTAATCCATTGCGCAATTTAGTTTTTAGCTACGAAGCATGGAATTAATGTACATTTATTGTTTACATGTTTGATTTGATTTGAATAAACCATTTATCTTGTGGGGAAAACATGTACTGTACATGCATTAAAGTAAGAAAGGCAAATGAAACATACAACATTAGTTATTCATAGCTTTGAATTCAAGCATGTCTAATAATTAAGGTTGCTGAGTGTTTGATGTTTGGTGTGTTATCTGGGGAAGCGATTGGTATGATAAAAGATTCTTCTTACTCTGGAAAAATGATATCAAAATTCATGAAACACAACAAGCAGCTCATCACAATGAGCACACAGAAACATGTTCTAATTTTGTAATTACCATGATTATATTGATTTATTGTTATATTTCTTGAAAGTGCTGAATAAATTATAATACAATACAATTATTAAGTACAGTGTGAAAGAGCATGAACAAGACAAGAGCAACCGTGTTCTCATTCATATCTCTTTAAATTTCACCTTTCGAATAACATGTTTACAACATGACTTAATTACATGTATCCTTTATGAGCACATCACTTGTTCTTCTAAACAAAGATGACAATGTCTCACTCGTTTACATTCCCCATACAAAAATGTTGTCACCTACAATGTACAATGTAAATGCATGACATGTCCTTGTGAATATTAAATACTCCAGCATTTACCATCCTCCTCCTTCCTCCTAGCAGAACAGAAAGTTAACATTTAATTTCATATCCTCAATGTGATCATCAAATGGATAGATATATTTTTTTCCCTCCCCCTCCCTCCAAAAAAAATGATGAGCCACATCTACAACAGTGCATGTTAATACAGGTCTAGACAATTTTGCCTACATGTAGATGAAAAAGAAAAAAGAAAAAAAAGTGGTGCTTATAAAGCGCTTTACAAGTCTCTATTATTAAGCGTTAGGCCCATAGCACCATTTATTATCAACTGCACATGTAGGTCAGCATTTTTTATTCACATACTATCTGATTAGAAATTATTCTGCTTGGCAAGGAAAGTACATTACATTCCATTGTAATTCAACCAGGCTTAGAAGGAGTGTTTTCAACATATTTTGTCAGCCATACTCCATACTCATAATTCATATTCCTCAGCATGTTTCATGACAGAAACGGAAGCCCCAGAGGATATAAGAATTTGATCTTGAATCGGCAGACAGTCCATCATTCTACTTGACCCAAAACAACTTTCATTTCCTACTAACTGCTACCATGGCAACCAGCACAATCACATGGTTTCATAATGCTCAACTTATCTGTCTAGAAGAAGCATTTACAAACATGTGCATACAGTAAAGCAAGTATTAAAATGGTTGTTTTAAAAGCTATGAATTTGCGACACCTGACAGTGGAAACATGTGTGCTGGAAAAAAGCTCAAGTATGAGTAACTATATGTACATGTACATGACTATAATTCAAATAAATATCTTACCCAGGAGCTTTAGAGTCAGATATATACAGTCAAACCTGGCTAAAGCGACTGCCCAAGGGAAACACAAAAAGCAGTCTTTGTAGACAGGTGTTCTTTCTAGACAGGTTCCTTTACTACATGTACATGTACATGTTTCAATGAGAAACCATTTTCAAGGGGGAAAATGTGGTCTTTGTAGACAGGTGGTCACTAAAGCAGGTTTTACTATTTTATTATAAATGGAGCATTCTAATCATTTATTATTGTTGTTCAGGAAAGTAGATTACCTGCAAAATTATCCACCATAATTTCAAAGAATCATCATATCAACTCAAAGATATATTTGAACAATAAGGGATTTTCTATTCACGTTAAATGTAAAGATCTATTAGATATTGAGAGAGAAATCCAACAAACTAAATCCGTAGAGATTCACGCTACACAAGATTTAAGAAGCATGTGTTCCATATGAACATGTATGAACATGTACATGTACATGTATGTGCAATTCAATTTTGAAAAAATTAAACAGACCACCCCCCCAAAAAACAAGAAAACAAATAATTCATTAAAAAAGGTTCACTTGAAAAGGTCTTCATCAATCATTTTTGCTCAATTAGATAGAGCTGTAGCGTGTAGGGAGGTCTAGATATTCATGTACATGTACATTAAAGCTACAGTAGCACTGTAGCACTGTACGTGTACATGTACCTTTAAATTAGACTGAAGTTGACCTTGGGCAATGAACTCAAAACAGGAGCAGAATGGAATGTGAAATATGAAGCAATGATTACACATGGTCACTGCATATCAACAATGTCATCATATTACAAACAAATCTGAGACAAAATAGTGTTGATTTCAAGTTACTATCATGTTTCCTATTAATGAGCTGCTTTTACAAACAATTTCTGCTACTGTTTCAGCTCTTTCACAGCAACTACATGTACTGTATCATGTTTTCTATATTAATGAGCTTCTTTGACAAACAATTTCTGCTACTGTTTCGAGCTCTTTCAGAGCAACTATCATGTTTCCTATTAATGAGCTTCTTTTACAAACAATTTCTGCTACTGTTTCAGCTCTTTCACAGCAGAATAATCTAGAAAGACTGTCATGAAATACCTAAAGTGAAATTGCTTTTGGAAAGAAGGCTGTTCTCAAAGTACATGTACATGTAATAAGGCCCTCTGTACTTCTGCAGATTGTTTGAACCACTGTAACTTTTAATATAAATAAAAAGTAGAGATGAATTAAGACTTGCAAATAAACTATAATTTGCAACTACCATACATGTACCTCACACAGTGTTTTACCAAGGATGGTTTTCTTCCTCTCCACCCCCCCCCCCCCCCCCCCCCCCTCCTCAAAGGATACAGAGTAGAATATTGGGGTTCCACTTCAACCTATAAAAACTGTTGAACACTGTTACTTGTAAAATAAAATCTTATTGCCCAGGATAAATTTGTACTTTTTATACAGTCATGCAGAGTACATGATAATTTTACTAATGTGAATGCAAAAATGACTTTTCTAGTACCTTGAACCTTCAGACTACAGTGTATTTAAATATTATTGTTGAGTATGAATAAGTATTTAACCTTGAGCCCTCATAGGGTAATAAATTCTTTAGCAGCAAGTCACAATTATTGTGTCATCAAAAGGCACATTCCATAAACTCCCACAAATATTTACATATTGGCTTGTAGGCATGTACTGTGCATTGTATAGATCTGTAGACTGCACATGTTAGCAAGTGGTTCATCAGCCTCTATCATTTTATGGTGGTTTAGACAGTACCTGTATGTAATAATTTGTCCATACAAACAAGTGCAATAATGTTTTCAGGAAATAGTTATCATTTTAGGGAGTGATTAAGCCTTTAGGGAAGAGGTTGTTATTGTTTGTTTTCTTTGGTTTCACATTTGTTTGTTTTGGTTTTGTTTGTTCTTTGTTTACTTATACAGGCGATTACAAAGAAGCCATATTAATTATAAAAAAACATAAAAAAGAAGAATATTTGTAGTCCAGCTGATCGTCTCAATAACTGCTGGTTTTTTTTTGTATTTGCTTTAAAAAAAACAATCAGACAGTCTCAAAATTATGTAGGCTACATGTAGGCCTATGCCTAAGAATAGAAAGTACATGTACATGTATTTCAAAACAACATCATTCAAATAACATTCTGTTCCCAGCTGAACATCTCAATTACTTTGATTATAAAGTTGATCCTCTATAAAATTGTTTCATGAACCTCCAAATTGAAACAAATCCTGTCTACACAGGTATTGCCTACAGTACATAGTGGATTTATATATGCAGAGCTGGCATTCATTCCCTCTCGAGCAAGCCAGGAAGGTCGATGAGTAATTTGCACACGTCAGCCAGCCAGCCGCACACGTTTAACCCACTGTTAATTATTAGTCCTCTATTGATCCCTTATTGTATGCACCGTCTAGGATTAGAATCAATGGGTAGTACACTATACAATGTACATGATGTGCATAAGATGGTACTGTGTACAGTACATGTACAACATGTACATGTAGGTGTGTAGGCAGTACATCCAGAAAGTCTGCAATATGCACAGCTTTTTCCCCCAACTCCTCTCAATGATAAACATGCATTGGGCCTTGGGGTGGGGGAAATATAAGGTATTGCATTACATGTACTACATGTATAGCTTAAAGTTAAAGGTAATACAAAGTTTTGGTAAATTTTGAAAATTGGGGTGATGGTGATTCTTTACAATTTTGATATATTTGGATGACCCTGTGGATGTATTATAAACACTAGAAAATTTAGCCCCTAAAACACTTCTGCTTTCGAGAAAAATTGAATATAACAATTTACTGGTGCTCCCGGTAAATTTTGATAAATTTCAAATAGCACCTACAGCCGTACAATGATAGCTGCGACCATGAAAATCTTAGAATATGTAGCTGTGATATAGAACTTCCCAACTGGAATAGCTAATCGGTCGATTTTAGTCAAGAAACATTGTTTTATAACTTAATTAATATCTTGAACTTGAGAGGGAGCTATACAACATGAAGAGTTTATTATTTACTATTTCATAACTTCATACTCGATTTCAACCACGACAACGATCACTGAATATTGTAGGATCGCATATGCTTCCAATATGTTCATTTGAACCAAATTCATGACCCCATACCAAAACTTTGTATTACCTTTAAAGGTAAAGACCAGTAATGGTCATGCGATTGCATTGTGAAAGAAACGTTGTGGAATCGATCAGAAAAGGTCGATCATCTAGCATCTAGCATCTGCAAGGTTCTGGAATCATCAAAATGATAAGAAATTTGGCCCATTCTTCGTAAAGTTACAAGCACTATACACAGAAAGATGTATATGGGACTACCCTATCTCTCTCACCAGACCATGAGAGAAATAAATTTACCAAATATATGAATTAGTAGGCGGTTTCCCGGCAAATTTTTTATCATCATGTATTAGTCAAAACATATTCTTTCACATGATTGGTAATGAGAGCTTCCATTTCATTTTTTGAAATTGGGGCATTGCCAATACTGGTCTTTACCTTTAAAGCTACATGTACCGGTACATGTATAGCTGCATTAACACTACAAGCAAAAAATAACAGTTTTTCTCACATTCCAGTGTTTCGTCGGAAGTTGCTATGCAACTACCCATAAACACAATGAAAAACCTAAATAAAAAATCCAGTGTAAATGCTCGCTCTCAAACATTGGTGAATCATTCCTGTTTTTGATCAAGTGGCTATCCTTGCATCCGTACTAATGCATGGGGAGCAGCGACGACTCAAGCATGCGCTCAACTCTTTAAAAAAGAGAATCAAACTCCAATTGTTTCTTATATGGGTTTGTCCTGTAGTGTAAATGACAGTAAAAAAGACCCAATGGTTTTCAAAGTGTTTTCGGGGCTGTGAAAATGGGCCTAGCTTGGTCCGCCTAGAATGTGTTAGTACAGTGTTTGCACCTAGCCTAAATTTTATGACAATGCATAAAATGTCTGAGTGTGCATGAATCTTTCCATAAACATTTGACTGCACTTCCAGAAAGGCCAATTTTGCGCATCACTACAAATTGAAGGTCTTTTTCATCAAAATAAAATGAATTCATGCAGCAAAGTGGCAGATACTTAACTAGCTTTCAGTCGTTCATATAGGTTTCATCGGTCCTAGTAAAAGTCAATATCCCTCTAGTACAGGAAGCTGTGGGCTTTGACCCACACCATTATTGGTCACGGGGGAAAGACAAAGGCAGAGTATTTAATACTAAATATAACATTCTGAATGAGCAATGCTGGATCATGCCTCTATATTTACAAACGGGGGCGTGGGCAGGGGCTTCTCAAAAGCAATCATGTTGCAAACTTCCCTGATGAAATGAACGTTACATGTTTTTTGTGGTGGTTTACCACGACGAGCCTTTACAGTGACCACTCCAACCACAGAGGATGCAGGTATAAAATACAGTTTGGGGAAGGTTTTGTGCAGAGGTTCTATGCATCATTGGAGTTACAATATGCCTGTCCTCATCAGCTCGAGCTTGCCGAATAACTCATTATTTCAACGATACCGATCGCAAATCAACCAGTTAATTTGCGTCTTCATCAGCCCACAGTTGCAATTAGCTGGATATTTGGTCGATAAAAATCCAGAGAAATGTTTGGTCTTGTTTCCAAATTATCCCACTATTTGGGAAATAGCGGGCTAATTTGCGCCCGTCTGTACTAGTTTGTGATGAGCTTATCAGTCTGGTGAGGATGCGACTTCGAGCTTCGGGATAATATTCTGAGTATGAAAATAGCGGGTTATTTGGCAAACTCGAGCTGATGAAAACAGGCCTATGTAGCACGCAAGTGACCCTTTCTCCCTTCCTGTTCCATATCCCAGGTAAGACTCTAATTCCGGACGCGTATCCATTCCTGGGTGGAAGCAAGATTCCTTCCGCACATAAAGAATGATCAATGAAACCTGTAGTTGTAATGACTACGACAGATGTCCGCTTGTTCGTATACATGTATTTTATCAGACAAATACTACACGTACTGTACATACATCATGACTTAAAAATAGAGTAATATACCGGTAGGTCTACATATAAACTGTAAAGCTAATATAAAGATACAATACAACAATCTTCCAAATTTCAAAGAACTTCTTTTTTTATAGGGTATCAGTCGCTTACCGTAATTAACGGTGTATAAACCGCCCTTGTGTATTAACCGCACGGTCCGTGTTAAAAAACCCACGCGGGAAGGCCTTTCATTTAACTGCGAGGTGCAGCTGAATGTGTAAAATCATTAATGTAAATTAAAAAAACAGTAGAGGACCTAGGATAGAACCTTGTGGAACGCCGTGTAATAGAAGAAAAATTTGAGGAATTATTATTATAAACTACATATTGAGATCTATCAGAAAGATTACTTTCAAACCAAGATGACAGAAAAATTTGAGTGTTGTTTTAGTTTCCGAGTAGTGAGTCAACACACCGATTACTGAGCTGGGAGACATTGCTAGGCATAGCGCCAGATGGAGGGGCATAAATCAAAACTTTAAAAATTGTACATTAAATTAAAATTAACATTTACAGGCTGTACAGTAAGCTTTAATTTGATTCAAAATTTGATGTACAATGTACATGTACTGTAGGCCTACAAATGTCTTCAAAATTTTGTTCATATTTCAATACTTATTCTCCACATAAATGTAGGACTAAAAGTTCCTAACAAATGGTAAGGTTATTCACAAGTACATCTACATGTACATGTAGCAATATTGTTTAGCCTGTTCATAAAACTAAGAAATTCCCTCCTCCACGCCCCCATTTATTCCTCTGCTTATGTTTTTATTTGGCAAATACGATAGGTTATAGTGTACCAAATAAAGATTATAGCACTAACATGTGTCTAGGGCAGTGCCTCAAATGTGCCCAGTATGAATATCTAGGTATATATTTCAAAGTTTGTTAATAACTTGCAAAAGAGTACAAAAGCTGAGTTATCTATTTCTACAGCAAGTCACCTCCCACAAACCAAAGTCCACTTCCATTGTACTAGGAGTCATCAATGGAGATATGCAGGAATTTAATTTTGAATACAATTTCACCTATCAAAAGGTCACATCGTTCACTGATATGGGTGAACGGTTTGATTTCTATCATTTGTTCCTTCTTGCAGAATCTACAAGATATTAAAGGGGTAGTCCACATTGGTCCCTGATATTAAGTTGGTTTTTCATAGAAGCACAAAATATGAGAGGAACAGGTGATCAGTGAGAGATTGAGCAAATTCCTATTCAAAATAAGAAAGTTATGAATTTTTGAAGTTGAGATCATTCAAAATCAAATTCGCAAATCTGTGACGTACATGTATCTAGCGAGGTCCCCTCCCATTTGCTGTGTACTAAAAATATCAGTAGTTGTTATTTCCTTTTTGTTAAATTCAATCATTCATGCATCTTAACTATAATTTTTCCAAATATGTTTCTTCACATCCCTAGTGCACTTGCTACTCTCCACCCAGGTGTTAAATGGGTACCCGGTAGGATGCGACCGTCATTGTTGGTCAAACAGTTTTTGAGCGTCATGTTACAACGCCTGGCTGGAATGCTCCCCAGGGAGTGGAGATTGTGCACACAGTGTGTTCGGGCAAGCACTGAATCCAATGACCGGGGTAATAGTATATTTTGTAAAGCGCTTTGATACATTTGTAATAAGCGCTATATAAAAATTAAATATTATTATTATTATTAAATGAAAGTTGATGAAATTTTATGTACAGAGCAAAGTGGAGAGGAGCTTGCAAGATACGTCAAAGTGTTGGCAATTTGTGTTTGATTGATCACAACTTCAAAATTCATTCCTTTCTCATTTTTAGTCGGTTTTTGCTCAAGCTTTCACCGACCTGTTCCCTTTCATTTTACTGCTTCTAATAAACCAACTTAATCTCAGGAAGGGATTCCCCTTTAACTTTTTGAATACAGTACATGCACAGTTCAGTACCGGTACTTTCAGCTTCATACACCTGTAGATATACACGTGTCTACGTCCCTGCCGACTAACACTGAAGTTTTGATAGATGTTGATCATATTCTAAGGCCGATGAAAGTTGATCTCATGGTTCTCGTCAGGCATTGTTGAGATTTTGATGAGGGATTTAGATCAACTTTCATCTTTCATCTGACTTTGATTTCATGTTCTCGCGGGCATATTTGGAATTTGAATGAGGGATTTTGATCCAAATTCATCTTTCATATACAAAGCAATAGAACTTGTCGAGGGTATCGAGTCTTGTACATTATACATGTAACGCTCTTACACCAATATCATACTCCAATCTTCCAAATTTTCTGTGATATTTGGGTTTCTGTGACACCGTCTTCATTTCATTTTCATTTATACTGTCTCGTTTCTGACTTAAACTTAAGGCCCTGTTTTATTATACTGGTATTAAATTATGAACTTGATGACATAGCGATATACATGTACATGTACATCTTTCTTTGTTCGTCTTCAGTCTGCTTCTTATTATTTGTTCTTCTGCTCTTTCTTCTTGCTTGTTCTTCTTCTTGTTCTTCTTCTTCTATCTTCTCACAAGTACTTTCCTTCATATTCTTTTATTGTAAGTAGGTAGAGTAAAGGACCCGGTTTTCGGCCACTAAAGACAAAATCCTATTTATTGGACTCTTTACTTCCTATTTATTATCATTTCTTGTTCAAATCATGAAGCAAATATTATTATTATTTAAACAAAAAAAGAATCCCAGAAAAAAATCACGAATTGCCATGACAATATTCATTTCAATTTTCACTGTTTTGGAGCCAGTTATCGGCCGAGCGTTTCAGTTTACGGCCGCATGTACAAAGTCAATAGGAAGCGCTCGCGCGCGCCGTGCGTTTCCGCGCTGATGTATAGCACAAGCGGGCGGAGCAGGTATCCCACGCCGGAGCTCCCGGGTGCTCGCCTGGCCGAAGACAGGCACAGCGGTGATCGGAAGTTGGAATCTGAATTAGACAGACATATCGTGTGTGCGTGGCGGGGTCCAGCTTCATTGATTTAATACATGCGATGAGATACTTTTGAGCTTGCGATTAACACAAAATCGGGCTCTATATCTGAAAAACACTTGAAATAAAGCTCATTTTATGGTACCCATATTTCTTACATACACGCGTAAGAAACTCGATTTTTCAGATTTGGGTAGCGGGACCGCCGATTACATCGCTAAAATGTGATATTTTAGGATATATTTTTCATTGCAAATGTGGTTCTTCAGTGCATGACACTGGCATGGTATGGTATGTGTGGGATATGTGTTATGCTATTATGCGATGTATTTTAAAGTAATTTTACCATGTATCCAACCAATCGGCCGATCGACTTGGCAGACATCGCCATGGACGCGTGTCACATGGGCCACGCGCGGCAGCCAATCGAAAATATTGTTGATTTTTTGAGGCGGCAATTTCATATCTGGACTTTTTGACGCGGGAATTTCGTCAGCGATGAGTGTTGAACTTTTTTGGTGCGCGAGCAAAATTTGATGCGGGCGCTGACGAGAACCATGAGATCAACTTTCATCGGCCTAACTTGTTATTCTACTTTGCTGCATTCTGTAATCAGCCGATCAAGGTCTTTCTGTAAACCTGAATCAGATAAATGTACATGTATGTACAGTGACGATGCAAACAGTAAATAATGGCATGTACCTGTACATGGATGTAAACTATTATATTACATTTACCTGTCCACAGGGAAAAAGTTTTTTACTCTTACTTCAAGTATTTCACCTCATCTATTTGCTTTCAAAAGCAAATGTACTGTAATTTTTTTTTGGGTAAACTTCACCCTCTAAAAGAAACAAAAAAGATTTCATGATGAATGACAGTATCATTGAGCTTTTCTTTATCTTCCTCTAACAAGATGTGGTCACAAGCAATGTTTCTGGATGTAAAACATGACAGGGATAACTTCTTTTGACATTCATCAAGATATTGATTACAGTTATGTTTTTGTTTTCCACGATGAAAAACCTGCTGGTTGTCACAAACCAGGATGTAAAAACATGATATGCGCCGTGAGCACTCCACAGAGTGGATTTGGTGCTACGTAAGTTACATTTATTATTATTATTATTATATAGTCATAATCTTCATTACTATAAGCTCAATTTCTTCACCCTGTACATGTACTGTATGTCTCCTATATTGTAGCTTTAATACTGGCACCCCAGTATTATAAGTACGACATTCTCACATGGGAATATTGTTTGAAGATTGACCAACAACAGAACAATTCTCTGACAAATATTGTATTCGGAAATTAGTAATAAAAAAAAGGAGAGAAAAAAGAAGGAAAAAGATAGTTATACTTGTACAGTGTATGTAAGAAGACTTGATTTATGTTTTATTCTTCCAAACTTTCATGGAAGGGTTCTTTTTTTTAAATTCATCATTAAGATAATTTTTTATAAGTAGATCCTGTCTGATGTATACAAAAGGAAGAAAGTTGAACTGACCTTGCACATTTGTTTTGTCTGTGAAATCATCCAAACTGAAAACACTGGCTCTCGTTGCTAGATTCCACATGAAGCGCTGTAAGAACACAATCAATAACATATGATGGTTTATTTCAAGATTCTCTTTATTCAAAAATATATCAATATATTAATATCTATTGTAGGGGAATAACAAGGAGGGAATATCCAGCATAATGAATAAAAAGACAACCTCAATATGAAGACTGCTTTGAACAATCAAAGAAAATTCAGTCTCAGTATTAAGGCTTTGCAAGGCAGGATTATTGAGTATTAAAGAACAATAGTAGGGAATTTCTTTCACATTGCTCAGTGAGTTGCGATGATATCCACTAATTTGGAGTTGATCCTCATATGAATTCAATTTTTGTTTACTATTTATGACGAAGATCAATTTTTCTCATTAAACACTGATCGTTTTCTTTAAATCCTTCAGTCACATTCTTATAGCATTTTAAGACAAATTTATGAACCAAGGCATTTATCTACTTTGATGTTCTACATGTAGTTCTCGTACTTGTACAGGGCATATTCTCAAAGAAATGGGGCAGAAATGACAGGAAGCAAACATTTGGTAAAGATGAAAAATGATGTCAAAAGAATCAGCAAAATCAGCATTAAAAACAATTTGTGTACAGTGTTTACCCATTTATCATAATAATCATCTACACTGTACATGTGACCAGTCTTACAAATACATTGTTCACATTCTAAGTTCCTACGGTGAAGAGGTACATGTATTTGAATCAGGAATAATCGTAATTGCAACCACCAGATTCTGGGCCTGTAAACAAAGCAAAGGTCAGGTCGATTGGCAGAGATGAGATGAGAAGAGAAGAGGGAGTCTGAACTCTGAAGGAAAAATGGGAAGATGAGGGCCAAGAAAAAAGTACAGATGTCTTTCAAAATGTCAAACGCCTGACAGGTTTCTTTGTCCTGTTCCAGAGCCCCAATACCCATCAGAAACAATCCATGTAAATAAATAAATAAATACATGTCCAAGTGGTAGAGATCCTGTTGTCAGCCCTTGCAAAATGCCTCTCAAATTGAAGGCAAGGACAATGCATGTTGCCTGCTTAAAGGCAGAAGGGCATTTACTTTATGAAATATGATGCGAGTTACTGCTTTCTACATGTAGCTCGTAACAGATGTTAAAAGTGCCTTCACAATAAATAATGCACTAGCCATTTCACAATGAAGATTTGAATTTACATGTACATGTACCGTATTTGTTGTTGTTATTGCTGTTTTTGTTGTTTTCTCTTTGTTTGTTTTGATTAGTTGGTTGGTTTTACCCAACTGCCAAGAAAGCATGTGCATGCTCGTATTAAAGTACATGTAAGCAACCAGGGGCCCCCGACGACTTTCCTCTCTGAGGGACTTGGTGATGAGGATTAATGCCTTACCACAGGGCAATAGCGCATTGACTTGGTTTTGAACCAGGGACTTCCCGGTTACGAGACCACTGCTCTACCCAGACCTGCCAACCTCTGGAGTTCAAAAACTGTATTCTTTATTCCCAAAAGTTGTATTTTACTGACAAAAGTTGTATTCTTAAAAAAAAAAAAAAAAAATGTTACGCGGATCAATGCTTTTTACAGTTCTTACGTACAGGGAGAAAATTTGTATGGATCATTGGTTGAATATGCATGATTTCGTCGTGACTAGCGTGTTCAATGAATCAATGAACATCCCCAAATTTCCAAAGTGAGATGCTTGGTGGATACTTTACAGGACAGAATGGGCATTTTGCATAGCACACAATTTAAAATTTAAATGTAAAAAAAAAAAAAAAAAAAAAAAATGAAAATCGTATTTTATTGAGGAAAATCGTACTGTCGTTTTTGCTTCTAAAAATCGTACTAAATACGACTAAATCGTACTGGTTGGCAGGTCTGTCTACCACTGAGCAGTCTAAATGGAACAGCAATCTATGGAATAGCATCGATATTGCCCATGTACATCATTGCCATACATCATTGCCATACATCATTGCCATAGACCAAACTGGTGTGCGGTTATAAACGTTTTGTAAACGATGTCCCAATTCCCACAGTTTGATCTACATGTACTGTAGTTGATCTTTTAAAACCAAATTAATATTAGGATAGACTTCCCCCATAAGTTTAAGCAATCTGTGGAGTAGCATAACAATTGATCATACTTACATCATTGCCATAGACCATGAGTTGATGTGTTGTTATTAACGTTTTGAAAACGACGACCCAGTTGCCATTGGTTGATCTATGTACAATCTGGTCTGCTAGGTCTGGAATGCTGATATGTTCTGCTGCAGTGCACTGCAGTAGATCTATAAGACAAGAAATAAAAATGGAAAATTAAAACATTAAGCATTACAGTAGTTTAAAATAAAGCTTTCTGGGTTAATACACCACGTAATTTTGTCAAAGGAATAAGAATTGCTTTTTGACATTTCGATCAGAAAGCTTGGATCGTTTCTGGGTTAATACACCACGTAATTTTGTCAAAGGAATAAGAATTGCTTTTTGACATTTCGATCAGAAAGCTTGGATCGTCTTCAGGAGAGTGACAATTTCTATACATGTACAATGTACTGTACAGTACATGTGTGCATGAAATCTAATTAACTGCATGGATCTTCCTTCTCAAGGATTACAAGACTTCTGAAAGGATTTTAAAAATATCTTTTGTTTGTTTTTGTTTGTTCTTTGAATTGGGAAAACAAACATACATGTATATATGTAAATGTACATGTACATGTAGGTCTCTTTCTTTAAAACTGTTATGTTTTTGTATGAATATATTATGCAACAAAAAAATGAAATTACACCAGATATTGCAGGAAATACATCAAAATTAAACTCTTTTTCAGTTTTTTGCAATGGACTACACACACAATGCCAATTTGAAAGTTTTCACGATCACATTAAACACTGATGCTCCATTTGAACAACAAACACATCAATTTCCAGCAAAGGATTTCAAAGGCTGGAAATTTACTAATGGAAATTTCTTGCCACCATCCACCTCATAATCATTAACTTTTCATAATCAACACTACAACAAAAGGCAAGGCTGAATTTTTTGAGATAATTGATTGATTACACAAGAAATAAACCAAGCAATAACTTGGCATCCGTCCTTTATTTCATTTCCCAACCCAATAATATTACCCGCAAAATATATATTTGAACAATATCAATGGGAAAGAAACAGTTCTGTTTTTCAATTACTGCTGTTTGTTTTCTGGGGCACTAGCGTTCGATCATCATATATGTAGCCCTCCACTACACCCCGCATCTATCCATTTCTAGCTGCGGTGCTGCCGGTGCAATACATTTTCGGTAAATAGAGAGTGCCATGGCTACTGCAGACGATATGTTAATGATCCCGAATAGAGCACTGCATGAGGGTGGGAGAGCTTGTGCATGCAGTGGCTGGATGTTATGACATTGCATTAGTACGGTGTGGCACTACGCGTATGTGTAACAGTGCATACTTTTAAATTGTGACGTTCAGACTTTGAGTCCTACCAGTAATTACTGTAAGCTGTAAACAATGCAATGATGGTATTATGGGAAAGCTGATTAGCTTTTTTTTTATACAATTACATGTACACTTTCATGCACTTTCGTTATTTATACTGATAAATTTATATCCCTTAATTTTTTTTAGGATCTATGAACTTGTAACACCAAACTACAAATTCCCTTTCGCTTCTTTCAATTTGCAGCTCTTTTGCTGTATTAAAGATTAGTCATTCCTTATATTTTCGCAATAAATACTGTACATTTATTTTAAAATGAGCAAAATCAAACATAAAGTAACAAAAGTTAAATGTGAACAAGGGAACATGTTTGCTGTAACTGTTTAAAAATATTATCATGTACATGTACATGTACAATCATTAACGACCTGGATTTTCAACAAGACTTTAAATTGTTGACAATCCTCATACATTGTACACTCAACCAAACTGGTGCAATGTATTGAGGTCATCAATTACCTGTCTACTGTTAAACTTTTTTTTAAATCTCTTTTCCTCATATTATATGCATGATCTCTCCTCTTTTCTTTCTCCATCTCTCTCTTGTCTCCATATCTTTATTCATGTACAGTACAAAACTGTATGTGTATTCCACATTCTACCCACACCTTTTTCCAAAGTTCGCTGGAGGTCAAGTGATTTGTCTCACCAGCAGACTTTAATACCGTAAATGTACTGTACATGTACATCAACTCATAATCATATACATAGAGTACATTGTAGGTCTATACATGTATGTACTCTGTATGCAATAACTAATAAAACAACTTGTTCTTTCTTCCTTCCAAACAATTTCAGGTGACAAACTACAGGTGTACATGTACCGTATTTGCCAGCGATAAGGCCGCACCCCAGATTTTGACATTTAAAAAAAAAAAAAAAAAAAAAAAACTTTTGTCGAAGTCTGGATTTGATCTCTTGCGTACAAATGTTGATGTGACCAAAATCACCGCCTTAGACCGCTCAGCCATCCCGCACTGATGCTAGCCTTTGCAGTTTTCTGTGATCTATACATTGCGCCTCTCTCTTGTGTATTGAAATGGATTAAAAATAGTGACTTCGCGTGCTGGATGCTTCGCGGCAGCTCCGTTAAACAGGCCCTTCTTTTACTTTTGCAATGCATTGGCACAAACTTAGATCAAGATCTATCGGCAGATGTTGTTTTTGGAAGTTTATTTTCGTCTTCATGTCAACAATGCAAGATAAAATTGTCGGTAAGATGTGTGGAAATGTCCTGTACCATAGTGGTATAGTTATTTTACCGTTTGTAACTTTGTAGTCCCATATGTGCAAATTCGTGCTGGTTTTGACTTTTTTTTAAACTCTTTCGCCGCATAGGCCGCACCCCGACTTTTTGATATTTTCTTTTCCGAAAATACTGCGGCCTTTACGCCGGCAAATACGGTATTTTCATTGCACATTTTTTGTGATGTATTAAGGTTTGTGCATGCTTCTTCCTAAATGAAGGTGCCTTGTATACATGTAAGAGGGAAAAGCAATCATATGAATGTCTTCATTATGATTCAAATGCCAGTGTGCACTATACAAGTAAAGCTTTGAAATAAATAATAAAACAGCAACATTTCATTTTATCCACTGGTGAGTTATTAGTTATTTTATTCATTTTATTTATTACTTTTTCATTGACTCAGTTTTTTGTTAAAACAATCCCTGTAAAACATCTTGTCAATATATAAATTTACAGTCTGGAACACCAGACCAAGTCTGTAGCACACCTGTGAGACTCTACCTTGACCTTTCATGTCCCACGTTCTTGGATTCTCCTACAAATAATAACTATTTTTATGACTAACCTATGAATCATGCTGACACATGACGTCTGACTTTCGATACATTGTACATGATCATTTCGTAAAATATCTAGAGGGGGAGGGGGGGGGGGGGGGGGGCGAACAATCATTACCAGACCTCAAAGTAGTGAAAAAATAATCCTTTACGTTAAAAGCTCTGTTTGAATTTTCTACAGAAAATGTGGGGTCCATACACAGCAATTTCTAATATTTTCTTGTTTTCTGTTTCTATTTCTCTTCTTTTTTTTTCTTTTTCTAGAGCTCGTACCTAATCATCATTGCTGGAACATTCTAAAATTGTAATTCTCTGAACACTCTGGGCTATTTCAAGGTTAGATTAAAAAAGCACAAAAATGAGGATGTGAGATTTGTAGGGAAATCAGAAACGGATGACGGTGGTTGCTTTGACCCTTTTAAAATACTTTTTATTTTTAAAATAAAGAAAACCGGTACTCATAGAGCATGCTGTGCTTTTTCCTGTAGAAAAAAGAAAAGAAAACTACTTCAACCTGTGAAAGTTGGACCAGGGGACAGGTCTCTGGTCAGGCTCAGTCCACACAATAGTGGGTTCATCGGGTGGCCATTAATGGTGTTGAAACTTTTCATACCCAAGTGGAAATTCAGTCATTTGGGGACACTTTCTGTGAAAACCAGCAGGGGCTAGTCTGATCTCATTCAACAAGAATCTTTTCAAACAGAGGACTGACAGGTGTTGGTTTTGGTTTAGCCAAATTTTGTTCCTACATGTAGACCCCTCCTGCTTTACCTGTTGAACTTTACCTACATGTACATGTACAACATGTACGGTATCACACAAAACTAGCAAATGCACAAAATGCCTTCCTTTTAAAAATTATTATTATTATTTAGGAGTGCTAGAAACAGACAAATGTATGAAAATACTGTACATGTAGTGTTTAATATAAAAAATAGTGAGAGTTTAAGAATCTTTTATGCAGATAAAATGTACTGTACACCAAATCATTCTTCTGACGAAAGAAAACTTCCCAAAATGATAATGGTAAGAACACATGTAGACTGTAATGAGCATCTGGCTGGCACATTTTGATGCTGATAAACGATGGCATCAAAGTGCATGCTTGACATTGATGTATGGATGTTCCAAGGTAGGATATCATTATGTCTGCAGAACATGAACAAGGTTATTCTTTGTTTTTAATGTGATGAGATAATGCAGGATGGATATAAAGGCAGGATCATTTGTAAGTGTAACTCTAAAGTACATGTACATGGTGTAAATTAGGCTGAACATTCATACCAACATTTAAAATGGATAAATGGAGTGTTTTTCAGAAAAAAAGTTAGAATATGTGAGGGGTGTCAATTATTCTTACAAATATAAGGGTACAGTACACCAGTACACTACATGTACATGTATGTCTACCTGATAAAGTGCAATAAAAAAAAGGAGGTATTTTGTGAACCGGAGCTTTTGGGGAATTTGCTTGATTTGAAGTAGAAAAAAATCCATGCAACCAATTGATGTCATTTTTTATAATGTGATCTCTAAATTTGCTCTTCCATAATTGACTTACTAATACTAATGTACCTACACTACAGTACATATTACTTGTATCAAAGCTTGTAATCCTACCAATTTTTACAAGTTCCGTACCCATTCCCAGTCCCTGCACAACCAACTCTAACACGCCCCCTCAAATCATGTGATTATAATATTGTTACTTCTCAGTCTCACTTAATTTGTTGATGAATTGCCTGGATTGTATGTGATAATTTATGGGAGGATATCCTGGCTAGCATCCTGTCTTTAGTATGCATGCAGATCTTTGTAGCTAGGATGATGCATTAACACATGTTTGAGAAGGTGTTTACACTATCTCTTGTATCTCACTTTCAATGAGAAACATCCTTCTTTGACTAACATCTAGTTCGAACTACTAAAGTTCATTGTGCAATCACATCTACATGTACATGTACATGTATAGGCTACATGTATACTAAAACTGTTATGTTATGCAGTATGATAAGAAATCTTTTTTTTTTCCTAGTCTGTAAGTTGCCTAAATATCCCTGAATGTGAACAGGCTATAATAGCTTCCCAAGCAATAGCAGCAGGGAGTTAGTCATTCTGATCCATCTTAAAGTGGGTTGAACTGGATACCTTTAACTTTAATTACATAAAGAGTATTTTAGTTAAAGAAAAATTTCTATTTCTAATCCTGACTATTAAATTTGTTTGTAGCCAAGTGAGTACAAATTACATGGGTATAGTACAAGGATGTGCGTAAATTTTCAAGTTTGAATAAATACCGGTTAGCAAAACCTGAGGCCCATAACTCGACGCTTCATAGCAGTTGATTGTATGATCCATTGTATTATCCATTGATTGGTCATAAGGCCAAATAAAAAAAAAAACATGTTTAGCGTCCTGTTTTTTCGAAAAATAGGGAGGAGGAGGCCCTTTTTATTTTTTTATTTTAAAATGGCCGCTCAAAATGGCCGCTTGGTACATTTTCCCTGACAGTCAAGGCTATTTTTTTTCAAGATGGCCGCCGACAATTTTTTTTTTTTTTAAATCAGAAATAGAGCCATTTTAGCAGTGTTTTTCATGTTTTTTTTCTTTCAAAAAAAAAAATTCAAAACAAAATTTCAAAAATTTCAACAAAAAAAAAAAATTAAAAATAATAAATAAAAAAAAAATAGGAGGCTGCCCCCAAAAAGGAAGCGGGCGGGGACGCTAAACATGTATATTTTTTTTAATGGCCTAATAGCGATTAGAGACCCATGCAAAATAGCAATAAAAATCGAACTTCTTTGTGTTAACAGGACTCAGTATTTCTGTTGTTTACATCTATACCATCATAAACATCAGTTTGGGCAATGGGCATAACATTTCCTTGTCTCTGTGTTCATAGTATGACATGTGTACTAGTGAAGTACAAAATAAAAGATGGTTTTATATTGTTTTTAGCATTCATAAACATATTTTTGTTTAAAGGTACATGTATGCATGTAAATAACTGCATGTGGACTCTTGTGGAGAGACAATACTGTACTCACAGCAGAGCCTAATGGTGCTTCAAAATACCACCACACGCCCCTTAGGGAAATGCCTGTTTCTGTCATGGACTCTCAATATGTCCTTCACTGTAATGGACAATGAGTACACAGACAGACAAGGCATACAAAAGGTATAGCCAGTATTTAGCCACCACAAGTCTCCTTCAAATCTACAATGTAAACTGTGTGGTAGTACACTAACTGTAGAGTGTCAGTCTGTACATGTAGCCTACAATTACATGTACAGTAAATGTACTGTACACAAAGTGTGGTGCACAAATTCATGAAAGCCCAAAATAAATTTGGTTGGTTAGTTGATTATTGTTTTACCCGCCTGCTATTACATACAATGTACAAAATACATTGTACATGTACTAGCAAGCAACAAGGGGACCAACGGCTTTAAGTCCTCTTCAAGGGACTTGCCAATGAGGATGCCTTTACTAAAGGTCACCATAAACATAAAGATTGCAAGAGTGATTGATGACCATTCATTTGCTTATCGTGGAAGAGGTTTACGGTACACCATGTGTAAAGTCCTGAGGGACTGAGGAAAGTAGATAGAAAAAAATAGAAGTGAGATGGAAAGGCAAGAAAGTGGAGGTTGGAAGGAAGAGTATCTTTCGGAACCGTAAACCTCTTCCGCGATATTCATACCACCATGCAAACCTTCAAACATCATCTGATTCATTTGCTTGTTCTTGAATATCAATACGAATCCAAAATTTCTGGAATTACACTACTTCGGCTTAATAAATTACATGTGTATTGTATACAGTGTAGTTGAAGAAAAAAATGTGAATTGCAGAAAATAAAGAAAGATTCTGGATTCAATGACAAACTGGCAATGTGTCTCAAATAGTAATAATATACTTTCAGCCATAAATGTCTACAGACATGAAGGCTTAGTCCATTAATGTACACTGAAGCATGGCAATACATGTACAGGGTGTACATGTATTTTGGGAAACACTGAAATGTCAAACCATTCTTGGTTGGTTATGACTGTACAAGATTTGATTCATAACATTACAGAGGGCCCACAAGAAATGGAATCCTACTCCATACCATGATCGTTATTTTGTGGATGTCTCCAGCATGCATTTTGTTGACATGCACAGGTAAATTTACAGTTGTACATGTTCCATGTTGTTCCATTTCTAGGTAAAATTTTATTACTGAAAGATAAACTACAGAAAAAATGCAACTGCCACATGGCGTGTTCAGCGGTGATTTGAACCCCCAAACACACCCACTCATGAGCTTTCCATGGGGGTCACCTTGCTCCGAATATCGACCCTATTGTGACCTTTGAGGGGGGTGCGTGCTGTGACACACAGACAGCTGGGTATTCCATTCAAATTTTTCCATGGCAGCTTCTGCACTGTGCTCAGATGGAAGTCTCCTATCCTCTTGACATCATTTTTTAATGATTTAATGTATGAATCATGCAGGTTAGCCAGGATGATCGAGCTTGCAGTGGCAGTCATTTGAAAAGTACTGCAGTATGCATGCACTGTGCTGCAATGCTGCATGTACAGTTCATGTATACAATATGTATGTCAGTGTACATGTACATAATAAATGTACAGTAAAGTGCGATTATAAGTACATCACACTGATATTTAAGTTTTTGATTGTTTTCTTACCAGAGCACTTTTGGAGCTTTTGAGAGCTGAATCGCTCAGGCCTATCGCTCATCCTGCCGTGTACAGTGTACATGTATGTCAGTGTAAAAAAAAAAAACTTTTCTGTTTGCACCCTGGGCTCTCTTAGGATTTGGTGTTGTATATAATGTACAGTATGTACATGTAAGTGCGATTATAAGTATGTCACACTGGTATTTAAGTTTTTGATTGTTTTTTACCAGAGCATTTTTTCAATTTACCAGAGCACTTTCGGAGCTTTTGAGAGCTAAAGCAATCAGGCCTATCGGTCACCCTGCCATGTTCTTTTTCACCGATCACCAAAAAAAAAGAAAAAAAAAGAAAAAGAAAAAAGGAGATCACTGTTTTTAGATTACTGCGATCACGAGATGACTTCATCCTCCCATTATCTCCTTCTATAAAATGCTATCCTTGCGTATGTGTGCCAAAAGTAGGAATGGGTTTGACAGTCACACAGCCAGGAGTAGTGAGTCATAGCGACAGGGGAAACCTGGGACTAAGAGGAAATTACATGGAGGGCAGGCAATGCTCGTTTGTCTGCTTTCAATGTGTGCATAAAAAGGTTGCATTATTCATGACTGTATTTAACAGGGAGAACTCACATCTCTATGTACATGTACATGTACCTGGGTTTTGAATAATGTGTGTGCTACATTTATGCACATTCAGACATTCTTATAGACAACTTGCATTCACTGTCAGTTCTCACTAAAGTAAATGTGCATGTACATGTAGATTGTCTTCGACAGGCTTAAAGCAATCGAGTCATCAGAGAAGTCAGTTCGTTGAAAACATAATACCAAACCTCGGTGATAAGCCTTCTTGAAGGCACAGCACACGAATCACCTTGTCCATTCACGGTCAAGGTGAAGGGGGAAAATCATTCCCCAAAACACTTTCAAGAAGATTGGGAACAAAATCAAAGAATCAAGAAAGTAAAAGTATTAGAAACCTAAAATGTACATGTACATCTTCAATTATTTCTCTTTAAAGTCAATTGATTGGCAATGGGAAATTTCATTGGTTTATTTTATTCTTATTTTTTTTAAAGAAAACGAAGCCTGTACACACTTTAGGCCCACAAAGTGCAGTACTGCTCATATATTGTAGTCCATGTACATGTAATGTACATTTGTACATGTACCAAGTGCTGTTCGTTTTTTTTTGTGGGTGCAGTTGAGTTTTGACTGAGCATGGGTGCTTCCTGTGTTTACTGTTATTACACGGTGTCTTCTCGGATAATCCCTTAAAGATCAAGTTCCTCTCACGGCTGCTGACATGACGTCTGTCTCGAGGAAGGGGGTGTGATGATGTCACTCCGAGAGTCAGGTGACTCACATGATAGGGTAAGCACTGTAGGAAGCACGTCACATTGCGGTGCGTGAATTAACTACTATGCAAATCAAGTCCTCAATATACAATTACTACATGTATATCTACATCGACTACAGTGTACATGTATGTCTACAGTACATTGACCATAAACTTGTACATGTACATGAACAAGCAGTATAAATTTGTGCATATTCAAAAAATAATTTCATTCTCTGCTTTTCAGTTTAAGGAAATCGGTGAAGAAAAGAATTATACCCTAAGAATATAAAGTACTGTATAATGTATCTTCTGATATACGCGACAGCTGAAAAGAGTGGATGGTTGTCGACTAATTGCTCCTTTCCTTTGATACCAAAGTTCTTTGATAACTTTACAAGTACACTATTCCTCTACAATGGTCACTTCTATGATCAAAAGCTTGTCAAACAGAGCAACTACAATGTACATGTACATGTACTGTACTGATTTATATTTAAAACCCTTTATTCTCCTTTTTTTTTAATACACATCTCTTGAAAAATGTAAATACATGTACACCTGTATGTACTGTACAGTAATGACAATGGAAAAAAATGTGTGCCAACATTATAATCCAAGATGGCGGCTCGCATGTTTTGCCTCGTACATGTACATGTACGGACTAATATCAATTTCAAAGTCATGAAAAAGCACTTAATATCAACAAACATGGTCTACAACTCCAAATGACAAAATAATCCCAGCTACTGTATACAATAATTAGGGCTGCGACGAGTACATGTAGGTAGTCGAATGCTCGAGTACCCGCATGGTTGACAACTATCGTACTTGAATATTAGGCCGCAAAAAAAAAAAAAAAAAAAAAAAAATCCCGGTCACCAGGCCGACGCTTACCCGTGCCAGGGAGAGCGGCGGCCGCTGGCATGGTAAAAATTGTTTCCCAACTCGAGCACTGTCAAACTCACCACTCAGAAACTGGGACCAAATGTCCGGATTTCTGTTTGGACTCGGAGGAAAATGGATTATTCTGCCATCTTTGGTTTTTAAAACGGCATTGTTTACTGTTATTATTATTATTAAATCAACGCCTTCAACTGCAACTCGAATGAAAATTGCATGCGTTTTCGGCAATGGACTTGGGATACTGGTCCAGTGGTATGGTGGTGGCAAAAAAAAAAAAAAAAAAATCAAAAAAATCAAAAAATCAAAAAAAATAAATAAACAATTCAAAAAAATTATAAAAAAACATGGCGTCCGAATATTCAAGTATTCGCTTGTAAGCCTGAGAGTGTACTCGGGTACCTCATTACACTGTTGTGCACAGCCAGTATGCATACTTTTTTGGTATTTGATAGCCCAAAACTTGAATATTTTTCAGCATAAAAAAAAAAAAAGAAAATCATTTTCATTGACCGGCGAACGGAATATACTGTCCGATTTCACCTGATCCGTCAACGATCGACAAACGATCGGCCCCCGATTCAATGATCTGTTACAGGGTTACATTGGGTTTAGCACAAGCAACCCTATTCTTGAATTCTTGAAAAGAAAAATATCCCAAGTACATTGTAAAGTCAATGATATTTTAGTATTCATTTGAACTTTCAAGGACAAAATCATTCAATGCTCCTTTTACTGATAACAATGGGATTTAGGAAGATTTACATACATTGTACAGTTTTGTACTGGTACTTGATGAGTTTGAAGTGGCCCAATACAGAAGCTTTGACCTCCACTCTGGTGCACATTAAATTCCCATTCTCTTGTTGTACTCACAAATGAATCACGCACAGGAACACATGCTGAATGTTACAGCTCAATGCACTCAACTCTGAATGGATGAAGACGGTTGAATAAACAAAATCCTTCCAGTCAGCGATAGCAGTTCAATGGAATGATTCAATCATCTACCCACATGTAAGTCATCATTCATAAAATAATATATGAAAATGACTCACAATTAATAAAGTTTACTGAGCAGTGAGCACTATTCTTATAAAGGTACTACTTTGGATTTAAATGTACTGTACATGTACAGGTTGTACATGTACATCCATACTGGCTGCCAAATATGTACACATGTACATGTACATGTACATGTATGTGTTATTACATCATGGAGAGAGAATTAAGCTGTGAAAAATTCAATAACAGATCTGGTAAAAGAAAATATAAAAAGTGTCCTAAAGATAAACAAACACTTGAAACAAAATTGCTGAACCACCCCACCCCCCCTCCCAACACAAAAGCAGTACCAAGTTTCCCATGCCCTAACCTCATGCCATTCATGGTTTGGCTGCCTTAAATTTAAATATTTTTAGGGCAAGGCCACTTTTATGTAGGGCACATTATAATAGGAAAAACTGGAAAGGGCACAAAAAACCTCCAAGGCCAATGAGAGGGGCATTGAGGCCAATCAAAAGGGCATCCATGACCCTGGGTGGCCTTGGATTAATTTAAGCCCTGGTATGTGATGTACAATGTACTGTACATAATGTATGTACATGTACCACTGAAATGACTCCATAGTCCATACAAACTTTAATTTACATGTAGGCATGTACTTCATTCAGTGTAAATCTCCACCCCCAGACACATTCACAGAAATTAGATATGATGTAGAATGAAAAAAAGGTCTTATATTTTTTGTCTCTATCAAGAATCTGTGTCTAGACCACAGATGTCAAGAGGAGTGCAATACTTGTACATGTACATGTACATTTGTAGATTGTAGTTGAACTTCCGTCTTCCGGGATATCGTTTGAAATCTAGATCAGGTGTAATATAAGAGTGAATATCCTGGGAATACGTGGAATGCTGCAGAGTAGCAATTTTCTTCTCTCTGCAGGATTAGGTCATGATATCCTGATAGCTGATAGAGTACGACCCCTGACCCTAACAGTCATTAATTATAACAATGACAGTCATCCCCTGCTGCTTGCACATGTTACAGGCATGATCAGAATAGCACATACACTGTACATTTAACTAGTAAATCTTCCTATTCAAGTGGCTTAGATAACAGCAGAAGGAAAAAAAAGGATAAAGTGGAAGGTTTTTTTTTTTGTCAATGGATAAGGAAAATAAGAATTTCAAGATTTCAAATGATAAGGGGAATTCCCTAATGTGGCTAATATTTATATTGTTGATGTAATGTTATTATCAGGGAGAAGGTCTGCATGTGTTGTTTTGTACATACTGTACATGTAAACATTTTACAAAATCCCCCTTTTAAAAAAAAATGTACATGTACAGTAAATTGGACTAAAGACGAGGGGGGTTTTTAAAATTTGGGCCAAAAATTTCGCAACGACTCAGACAGTCACTGAATAAGCGTGGGGTGGGGGGGTAAGAGAATTTTTTTTTTTTTTTTTTGGGGGGGGGGTCCAGTTTTGGACCAAACATTTTGCAACGACTCAGCCAGCCACTGAATAAGCAGGGGGGGGGGGGGGGGGGGGGGGGGGGGGGTAAGAGCACATATCTATTTATTTTTTTGTATCGAAAATTGGGAAATTATGCCGATCGTTCAGTGGAGGGGGGGGGGAGGGTAAGGTAAAAAAATGTAAAGTTTTTTTAAAAAACATTTGACAAAAAGTGAAGGGGGGTTATTATCCTCCCATACCCACACATTAAACAAATTTGAGGAGGGGGGGGGGGGGGGGTTAACCCAAAACCCCTGCGTACGCACCTTGTATGGTTCAAGGAAACCCCCCCCCCCCCCCCCCCCCCCCCCCCTCCCCCCCTCCTGCCACACCCACTCAACAGCTCAATGCTCCTTTTCAAGACATTTGGATGTCTGGAGAACATGGACTTACACAAGTCGTAAATAAATGTGATTTGCGGTTACTACTTACACAAGTCGTAAATATGATTTATGGTTTCTTAATTACCATTTACACTGTATTTAGAATCTATAAACGGTAACCACTGATTACATTTACGACTTGTGTAAGTCAATGTTTAAATGGTAAAATACATTTCTGCAGAAAACATGCCAATAAAAAGTTTCTGTGAATTATATTCTGGGTCAAGATTTTGTTACTTTTCAGGTCTTCTGTGGGAACAAACAAAATAAGTTGGCTAGAAATGTGTAAAATACTTTTTTTAGACAATTACTTTAGTAAGCAAATGGACAATTAGATCTAGAATCTAGATCTAGATCTAAATGTCAACTCTTTATTTTGGGGGATGGATATATTAACTCATTTGACTCCCGTACAACATTAACAGATGTGTTTTCTCTGTAAGTTTGTCACATTTTAGACTTAGTCTACAGGTCTAATGAATGTGATTAACATAACAACATAAACTCAATCTGATCACTGAAATCAATGACAATGAATGATGCAAACCATCTCCATGTCTGAAGAGTGAAGTCTGATCAAATTCTCATTTTCAATCACTCTGCACTTTAATTTGTCTCAGCTGCCCTTGCATACAAATTAACGAATGGATACGTACTTTACAACGTAGCTACCCTATTATTCATAATGACATTTACTGGTTAAATTATGCTTCAATTAGACAGGCTAGATACTCACAATCCAAGTGTTTTTTCTTCGGTCCCATCATCTCCTCTGTCGTGGCTTTGCATACCGACTTCGCCAGGTCTGAGCCCGATATCGTATGACGGGCCGCCTGCATGCGATCCACAACGCTTTGTCGTCCAGACATGCTGGAAGAGAACAAGTTAAATATTAGGTCCTAGGTGAAAACAAATCAAGAACAATCTTGGAGTTTAGATGTGTGTAGTGTAGAGTAATTATATCCAAAAATGTCCTCAGAAAAGGTGGGTTGGTCTTGCCGATGCTAGCGGGGGAAAACGGCACCTGTCATGTATGGAGAACATGTAGTATATTCTGTACGTATAATTTGTAATTGAACACGTACGCACGTACGTACGTACGTACGCAATATCCATGAACGTAACATGTTCAATTTCAATGAGAGGAGGGCGTGCACTCGCAGAATTGACTTGCGCGCGTACGTGCGAAAAGAGCAAGTGAAAATTTCCAAGTTGACTACAGTATACTTATGTACAATCCTCAAAATGACCAAAGAAATATGTGTGAAATATACACTAATGCAGGGATTTCTGAATATAAGCACTCAGGTCTTATAAAATAATATATGAGACTCGTTTATCCTTTTAAAACATATGAGCAGTGACGTAGCGTGGGTCTATACGATAAGGGGCACTGGACGATGAAGGGGGGAGGGGGGGGGGGGGGGGGCTGCACTCCAGTCTATAATGAGAGAATACTCGTGGGTGATGGGATGCGATACAGGTGGCTTGGGTGTCTTCTTTCCTAATGTTTTCCCCCTTCCTTTCTCTTTCTCTCTTTTTCTTTCCACCACTGGTTTTACTAGAAAAATGAACTTCCAAGTAATTCCATAATATATTTTTTCAGCAGGATAGTCATCCAATCTAAAATTTTGAAGAATTGTTTATGTTCTGTTTATTAGAAAACCCTTAATTTATACACCCCAAACTGAATTGTCATATTACATCAGCGACTGGTAGGGATGTGTATGCCTTTCCGGGGCGGCGATCCCGGGGAGGGGGAGGGGGAGGGGGGGGGGGGTGGCCCGAATCATTGGTAAGTTTTATTATTATACACATTTTTCACACAAAGATACTGCTCGGTAGTAAATGAGTACTTTAATTCGTGTTATTGTGTGTGTATGTGTTTTTGTTGGGGGGTACCCCCGTTTTGAACAATATGCATTCAAATTCACAGGAGTGTTTCACAAAGACTAATATTGACTTTAAGTTGGACTTATCTATGGCAGGGTGTTCATGCCACGTGTTTTCGCTCACTATTGTGATCTTAAGATAATATTTTTTCCTTCAATAATGAATTATCAGCAACAAAAAAACAACAAAAAAAAATTCTCTAGATTTGTGCCCATGATTTTGTACGTCCGTTGAGATACCAATGCCAGTAAATGGTGAGAGCAAACAGTGGCATGAAAGGCCTGTCATAGTTAAGTTTATCTTAAAGATGATCTTAGTCTTTTTGAAACACCACCCCGTGTTTCATGCCTAATACGGCCAAGGTCTGGATGCGCCACTGATTCTGGGGGCGGACTTCAGGACGGGATTAACTTATCCAATTTTATGTGTAGACCATTACCTGATTGGATGACGTGCTCTCCCTCCGACGAGATACTGCATAGCCTCCACTGTGTATTGCATAGCCTGCTTCGATTTATCCATCTCAATGAAATCTTCTTGTGCTCTTGATTGATTCCTTTATCACCCGGCTCTGTGGTTACATCAGTCAAAATGCATAAAAATTGTTCAACAAAATGTGCCGATACCACAAAACACATAAGGTATAACGTCTATATCCGCTTCCAAAGGATTTTTCAATTTGAATTGATTTAATTTGATTTATTTTCTTCTGCTTTCCATATAAATATAAACATTTTCCGGTAACATAAAATACTAAGAAGTACGTTCTGACAATAATTAGTCATAAATAAATAGATATACATAATAACTATTATAGAAAAGAAGAAGAAGACAAATTTTCAGATTATTATTTTTAATCAAACTGGTTAACAATATTATTTTGCGTATATAAGAAAGACTGCCATTGTAAGTAAATCGCTTGCAAATATAACAGCCCAAAACAAATCTTATGAAATATATATGAACATTATCTACTAAGCAAAATGGACAAATAATATTGAAAGCATAAGGATAATGATGATGATGTTGATGATGCTGCTGCTATTGTTGATAATGATGATTGTAATGAAAGAAATATTTACAGGGAGGGTAAACTATTATGGCAAAGACTGAAAATTTGATACAGGAAAAGTTACCTTCTTATATCATTACCCCGGTTTAATCTCCGGCAACTGTAACGCTCATCGCATTCATGGAATAAATCCTACCAGGATACCCATTTACTACACCTTGGGCGAGCATAACAATTTTTAGATTAACGTCTTGCCAAAGGACCGTTAGTGGGGAGGCAGCTAGGGATTCGAACCACTACCTTATGGCTCACACGGAGTCCGGAGACGGACCACTAGACCGCAACACTAAAATTAAAACAATTTCCACAGCGCTTAAATTGAATATGTTTCCGGAAGGAGCGACCGGGGTATAATCGTTTCTGGGGTGATTCACCCCCCCCCCCCCCACCCCCTCATCCCCCCTCCAAAATAAGGACTGGAGTTGAATCGCCGCTTCGGATGAGCATGCGATAACGCATCAAGAAAGAGTATGCATAACTCACACCCTTGGAAATAATATGCTGCACACATTTCATATTTTTGCACGCCTTGTGACCGTGAAGAAGCGGACGGGTCCAGGATTTCCGTGCAAGGAGGGGGGGGGGGGGGGGGGGTGGTGGGGGGGGGGGGGGGCACACGCACATCCTTTTATATACGCCTATATATTCTAACATAAAGGAAGTATACAAACAATCCGAACCAAACCAAAGGCAAAAGGATATCTAAAATGACTTACTTTCAACATTGCAAACAAAAGACAAAAAAAAAGAAAAGAAAGAATGATAACATTTTATAAAAGAAAAAGAAGAAGAAGAAAAGAAAAAAAAAAGTAAAAGGAAACAAAAAAACAGAACATCAAAAACAAAGCAATACGTGCCTCCTGCCCCCCCCCCCCCAATCGATCTATATCCGAAAGGCCTATACAGATGAACAGTTCAACAAAAATGTGCAATTGCTATGACCCGGACTTATGACGTGCCAGCTTCTGCAAGCCATTATGAATAAGTTTATCTTTTTTTCAGGGGTACACATGCCAATGTGCTAGAAATTAGTGATAATGCCGACGAAATGTCAAAATAAACCAATTTTAATATTGCATATTTCATAGATGCACTTCTTGTCCAAGACACCGGTGACGAATATTCCATTCACGTGCTGAACAATATTGATTGATTGATTGGCAGAACGGTTATTAACTGCATGGAACATAGCAACCCTCCGGCTGAATTAAATTCATTGTATTATATACACAATCATAGAAATGTTAGTTATTACGTCATATTTATTACTAAGGAAAAGCGAAATATGAAATATGCATACATATTGTGTGAGTTACAGCATCGAATTTTATAAATAGAAAAAAAGATGTTCAAGTATCATAAGGGATATAAAGTTTTCAGATGATAATATCCGATTTGATAATCAATATTCTTGCATCAGTGGGCCATTATCAGTTGAGGATCCGGGTATTGGGGTAGGGGGTCATGCTCTGCCCCGCTATAATTCATTCTGGCATTCCTAAAGTACTATGTGCCCCTATCATATACTCTCTTTAAAAAAAAAAGTGAATCTTCAAAATCACGGACGTCACTCCTCTGGAGAGTGAAGAGTGAACATTCACTCTTTTTTCTTAGAGAGCACTCTAAAATCAATCGATTTTCACTCCTAAACAAGTGATCACGGACGTCACTCCCAAGAAAGTGAAAATAGAGTGAAAATTCACTTTTTTTTTAAAGAGAGTAACGTCAAAAATTCTTCGAACTTGTGCCCCCCCCCCCCCCCCCCTTGCTGGATTCTGGATCAGCCACATCTGTTTTATAATTTTGATACAATCACTGATGTAGTTTGTTATGGAGGCAAAAATGTTATATTACCAATTTTTTTATTAAAAAAATTAATGTTACCACTATTCATCTAAAGGAGTTTTGTTATCCAATTCTATATTATTCGGTATTCAGGCCTATACTCCTTACACCATTGCACTATACATAATGCGCTTTGACCATTACTGCAAGCGGTGCACCACTAAATCCCAACAATACACAGAGACTAAGGAAATCCAATATACCTCGTTTGAGCACGTTTACGTCACAGTATCTCCGTGTATTATTTTAGACGGGTCTTGGTTTCAAGTTTCCAGGGCGCCAGCTGCATCTACGTATACGGACCTTGCACACTGTCATCTAGGTGAGATATTAACTCACTTCTTGCCGATTGACTCTATATGCTGTATTCGCCTTCCCAAGTCGACCTGCATGCATAGCACGTCCGTGAGATGTGACAACTTTTTAATGGTAAAATTCTATTTATAAAATTATGTCTGTAATTAACAAACTGGTATTTCCCGTCTTGAAGACATTATGATGACGTCACAATCAGTATCATAATCGTGAACTCACACATAATACGCTTTCCCATAAAAACACAGAACTGTGTTGGAATTTCCTTCATTTGTTTTGTGATCCAGTGGTATTCAAGATAATTATTATTAAATGCACTAACAACGAAATCCGTGAAAAATATGTTTGCTGAGTCTCGTTATAAATATTATTGCAAGTCACCAGATATTAGAAATCCTTTATTCACCAATCGTAACCCGAATATCCTCATATACCAACGACGTATACTATTATTATACCGCACTATATAGCTCCAAAGAATGTCCCCTGTGTCCAAAGTGCAGGATCCAGTAACATTAATGGTTTCCGTCTTGGAGTCATCGACAGAGAATGATTATGGCTTCCTCTCCCATTATATGGTTTCGCACGGGACTCGACGAAGGATGTCCTGTAATTAGATAGTATTAATCTAAGCAACTTCTTCCCCTCATAATGTTATTCCCAATTCCGTATTCCGAGCGAATTCCTCCTCCTCCAGAAAAATATTGGAAATCTTGAAAAGTACTTTATCTCTCTTTCGCGCCCTGCACAACCTTGCGTGGGAGCATTAATAATGCCTTAACCAGAGGCACGAACTTGATGTAATGTCTGCAGGTTGGTCTCTAATGGTATTTGGAAGAAAAGGTCGAGCGAAGAAGATGGGAAATGCAGAAACTTGAGACGAGGTTTCCCTCCAATACCAAAAGACCTGGATTATTGAGCACTAAGTTCAAGTCAGGGTGTCCTCGAATGTTCGTGTGACCCCGAGGGAGAGAGATGCAAAGCTGCACGGTGACGTGTAGGCCTAAATACTATAAATACGATGACAGCATTATAAACAAAACCTCTGTACTGGTTTTACACAGATCAATAATGGAAATCAGTATACATACCAATAGACCGAACTCGCAAATTAGTCCTATTTGTATGGGACGAGGCTAAGCTATCTAGTTTCTGAAATGGAATACAATCAATAAAGTTTCCCTCTGTGATTACAGTGGCTGCATAGATTTGCATATATCACGACATTCTGTATTTGTAATCAGCAGTAGCATCATGCATGCACTATGATATTATTATACAAACACTATACCGTAGGTTAGGAAATATGCCACTCTTCTTTTAGCTCGATTTAAGATATTGAATAAACATTGTGGCTATTGTCATTTTCATTAGTTTAATTTCTTTCTACCTGGAAATACATTTAAACTGCCTTAACAAAATAAAAAAGTACTCTTCCTTCTCTACCTCTTTTGAATTTCTTTCTCTTTTTCTTTCTCTCTCTCTCTCTCTCTCTCTCTCTCGCTCTCTCCCTGTCTCCAATAGTTTTCCCTTCCCTCTCTCTCCCTCTATATCTCACTATATCTTTCTCACTGCTCCTCCTCTCCCGCCCCTCTCCCGCTTCTTTATACCCCCTTCCCCTTCCCCTTCTCTCTCTTCCTTCTCTATCTATGTCTATATCTGTCTCTGTCTCTCTCTGTCTCTCTATCTGTTTCTTTCTGTCTCTCTCCCTCTCTTCAATAATCTTTCTCAGATACCCACACTCGTGTTCATTATCAGTTTGCTGGCTCTCGATTCCCCCTTTTTCTTGTAACACCCAGTCGTTATAGCCTACACAGGAGTTAGAGGAATTGATTATGTGTTGGTGACGGAGAAGTTCAATTAGCACAGTGTCCTAATTTTACCCGAAGACATGTCCCTAGCATTCGCTATTAATTTTATTCACTGTATACTGCCTAGTATACTTTTCGGCCAAGTACTGTACCATGACTCAAAATCAAAGACTAATTCAGATATAGTTTAAAATGATGAAAAGACAATAACATATAATATTGTATATTGTCTGTTTGTATTTTTGTTGAATATGTAACGAAATACACTAAAACTGGTGAGAGTGAATAGAAACTATGAATATCTTCAATCCAGCTGTTGTATTGACTACACTGTACATAATGTACATATATTTCTAAAACCGTGACGGACGAATTTGTATATTGAATTATTTGTTATGTAATTATAACAATACATTTTCAACATTAATGGATAAGCTCTGGAAGCAAACTGCACAAGCATGACATAATGTATAGGACTGCCTCTCCTCGATCTATACACAATGCCGACATTGCAGACGAAGCTCTTATACATGACATCGTCGCGTGCCCTGCATAAGGGCGCTAGCTTGTGCGCGCGCGGAAAAAACGTTTTCGAGATAATCGCGTTATAAAGGTTTGAATGCCTACCATAACTGAGCTGCTACGTCATTTGAACTATAAGATTGTTATTATATAGCAAATATGGATCAATTTAATTACACCATGTTTGGAAATTCAGTTGTAAATACTTTTGAAGTTACATCCGTTTTAATGCTTGAGCCCTTCTGCCGGGAAGGCAACTGCGCGATGCGCTGCCTTGCATAAGGGCCGTACACGCATTGCGCCCTTCTACCGGGAACATACCAGTGTGTTGCGCAGTATCACATAAGGGCTGCTCCCATAGACGCGCGTGTTAAATCGACTCGGGGCATTATATGTCGCTACGTAGAGCTAGGGCAGCAGGTCTATAAAGTTGTAGGCGCTTATTAAAACACATGGAACTCGTAATTTTTAATGAAATCAGAGTGTATTTTGGCTGACTACTCTAATTTTCAGAAAACAAAGTTTATTTGTAATAACTATAGCAATTCAACGAGATAAACCTAGCTTAGCATAGTGGGTGGAATAGGTCTATCAATTATAGTGCCCCTTTGGGGGGGGGGGGGGGGTGTTTCACAAAGATTAAAAGTTGAACTCGACTACAAGTTGGACCTATTATGGAAATCCATTAGTTTCTTTGCAAAATTGTTGCAACAGTTCTTTTTAAAGGCATACATTTAGTAGAACCGTTAATTTTTTTTTTTTTATTGGTCGGAAGTTTCAAATAATTTTTGTTGTTGCTCTTGAATATTGTTTTATTCCAAGGCTTTTTAATATGGCTTTTAACACCAAATAGGTCCAACGTAGAGTTATGTTAAACTTATAATCTTTGTATTATCATTAATTATTCAGTTTGAAGCATGTGCGTCCGTCCATTATACCCTCTTGTCCCAACCCTCCTCCCAATAAAATACATGTAATACATAAGTTTGTTTTATTTAGATCAGCAATAATTTTATCAAACTACAATCATACACTCACCCAATCAAAGTATCTATCAATATCAGAGCCCCTATCTTAGTTTTTTTTTTTTTTTTCTAAAACGTTCACAAACCACTCTGTTCAAAACAACAACACAATGCCAAGCAGGAAACTGGTATACAACAATCTGTTCACAATACACATAATTACAAGCCATGAAAAGGGTTCATTTTTATTAATGACACGATTTGTAACATACCAAACACTTTCCAATGCTTATATCAATCAAATTATCCAGTACATGTCTGCAGCAAAATTTGTATTATCAATTGATAGAACAACAAAGCTATTCAAACATATAATAATTTCATGATTAACAAAAATGACTTTTAATTATTAAAAAGTCTTCTTTAGAACTATCAAACTTCATATTTATACCTGTAAAAAGTACATAGAACATATTACAAACAAAATTATCTAATAATTTATAATATCAATTCATTTCATTTTGGTAAAAATTACACTCACAATTACATTAATACATTATTCACACATGAATAATCACATTCTTTGTGTACATTGTCGAATAAATCACTTGTATTTGATTTCAATGAATATATTATATAAGGAATGTGTAAAAACTTGCAATTTAGTCAATCCTGTCCCTGAATGCAATCGATAAACATCACACACTGATAATAAACAAATATACCATGCACTGAGAGGCTCTAGTTGAAATTATGGATCGAGGTGGCAGGAATAGCACTATTTTCTGAGGTGCGTAGCACCAAAGAAAATAGTGCCATTTCTGTCGTCGAAGAATTCATCATTTTAACCAGTGGCTTGAAAGAGTGCATGATATATTTGTTTTATATTTTTCAAACCAACCTTTATAAAAATAATAATAATAATATTAATTATGTTAATTGTCACTGAAGAAGTGTCGAGTGCAGTGAGAGCAGCACAGACGACAGTACTGCGACCACGACCGATAGCACATTGATCTTGATCGATCGCATATATGACGTCATCCATGGTATAGTGCCATGGTATAGTTTGCACTATACCATGGATGACGTCACAGTTACATCACAGCAATGTTATGTTTGGTCACATGATGCTATGTTGACCAATCACTGAACAGGATTTCATTGATCAAAAATATAATACCAATTATTATGTGCATCATCAAAGAATGATTCATTAACAAAAATGTCATATTAGGTCTTTAAAAAAAATATTTTTAGTGTATACTTGACATTTTATCATTTGTGTACAAATGTATTGCCATGTTAAAGAAAGTTTCATCATTGTGTGATATTCAGAGCTATGTTACATACCACTAATATTGATATGTTATAGAAAGTTCGAGCTATATTTCATGGCACAAATATTGCCATGTTATAGAAAGTTTCATCAGTGTGTGATATTCAGAGCTATATTACATACCGCTAATATTGTCATGAGAAATATTATGAAACTGTATAGAATTTGTATTCACTACAGGCTACCTAATATGATTGTTCAAGAATCATTCTATACATTGGCAGACATGTGATGACATGATTAATGATAAGGGTTTTTATTAAGCAACAAATCCTTCTAAGACATCAACAGTTTACTCATTAAAGATAAAGACCAGTTATGGTCATGTGATTTCAATGTGAAAGAAACGTTGTGGAATTGATCAGAAAAGGTTGATCATCTAGCATATAAGTATTGTTGGGTACTGCAAGGTTCTGGAATCATCAAAATGATAAGAAATTTGGCCCAGTCTTGGTAAAGTTACAAGCACTGAACACAGACAGATGTATATGGGACTACGCACACGTGCACGACACGTGCGTTATATCTATCAGGTCCAAATAGATTTAATAATTTACCAAATATATCAATTTGCAGGCAGTTTCTCTGCAAAATTTGTATGATAACGTATTAGTCAAAACATTTTCTTTCACATGATTGATTGGTAATAGGAGCTTTCATTTAATTTTTTGAGAGGGGGCGTTTCCAAAACTGGTCTTTACCTTTAATCGCTAAGTAAGTACCCAGTTGTATACCCTTCATGGACGAGGGAAGCATTGTGAAAGGAATGTCTTCATGGCGGAAACATGCAGCCCCTTCAGACCACAACACTGCAAGAGTACAGAAAGAGAAAAAATACATGTTTTAAATGCAATTCAGCAATTGTACAGAACATTTCAAATAATCAATGCAGAGATTAAAATCATTTATATCGCCACAAAAAGGAAGTTATACAATTTCAAATTAAAATACAATATAAATCACTGTTTCATCATAATGCAAACAAGATAGATACATTACACAAATGATTGGTAAGATAAATAATGATGAATTTATATTTTTATTAAAAATACAAATGTTTGTCACTTATTTACAGCTGTTCTGGAATTAAGACCCCATTTGAAAATCACTTATAAAGCAGTAGATATTAAGTGGCGTCTATTTGCCTTGTTAGCTGTTGAGAAAAGTTTTGAAGGCTTGGATGATTTTTTTATATTTTATTTATATTGATCAGGTTCATGCTAATTGTAAAATTGTAAATGCAATTAAATGGAACATTTTCATTATACAGACCTATCAGTATGTATCAGTCCTGGTATGTATCATGTACACCGATCTGGGTTCAAAAGATTTGTCTACTTTCATCCATCAAATATTTGTTGACATAATATAATGTACCTTGTCAGCTTCTGCTGGTGTAGATACAGGTGCTGCATTCTTGTCACATGTTGTGGGTATCTGAACAAATTCCTGTAACATTTGAGACACAAAGTAAAATTGACCGATTACTCAACAATGCTCGACAAACTTGGATAAATATTCTTGCTATTCATATTGATCAGGTTCATGCAAATTGTAAACTTGTAAATGCAATTAAATTTTTCATATGAATCATGTACATCGATCTAGGTTCAAAAATGTATTTACTTTCATTCATGAAATATAACCCGTAAATATGACTTGTTATGGTTTTTTAAAATATAAATACTAGAAGGCCAAGCTGTCAAGAATAAACAATTAGATTAAGGTGGTGACAGTTAATTGGTTTTGACCTTGAGTCCTGTGATTAGAAGTCAAGCTCTTATCCGATCGTGCCACAGCATCTCCAGTTGCCTGTTTTTATGCTTCAATATCCTTGCAATTGCGATCAAAACTAAGTTTAAAGGGGGAAACCATTTTAATTATACATACCGCGTACTGGTTATGCTGGGAGCACGGATCATCGCCGATTAAATGGTCGTAGCACAGGAACACTTCACACAATACACAAACCGAAAAAAACTTCTATAGTACAACCACCAAAGTGTTCGCATGATATTATATGATGAGTGTCCTCCAGCTCCTCTTTCATGATGCTGATACGTTTATCTGCAATAAAAAGCATTATCTGGCATGAAAACTGTCATCTCACTATTTACACGATGCATGATATCACTTTAATATACTGTTACTGCTTGAAATGCATCCAATTTATTTGTGAATGTGAAGTTTGGATAAAACATAGATCTATATAACTTTGGTGCGAAAAAATTAAATTCACAATGGGAAATTTCCACATTGAAAAATCAATTAATTGCATGTACTTTAGTAATATATACTAAACATGTAAAACCTTGCAATATTAAGATTTATAGATCCGATATTTACCTTCCATGATATTGTTCCGTGTGTCCTCTCTTCTTCCTTTTTCTGCCAGCTGTCATATATATGGAGAAAAAAGAATATATGTATGTAGCATTCTGATAAATGTTATGCAGGATGACTGGAGAGGGGGCGGGGGGAGGGGTTCATTTCAATACTGAGAATAAGCGGCATATCACAGTTAAAAAAATACAAGGGGGGTTCAGGACCATTTAGCCCCAACAAAATGTCATTTGAGTTCAATGCAAACAAAGTTAAGAGTGTTGTTTGCATGCATGCAACTTTTAAAAGCATTGGATAAGTAGCAACCAAAATAAATTATAGGTTTTCCTGTGGCATGGGGTTTAAAACCTTTTCAATGGCTACAGTAAATATAAATCAAAATTTTGTTCAGTAAATAATATTAATAACCATCTTTACCTGACTGACACAAGTTGAAACTACTTATCCTAGGTTATAATAAAGATTTTCTCACCTCTTAGCTCTATCAACGGGATATTGTCATCAACGTCTGCATCATCCCTATCGTCTTCTGTTGCTATCTACATCATCTTCCCGTGCCACCTCTCATTCCCCCATGGCATCACAATTGTATCCCCAACTTGAGGATGTCCTTTTCGACATATTATGTCCCTGTAGGCAACCACATTTTCTGTGCGATCTCAAAACCACCTTATGAGAAGTAGTGTTTTGTCATTGGGCTCCATGACTGTGACCTGTTAGAAAAATGAAGAATGTATGTGGAGTGTGAACACTAGTTTAAGACAACAAAATATGATGGATTTCTCATAATCAGGTGGTGCTACCCTATTGGCATTCTCTACCAATGCATGCCCACGACTTGGTATGCATGACTAAAAGAACTGAGCGCTATACAAATTGCATGTTGCATAGAGTATTAGTTATTTAAACTAAGTTTAAGCCATGCATGCCAAGTCGTGGGCACGTCTTAGAGAATGCCACCCTATTTGTCTAATGTTCTCCCAGCACTACAAGTATTAGAATTTAATAACACATGAATGCAGCTACCCAATCCTGATGACGGTCATTCAACCCGTTCGAAAAGTTGAGCCCCCCGTCCTACTACCCTACTGGGCCGGGCCGGGCTACCGTCACTCAAAGTCAAACAACTTAACAAGTACTACTAGGCTAGTAAATACTAGCGCTGCAGTCCCCCATGCCATGACTGCAACTAGACGCAGTCTATGTTAAGTGGAAAACACTCCATCCCACGGATAGGACGTTAAATGGAGGCCCCGTGTAGAAGAGTCACTACCTTTACACGTTAATAAGAACCCACTGCAATATATCTATTTGTATAAAGAGTAGGCCTAGACCTATGGGGAAACCCCAGTGTAGTTGTCCACCTGCACACACCCCAGTATAGTACGATAAATACTCTGTAAAGATGTATGTACTCAAAACGGAAGAAGAACTCACAGAATTCACAGACACAGTCACACTCACAACGACGCGACTCACACACAGAAACCAAATGCGATTGTTCAAGAAAAGTGGGAAACTCCCATCAAGACAAAACTTGTCGAAAGAACCTTCTCATATTCTAGCCCAAACTTTTACAAAATAAGCTTAATAAAGATTACAACTAACGGCAGTCTGTACTCAAACTGAAACTTGGAAGAAGATAGACTAAGTTTTATAAACAATACACAAAGTTGAACGAATGGGACTGAACAAACAAACTGACATAATTTTGCGATTTAACTTGTTTTTTTTTGGTCATTGCCTTGATTTAAACGCAGTGTGTGGATTAAAATACTAATTAAGATTGAAAGTATTCAGTATCATACAGAATAAAGTTGAAAATAACTTTGGAAAGCTGAATTTGTCATGCTTACCGGTCGGCCTCTTGCTCCTTTTCGGAATTAGCAGACGGGTACGGGTTCTCGTAACACGGCGCTAACGTTGTGCGCATGCGCAAGGTCGCATTGCGCCCTTCTGCCGGGAACGATTATAGCCTTGCAACTGCTAACGCCCTTTTACTATTGACAATAACTGGAAAAATAAACAATTTCCAAAGCCGAATTTTTTTTAAAAAGGTGGCCAGGTTCAACCTTTATCGAATTGTGAAAAAAAAAAAAAAAAAAAAAAATTGGTGAAATTGCATGCTAGCGCCCTTATACCGGCCATACGACGACATTGTGTCAAAGTGAAGGGAGGGGCGGGAGTTCCGGAAGTAGTTGTCAAGGAGTAAGCCTATTCCACATTATTTTCTGCCCGGTGCCAGAACTTGGAAGGAGCACAGGGGGCGTCATAATTATGTCAGTCTACCGATAAACCGACGTATGAGACTGGAGGGGGGGGGGGGGGGGGGGGGCTCGCTTGCTTATTACCCCCCCCCCCCACACTAAGTCTTATTCAGTGGCTGGCTGAGTCGTTGCGAAATTTTAGGCGCGATTTTCACATTTTAACCCCCCCCCCCCCCATTCGGAAAAAATCCTGCGTACGCACTTGGCCGTTTTTATATAATTTATCATTATTACAACACACCTACCCCGGCAGCTTTCTTATCATTTCCTCATACTGCATAATTAAAAAAAAAAAAAAATTGCAAACAAAATTGCAACCACTCAGATGTTATTCGAGAAACTAAACAAAATGGATGGATTATACCAGGAGCGGATCCAGGGGGGGGGGGGGGGGAGGGGCTGGCACAACGCCCCTCCCTCCCCACCCCCCCCCCAAAAAAAAAAAAGAAATGATAAAAACCCTTTGAACGAGCAGCAACCCTAATTCAAAGAAAATGAGGGTAATTTTTACTCAAATTTGTCCAAAGCTCGCTCGCTTATTTTGATGATATATAACTTATTAAAACAATCTTATAAAAATAATTATCGTAAGCTTCTATTGAGAAAAAGATTACCCTTCGAAAGGTAAAACCCAGGGGCGGATCCAGCCGGCGGCAGGGTAGGGGGCCCAATTCGTGAGAAAATATTTAGCAGCGAAACAGTCGGGGCAGATAATTCGCTCAGTCAATGGGGGGGGGGGGGGGTGGGGAGGGGGGGGGGGGGTAGTGAACACTAATTTTTTTTTTGGGGGGGGGCCCTCGAAAATTTGAAAAAAATTGCAGTATGCTGGAGTTATAGTAGCGGAATCTATCATTATGCCTACAACAAGGCTATCTTTCTTTTGAGGTATATAATTATGATGACGATGGAAACGTAGTTAAAATGGGCACTTACCAGTTATTAAAAAAAAGAAAAGAGTCTTATTAAACAATAAGGGTATTTCGTGAGGGGGGGGGGGGGTAGGCCCTACTTGAAAAGTGGGGCCACTCTGCCCACTGTCCCGTTAAAATTGTTCTTTGGGTAAACATAGTAAATGGCTTAGGGTTAAATTGCTCTTGGCCTTGGGGGTGATTGACTTGTCCCGGGGGCGTTATTTTTGTCTCTTATTTTGCAAATATTAATTGCCCGATTGAGAGCAAAAAGAAAACACACACAAAATTAAAAAAGGAAACAAACAAAAAAGGAAAAAAATAAAGATGGCGGAGAACCTGCGAGATGCTCTACGCGATTTCGCCCTCCAAAAGATGCGTGATCTTGAAACGGAGAGAGCTCAAAAGTAACATTTCCATAATATTCTATTCATGTAGTCTATGATTTCTTGATGTGTCGAATTATTGTCAATGAATACTAAAGATCTTATAGTTAAACGTCAATTTATTATCGAAATATTTTGTTCGTCGCTTTGTAGCGCTAGACGCTAAACACAGGCCTAGCCTAGGCCCAAGTTATGCCCGGTTTCCTGGGGTCGGCTTGCCTGAGCTGCGCATGCCTCTGCGAGCTAGACGCTCACTCACGCTCAGCCCCGGCTTGTTGTAGGCTATGTGTAGGTGTATGTTGGTGTTGACATGTTGTGACTGAGTTGAGCTGTGGAAGTTACGAGGACGCGACGATCACTTTGCTTGGTTAATAGTAGACAGAAATAACCATCTGATTTGGGTCATTTCTTTAATAAAACTGACATTTGTTGTCATTCCCCAATACAGATGGTACACCAGAGATCTCGTACCGTGCGGGTAATTTAGAGCCACAGCGGAACAGCTTTTCGTTTCCGACATTTCTCCCCCGATTTTCTTTATTTAGATCTAATTTTCTGATTTCTAAATCAGATGTAAATTAGGTTGGTATGTCATTTGTCCTAATTACAGTTATCAAAATTTGATAACTTAATATTAAATACATAATTTACGGACTTACTTATATGAATTATCCAATTTGTATCTGCTCAGTACGTTCATGCATTCGAAATATTACCCGGCGACCGATATATTTCCGGGTCCACCTACCAAAACATAGCCAATGGCCAATCAGAGCACTCGTTTCGTGGGAGTTCCTTGGTCAAGCCGGGCTGAATCGTACGTAGCTACGGTAGCTATTGGACGTTCGAAAAGAAAAAATGAATATTCATCAACTAAAACCAAGACGGATAATGTTGACGACGAGACTTTCTCGGATTAATCATTAATTTAGGATCTAAATGAGCAAGCTATCGTAAGTCAAATAAGCTATATATATGTTATTTTTAATTAGACTCTAATTATTGTAATATTGCAGCATGTATGAGGATGTAAAGAGTGAAAATCTCGTAGCATATCTCATTCATCGCGGTCCTGCCGAACCGAACCATTGGTTCCGTACAGTCCCGATAGGACAATCTTCAGTCTCTATAATCGGAGGTCTAGTGGAGCCAGACGTAGTCTCAGTGGAACAACCGACGATTAGAGAGACTGAAGTTTTCGGTCTAGGTTAATAGTTGTTCACTTTTCGGCTGCTAGAAGTCTGGGTTAAGACTGTCACCATGTGTAGAAATATATTTTGGAAACTACTTTCTCATCTGGTGGTAAAACTCTCCTGTGGGCGGGCTTTAGACTGTTTAGCCTATATAATATAGCTACATACGTGCGACTCGGAGGAGCAACCCAACGTACGCACATAAGTGCGGCCCGTATACCCATGATTTTCCATAGCCATATCTAATAATAGGCCTAATTATAAACAAAACATCAAATTTGGATGTAATCCCCCATTCCCGCACACAACACACCTTGCAAACTTTTGGAGTTTGCCCTAGGATTCTTCAGTCTCCTTTCTACTCATGCAACACACTTTGAAATTATAAACTTTCGACCCTGCTAAGAGTTCACGATATGGATCATGATCTGGGACCCGTTCCTAGAAACCGTCATAAGTCTAACTTCTTGACTATCCCATTGAAATGTGTGTTATAGAATTAACACGCATTTCAATGGGATAGTCAAGAAGTTAGACTTATGACAGTTTCTAGGAACGGGCCCCTGATTCTGAAGTAATGCTTGGCTAATAAGAAATTTTGTTGCCAATTTGATGCTGAATTTAAGACAATGATTTGTGTAATAGAGTGTCCCTAAATTCTGCAAACTCCTGGCACTTGCCTTCTCATAGCACATTTTGGTCAATGTATGATTCCAACACAAATGAATTTCAAATTTGTAATTTAGGTCATCCTAGAATTTTCTTATTCAGCAGGGCACACTATGCACTAATTCCTGCCAATTTCTTATTTTGTGAGTATTTCACCCAGAAACTATTTCTGTATTCCTATTTCCTCCTTTACCATTTGGATTTATTTTGATTTTGATTTTGTATGGCTTGAGCATTTAACATTTTTTAAAGTCACCATCCAAAGTGATAGAATTAAGAGGGGTATTGTATTGGAAAGTATTCCTGTGAGTCGCATATTCTCCATAACTTCATAAGCTGTATTTTTCTATTTTCTATTTCAGGAGCAAAAAAGATGACAAAAGTGATGGTAAAAGTCCGAAGTCAACAAAGATCAAAATCAACAGGGTCACCTCCAAGATGATATCAGGATCATCAAAGAAAGCTGAAGATTCACAGACAGTTGAGTCAGATTCCACGAAAAACACCAAGCGACATCTTGATGAATCCACTTCAGGAGACAGTAGTCAAGTACAGAAACTCATGAGGCTGTATGAGGAAGATACATCCATCGCAGTGACGTCTGCAGCTGGGAAAGGAGGAAGTGGACCTGCGAAGTCACCACCTGTACTATCTGTACCCAAGAGAACAGATTTTCTTGCGAGGGATGAAGCATTTATCAAAAAACAGGATGGGACAGCGAACAAGAAACTTTCTGGATCGACAAAGTTCATGAAAGAAGAGTCCTCAAAGGGTCAGCTTCAATTCAAGAGCTTACAGCTGAGCAAAAAAGAAGAGTCTGATGATGAAGTGGGTGCAGAGAAGAAGAGTGTACCAATGTCAGGTGAAAAGAAAATGATCAAGATAAACATTCAAACTAAATTGTTAGAGTTGCCACAAGAACCAGAGAAGGTGGCAAAAGATGGCTTGGACTCTGACTCTGACAGCAGTAGCGATAATGATGGTAATGATAGCGATGATGATCAGGTTGCTGATGGATTGCCATGGAGGACCATTCTAGAAGATGGAGAGCTGAGCGAATCATCACATGAAGAGGAAGAGAAGCAAGAAGAAGATGTAAAGGAGACGGGTGGGAATGAGGAGAAGGCTATAGAAGAGGAGCAAGAAGTCTTGGAAAAGAAGGGGGAAGATAAGAAAAAGCCCTCCAAACACAAGCACAAGAGCAAACACAAGAAGCACAAACATAAGAAAAGCAAAAAGAAAAAGAGTAAGCACAAGCACAAAGACAAAAAGGAAAAGGATAGTGCTTCTGATTTGAAGAATGAAGGAGGGACTACTTCCGAACAAGGGACAAGAGAAGAGAAAGATTCAAAAGCGCCGGGAAATGAAACAATTGACATTAAACATGAAGGAGATAAAACAAGCTTTAGCAGGAGAAGGAGCAAAGATGAAAAGCAGAAGGAATCGCGGCTGAAAGATGAAGTATCAGAGGAGAGAAAAAGCCGGAGTAGTTCAAGTTCCAGTAGAAAAACCAGTGAAGAGAGGGGAGTAAGGGATGAGGATCCCTTGAAAGAAGATGTGAAGAAGGATAAAAGGACTAAACCGGAAGAAAAAAAGGAACAATCTAGAAGTCATAGTGAAAGTAGAAGTTGCAGCAAGGAAAAGAGTCATACAAAGGATGCAAGAGAAGACAATAAGAGAAGAAATGAGGATGTGGGAGAGAAGACCACTGGAAGAAAGGATCAAGTAAGGGATAAAGAAGAAAAGAAAATTGATGACAAGCATGAAAGAAGGTCAAGGAGCATTGAAAAGTTGTCCCATGATGAAAGTTGTGAAACACCTAAGAAAACTAAAGAGGATGATAAATGTGTGCCTTTATCAAAAAAATTAGAAGAAAGCACTAGTGGGACAAAAGAAAAGCAAAGTGGACACCACAAGGAAGAATGTAAAAGTGACATGGGAAGTGCTGAGATGGCAAAACCTTCCATGATTAATTCAAAGGAAGAAATCAAGATCGTAAGAGAAAGTACAGACCCTACACGTTCAGGAGGAAGTTTCACAATGACGTTTTCCAACGATGCTAGTGTCAAGACTTGCATAAACAGCAAAATTGATTCAAGTCACAAAACTGAAAAGAATAGTCATGATGAGAGGAAAACGAAGGAAGACACTAGGAAAAGTTATAGAAGAGAGGAGGAGAAAAAGGATGCTACAAAAGAGAAGAGTCTGCATGAAGAAAGTAGGAAAGGAGAAAAGAGACACAAGGAGAAAAGGAAAGAGAGAGACAGGGAAGATAAAAAGCAGCTCCACTCCAAGAAGCATCAGGTATCGACCAAAGTTAAGATAGACCATCTTGAGCATGACTTCCCATCCGCTGAAGAATATGCAGAGGATCCAGGTGATAAGGTCCAGTCTGAAAAGAAGAATGATTTGAAAAATGAAATGTCAGCTTCAGATAAGCCTGAATCCTCTGAAATCCAGGCAGCTCTTGACAATCCTATTGAAGTGGTTGTGCCACCATCGGATGATGCCCCTGCAGAAAGTGCAGTCAAAGGAAAAGAGAAGTTAGAGGAAGAAAACAGTTCCGCAGATAGTATTAAAAAGCAGGCAGATGTTACATCTGGAGCTAATGCAACTAATGAGAGTGAATCCTCAATGAACTCACCTTGTGCAGAAAAATCTGAAGTGACTGAAGATGAACAGTCATGCCCCAGTGATACCGTTGTCAATGATAGTGCCACCACAGCTTCTTCTAGGCAGATAGAGTTCATCAGTAGTGTAAAGGACTCACCAACACCTGCTAAACAGCTTAAGAGTTCTGCCACCAAAGTGGAGACTGTTTCGAAGATGGGAATAGAGACAAGTGGTGATGTTGAAGACTCAGAAGTCATTGATAATACAGAGGCTAAACTCGCAAAAAGTTCAGAAAGTGCCCAACACAAGGAAGGCACAGAAGACTCATCCATCTGTGAGCAGAAGAATGAAGGTGCTGTTAGTACAGCTTCATCCACAGAAAAACCCAACAAGAATGCAGATTCTATTGAGAAGATGGTGGAGAGCAAGGATGTAAAGAAAGAAAGTGACAAAACTTCAAAGAAGAGAAAAAAAGACAAATCAGATGACAAAGAGGAAGGAGCAATTGACAGTGAAATTGAAGAAGGTGAAATTACTAAAAAGCACAAGAAAAGCAAGAAGAAGGAGAAGAAGAAAGATAGAAGTGAGAGGGATAAGAAAGACCGAAGGGAGAGAGACAAAAGTGGTCGAGACAGAAGTGACCACAAAGATAAGCACAAGAGGAGGCGTTCTGATTCGCGTTCGGAGTCACGTTCGGAGTCACATTCTCACTCGCGTTCTCACAAAAGGCACAAAGGATCACGCTCAAAATCACGCTCTGGTGATGATGGTGATAGCGATATAAGCATTGGAGCAACCAAAATGGTGGAAAAGAGTTATTTCAGTGAATCGCGAGGCTGCTGGGTAACGCGGATGGTCCCTAAAGAAGAAGATAGTCCATCTCCTGAAGTTGGCGATGGAAACGAACCATATGACATTGGAGACACCTACATCCGTCATCCTGCTCATGACAGAAAAAGTGTGTTTGACAGACTTGGTGGCGGGAGCAGCAGTCGTGGTAGAGGTCGTTACAACGACCGCCATGATGATAGGAATCCGCGCTATGGATACAGTCGTAGAAGGGGACGTTCATATTCGAGGTCACGTTCTAGGTCGCGTTCAAGGTCAAGATCCCCCAAGTTTCATATTGACAAGAAAAAACTGTTGGAGATTGCCAAAGCTAATGCTTTAATGAGAATGAGAGCAGGAGACCTGCCATCTAATTTGCCTATTACTGAATCCATGAAGAAAGCAGCTGACTCATGTAAGTTCTATTCATATATCAATTCATGACATGTAAAAAATACTAGACATACATTTGTATTCAAGCTACATGTAATGCAACAAATAAGTGGTAAGATATTTTAAGTACCGGTAGAACTATTGTTCAGATTCACCAATGTGTACTTTTGTCTTCCATTATTTGTAATCTACTTATTAAGAATGTTCAGCATTTTGCCAAAGATCTGATGCAAACTTTTATGAATTGACTTTAATACACAGATCTAATATTTCTTGTTATTGTGCACATTTTCAGATTACAATCCAGTCATTTAATGAAATAAGCTTGAAAATGTTGATTAAACAACAATGGGTTACATGTGAGGCAATCTTAGTAATTATGCGAATCTTCCCAATCTTTCTGTGAGCTATTCAAAGTATCATTGCAACCGTTTTTAAACTGCTATTGTAGCCAAAACTTTGCATCACTTGCATTGATGCTATTAAATGCTCCTGTATTTTTTGTCATTGGTCATACAGTTGAAGTCAACGAATCCATCCAGAAGTTCACCGACCGATGCAAGGCATTGGCTAATCTTCAAGGAGGCAGTTCTGACGATGACTCACCGGTCAACAGACCAGTGGGCTCAGATGACGAAGATGAAGATGGGAATGAGGCTCAGAAACCGTTTGTGAGACATCCTTTCAAAGTCAAAGAGGCTGCTCCCATTGTGATGAACATCAGGGTAAATGAATATTAACCCTTTAATCCTTTCCATACTGCTATTACATTGTATAACAAATGCTGTTAACTCTTAAGCTGCCACCCATACAATGCACCCAGTGCCACAGTGCTAATCTCCTGTGTGCCAAGTTAATTTTAAGGTTGGTTCAAGTGCGTGTTATTTAAATCTTTACAAAAAACAAATCGCTGAATTACTCAAGAAAATCCAATCTGACTGTTGTATACAAAGACGCGTAATCCAAAGCCGATAATCTGATGCACGCGATGGTACTTTCAATAGCGCTGTAAAAGCACTCAGCACGGTGCAATGGGCATGAACAATGACTGTTATTACATATTCTTGCTAGCGTGCACAAAGCAGACAAACGGTAGCGCGCTCGCGTGCACAGAGCACTATAACAATAGCGCGCTAGCAGTCTCGTGGCAGGATATGAGTTAAATGTTAAAGTGAACCGGTAACATTGTTGAATGTTGATTTCTAAAAAACTGCGTAATTTATCTATCCAGACTGGATAGATAAAGGATAGTAGATGATCAACCTTTTCTGATCGATTCCACAACGTTTCTTTCACAATGCAATCGCATGACCAGAACTTAGGAAGGTTGGAAAGGTCACAAGATCTCACATGAAAAAGATGATAGAGCCTGATGGCATTTTAAAAGTGGAAAATGAGGATTAAATGTTTCTAATATCTTCTAAACCACACTTTCCTCCAAGCTGATTCATAGTGTGCTTTAATGACTTTGGACACTTAATATATTTTCAGAATGCAATCCAGATTCCTGTGGCCAGTAAAGACAAGCTGAGAGTACAGTTCCCAGTGTCGTGTGGCTCTCAACATCGTAAGAAAGAAGTGGAGATTGTGATTGGCAATGCCAACGATCCCTATGGCCAATGGAAAGTGAGTATGATTGCTACGTGGCAGGTTCGTCTGAAGATACATTCATCCAGTCATGACTCCTATGCTATTAGCCACGTACATTAACCCTCCTGCCACCCCCTAAGAACTTTTTCTAATTGTACATGTAGGTGATATTGAAGTACATGTAGTGTAAGTGTGTGAGATGAGGTGAGGGTGGACATAATTTAATTCATTTTCAAACCCTATTTGGTCAATTTTAAGCTAAATAAGCAATAACAAGACTTAATTTGCTTGTAAGTCAAGTGCTTGTGTATTTCTCTGATGAAGTATTTTCATTATGATGTAGAACTTACATTCTTTTGATGAATGTGAGGAAATTAGATAAATTTTTACTACTTGGCTTGACTTAATAATTTTGATTAACAGACTGTGGAGAAACCCACGCCTAAACCAGCGGCAGCACCAACCACAAAAGCTAGTACTGCGCAACCACCAGCAACACCAGCCACCACAGCAGCAGCAACACCAGCAGCCACACCATCAACTCAGACCACCCCAGTAGCAACAGCCATGGCTCCTGCAGCTGCTGCCACTATGGCGCCTGTGGTAGCTGGCCCTCACATTCCGGGGCTGACCAACAGCCAACCACCACAACCAGTACCAGAGAAAGATAAAGTCTTTGAAGATTCACCAGGATTTGTGAGTACTTTTTTTCTTCCCCCCCCCCCCCCCAAAGATGTTGTAATTGTTTATTTAAACTTTTCCAAAGTTATACAAATCCAACCAAAATATTTCAAACACATTTCATATTATATGCACTTCGATCCCGTGCTGTGAGTACTTCTTATTTTGCAGTGCCCTTAGTTTCCATTGTAATCTTACATGTAGGCCCTTTGAGTGTGAATCATACAAACAGAATAAACATTGTCTCAAAACTGTCTTCTTAGGCAATAATGATACAGCAACATACGTGTAGTTACGATGTATGCGACAGCTATGAGTGTTAGTGTTATATGTTATGCTTATATAGCAAACAAACATTGCCCTTTAACATGCAAGTAGCTTGTCAAGGTCAGTCAAATTCAGCAGTAAACATATACATTTATTTTATAGGGCTGATGGATTACTTTATCATTTATACTAGAGGATTACATTGCAATAATGGATTGTTGCCTGATAACCAACAACCTTTGTTTATACTGCGTACAACATAATTATTCCTGTAACAAAAGTGAATGCACTTGAAAAATCTTGACAGCCTCGATGTGTGAAAAGTATTGTATGGAGGAGGAGGCGCAATAGCTCAGTCGGTAGAGCAGTGGTCGCGTAATCCGGTGACCCGGGTTCGAAACCTAGTCGATGCGCGAGTGCCCTTTGGTAAGGCATTAATCCTCATTACCAGGTCCCTCGGAGAGAACCTAAAGCCGTCGATCTTCTGGTTGCTTACTAACAAGCATTTTTTGCTTTCTCAGCTGTCGGGTAAAATAACCACCACTATCTATATACATGTAACTTCTATTTATTTGTTACGAATGTCATTTGGGGGAAAAAGGTCTTTGTATTGGTCATCATTCTGCCTATCACACTTTCATCTACTTTCATCTTTTTTTGTTGTTGCTATGTCATTTAGTGATACATGTGTATATTTCTTCTGTCATTTTTGCTGCAGTCTTACGACATTGGCCAGATTGTGTCTGCTAGATTGAAGGCTGCTAGGGCTCTGCAGTCCAATCCTAATAACGTGGAGGCACTCACTGTTCTACATCACTCACAAAAACAGGTCAGTTGAAAAGAATCTTTGTGCTTTGTAACATTCAATTCAAGCTACTGTTAAACAGGTGGAGTAGGGACACATTTTAACGCTGTTCTGACATACTTATCCCCCAAGGAATGATTGAGAACCCTATTCATTTATTTTGTTCTTGATATATGTTTATGCATTGTTACAGAGAAAAAAAATATATTTTATGCATTATTACAGAGAAAAGAATTTATTCTCAAATAGTTTTTAAAGTTTGTAAACTACCCCCAGGGGATTTAAAGAAGGGTTTTAATAGAATAACTTTGGCTTCTTCCGTTTTTTTCTTAAGAAATGTGTTTTGTATTTATTGGTGATGGTGTTCCGTATATCACCCAAACTTTACAATTGCAAAAATTTGGAAAGTAGTAACTTGAATTCTGTCACATAAATTTGTGTCTAATGCAACAATACAACACATAAAATGTGAAAAATTGATATATAAAACAAAATTCAAACACATAACATAATCTTCAACCATTTGTTGTTTTCTGTTTGTTAGATTCAGACCTGGGCCCACAGCAGCAAGAAACCTGGTTTGTTCACGGGTAGCACAGACGCTACCTTCCTACGACCCGAAGAGCTTGGTAATCCCAATCGCAAAAACCAGGCTTGGATTAGGAAGGTTCGTATTCATCAAGAAACCAGGTTTTAAACCTTCAAACTGATCTAGGGACTATTTTGACCATGCTAGGAATGAATTGACAATAAGCAGTTTTCATTTTTAGAATAATTTGTTTACTTAGTCACATCTATTTTGCATTGACTGATCATTTCTGTGAGAGATTGAACGGGTTTGGCTTAAGATTTCTCTTATCTTGTATTGCTCTTTTCTGTTTTACTTTCCTCTTAACTTCAAAATTCTCTTCCCCCCCCCCCCCTGCTCCTTTCTTCCTTGCATTTTTCTTCTTAAATCTCTTTCTATTTTTTATGCTCCCATTTAATTAGTTGTTACAAGAAACTAGAATTCAGGAATCTAGGAATAAGACCATCATTGTCCCAATTCCAAGGTAGTAAAGCAATAAAAAATAAAAAATTCATCTGACTATTATTAAATGTTGTAATTGAGTTGCATTACCAAACTTCTGCATATTGAAAAAGAAGAAAGACTTTCTTGAATCTTGAGACATCACTCATGCAGAAGTTTGGTGATATTTCTCAATTGATCTCATATTTCCTTGTCACCTGTAACATGTTTCCAGTGGTAGTCTACATTCATGTCAAGTTGACTACCACATTTGAGAAATTGTGGGTGTATGTTTCTGCGGCCAATGACATTACTAAGTATGTCTTAACAGGTGTGTAGATTTCCACACAAAATCAGCAGAAATTGCTACTTTGCCCTTAGATGTAGCTTTAGTCTCATCTGGGAAGAGGGTCTTTACCCTAACTAGTAAAAAATGGAAATAAGGGTTCTGAAATAAATGAAAGAAAGAGGGGATGAGGAGTTTTATGAGCTCATAAAACCCAACATGTGCTTTTTCATGAATATTGACATAAATTCTTCAATACTGACAACAACATAAGGACCACTTTTATGTACATGTCTGTTTAATACTGGTAATACTAGTATTCAACGTGCCATTTTAAAATGGCTACACACCCCTTTTGTTGAAATGTTGTCTCCCACTCTCTGTCATCTCTCCAGTGGGACAACATGGCCTCCTCTATTGGCCATGGCATGTCCCATTTGAGAGATGGGGGTGGCAGCATACATTTCTCTGACTAGACTGGAAACTTGTTACAGGTTATAAACCAATACGACGGCGCAGTAATAGCCACGAGGAGAAGAATGTGGAGCTGCAGATGAAACTTGAATAAGAAACGGACATCGTGATGTAGAGTTGGTGGGTAAGGAGCGTTTCATTTTAGCACTCTAATGCAGGAAAATGGACCCACAGATTCTGCATTTGAGTTTTTATTTGTGATGACCAAATGCTATTTTTTAAAATAAAAACACGATTGAAAGACATTAAATTGTATGTCAAACTGGAAATAACTTCCATCTATTTGATTCTGAGCTTGAGGATGTTTTATGATGTCTAAAGTTGAAGAACAAATATATTTAAGATATACTACCGGTAGTTTACATCATTTATTTTAAAAGACAATGGCAAAATTACTTTGAGTGGCTTACCATAGCATAATAATAATGATAATAATAAATTTATATAGCGCAGCTTTTATATAAAATACACTCGGCTGCGCTGGTTCATAGCATGATAAAATATAAACGATATATGTAGATCATAGCTTTCTATTCCTTAACAGAGGACTCAGAGTTTTAATTTCTGAGAACAAATTTCATTCTTTAGAAACTGATGTGTGTGGGCCCATTCCTTGTGCTTAAATCAAACACTCCTTTCAAGTCATGAGGGATTTTCATGTGGTGTCTTCTTGCTCTTTGTTACGTTTATATATATCATTGTCCTGTGTCGAAGAACTGGCTGGTGTTGTAAGTATACACATTCTAGGATATTGAGACAAAGTGTACATCTTATAGAGTACCCAAGTGTGATGTCATAGTGGCCAAGTTTTCAAGGTAGCTGGTTCGAAACAATTTTATGCTAAACAATAGCATGGTGATCACACCAGTGCCAAAAATTGAATTTGCCGTGCTCCAGTCCGTTGCTTGAATGATTTCCCAGTGAACCTCATGCACAGGCTCTGTTTCGAACCAGTAACCGAGACGACGAGCGAATATGACGTTAGCACTTTGATACTCTATGTAGTCTGTTATATCAGAATCAAAGTTTTTATTCAATTCTTCCCTGTTGAAGTAGGCATTACAAAATGTATTTATGAAACAAAATAGTCCTTTGATATCAATCATTTCCAATTGAAGTTTTAAAATTGTAAGGAAAGTAGGAAGTGTCATTAGGAAGCTTTAGTCTCTTCCTATTCCTGATATGAGCAGTAGTATTTACTATGTCTAATGTTCATATATTTGAGCGAAAATCTTCCATCTCTATTACTTCAGAATGATATTTATATTTAAGATATTGCCCACTAACAATCATAACTAGGGTTCTAATTTTATTCCTTATTTATTTTTTACTTCTCTCCCGCCATCACATCTCCAATCATGTCCTTAAAAAAATACCCTTATCATCATCATATCCTCAAAATATTGACATTGTGGGGGTTGTTGCCTTCGCTCGTCCTGATCATGGGCCATTTCACCTTGGGTCATCGTTGGTGCTTGGATCTGACTGACCCCCTACAGGACATGTTCCTGACAGCTGCACCGGTCAACACAGACATTGGACGGTCACTCATGCATAAGATGGGCTGGAAGCAAGGAGAAGGACTAGGCAAGAACAAGGAGGGAGCCCTTAATCCATTGCTGTTGGAGATCAAGACAGATCGGATAGGTAAGTTTTAAAAAAAAAATCCCGTTTTTTCTTGGGTCTAATACAACAGGCAGAGTTAAAGGTATCGTTTAACTATGTTAAATCTGAGATGCATGGCCCTACATGTCATCAGTGTCTGTAATATGATGTAATATTGAAGCCCTAAAAAAATGGCGCTCCAAAATGATCATGGAGTGCCTCAAAAAAGTAAAAATCTTTGAGTGACTGGTTTTACCATATTTCTTTCCCCCAATAGACTGTAGTGTGATGAAAACCGTTAGGAAAATGCAAAATTTGATTTCGATTTCCAATCATAAATATATTGATAATCAGACAAGCGATCGGCTTGTAAAAGTCATGGGGTTTCTGACTGACCTACAAGTTTATAATTATCATTGCAGCATGAACTAAATCCTGGAGTTTGTTTCAGAATCTGAGACAAAGTTACCCAATCCCTTTAAGTTATGGGAGGGCAAAGAAACAAAAAAACATTCTTCATCTCTACTATCATGTAAATTTAGTTTGAATTTTCAAGCTAAAATGGTTGGAAAGTTTTGAAGTTCCAGGAGGCAATATTGCCCTAAGCCCCATTGTATTTTGAGAGTCGTTTGCTAGGTATTGTAATGTCCTCATGATATTGCATAGCTAAAGAGCCCTGTAAATGGATTCCTATACCGGTAGTCATATTTATCCCTTTCACCTATGTCAGGATTGATTTATTTCCTTTTTTTCATTTCTGTAATTGGATTCCTCTGATCTAGTCCTATTTAGCAATTCCTCATATGTAAGGATTGATTTGTTACTGTAGCTCATTTCTTTTCTTCTTCTACTCGTATCAAAACATGATCTGCATACATGCCAACATTTGAAAATCAGAAATCTGTACACTATGTGCGCGAAGCGCACATCATGGGCGCGAAGCGCACATCACGAGCGCGAAGCGCGAAGTCCTTTTAGCCGGGGTCCAGGGCCCGCTTTAGGGCCCTGGAAGCTCTGGGTTTCCAGATGCTCTCTGGTGCAATCTGAGCCTATTTTAGGGACCATTTCCCCTAAAATTCAACCCAAGTTTATGGGTAATTTTTGTGTCATACCAAACAAAAAAGTGATTGAAGTGAATTCCACATTTTAATTTATCCTTGGCAGAGGCAGAGCAGATAATAGACATAGATTTAATTAGCCACTCATGCAGAGTGATGCATTTAAGTCTAGTTACTTTTTAAATAATTATACATGACATAGATCTATGCATAAAATGAGACTGGCAATAATGGTATTCAACTTTCCAGACAACAGTCAACAATCCAAAATTATTGTAACTCATTGAGCTACATGTAAATGAGGTTGTCAAAATCAATGTCAGCAGAACAAGACATCTGTTGAAAAAATATAATTATTTCTTCATGAAAGGAAGGAGCATTTGGCTATGGGCACCACATACATACTTGTATTCCTGTTTGTACTTCTGAATTCGTCCTGCTGCTGTTCCGCTCATTTTGACAGATTTTCTTCCGAGACAAATCACAAATCACAAAGTATACGGTACCTCGAAACACGTACTTTGCATGGGGACCCTATGCATATACGGTGCGCTAGCCGCGATAGCGAATGCATGCATGCTGATATGCGCATGCAAACGTATAGAAATTATACTTACGAGATTTGCCAGCGCAAGTATTTACGTACAGAAATGTTACGTACGGAAACACATATCAGAGTGCACGTGGCGCGCAGCAACACGCTGCCACTGTACGTACATATCAGTGCCACTGCACGCACCTTGCGCAATGCAATCCGTTCAGCACTCGATCGGATCAATGCTATGTATGGAAAGCCAAATTCCCCAAAATCGGAACGTTCCGTTTTTTAGGGCTATAAAAACTTCAAAAACGGAACAGTTCCGTTAAAATCGGAACGGTTGGCATGTCTGGATCTGTGGTTGTTCCAAATACACATGGATCACCCCAATTTTAAGAAATCTACATTGGTTACCAGTATGCCAGAGAATAACATTCAAAATCTTGCTGATTGTATATAAAGCACTTCTTGGTCAAGCTCCCACTTATATCAAAGTACTGTTAAATTTCAAACTTAATCACAAGATACTTTGTTGCTGAAGATCCCATCTATCAAAACAAAAATAACGCTAGGTGATCGAACTTTTGCTTGTGCAGCCCCAAAACTCTGGAATAACTTACCATTTGAAGTCAGGAAATCTCCATCTGTGAATATCTTTAAATAAAAACTGAAAGCACATTTTTTCAATTAACTGTAAATCTAAGCATATCAAGGGCTCTTATAGCGCAGTAGAATATATACTTAATGTTTGATAGTTTTTGCTCTCTATAAATGTATTATTATTATCACTTTCAGGTCTGGTAGCTGCAGAGGAGAAACCAAAGAAGAAAGGAGATGTATCTAAGGTCATCCGGAAGGACCTGTCCGGCAAGCACCCTGTGATGGCGCTGAATGAACTCTGTAATAAGAGGAGATGGGGCAAACCTAACTTTGAGGTTGTGAGAGAGGATGGCCCACCACACAAGAAGAACTTTGTTTTCAAGGTACAACTATAGATAATAACCTAAACTTCTACTTCTACTTCTATGGTAATACTCATCAACGCCTGTTCAGCATCTAGATGAGGGTAAAACATAGTTATATACAGCTCTATGCGGTACAGTTCCTGAAAAGGGAACTAAATTGTTTCAAGAGCCACCTTGAACTACTCCAAAGAAGGCAGTTCGACGAAAGGCTGAAACGAAAACAATTTCATCTAATTTTTCATTGTTTAAAAATATTTTGTAATGAAAGAATGGAGGAGTAATATTGAAGAGATATAACCTATCACTGTTAGCAATCGACAAATGGAGTGAAATGTGAATGGTCAGAGCTTTATAATTATGTTTCGAGAAATGTATATCTGCCAATTATGAAAGCATTCATGCCTTTCTGTCGGGCACAAGATAAAACCATACATCCACGGTTGTATCATTTATATTGTGCAAAGTGATCAGTACTTTTGAACATCGATTGACAATTTTGAAAGACATGGCCCAAAAGTAATCACTGGTGTCTCGAGCAGGAATATAACCAAACACTTACATTTTGTCGAAAGGAAGCTTCAAGATAAAAAATGCTGAACATTTTCACTCGGGTTACTGTGAAAATATGATACAGAGCATGGATATCTATTTTATTTTCATGTTATGTCTTCTTAAACTTCTCAATGTATACTAATTAATTTGTAATTTTAAAAAAAATATCAAAATACTCTTTGAAAGTCGTTTAAGTCTGAAGTGTATGGATTTGTTAAAATTGATGGAAAAATTGTAATACTTTTCATAATTGCCCTTTCTTCTTCTTCTTCCAGGTGTGTATACGTAATGATGAGTACATTCCGACGGTTTGTTCAGGGAACAAGAAAGATGCCAAAGCCATGGCAGCAACGGTTGCCCTACAGAAGATGGGACTTCTACCACATTGATGACTGGAACACACGCTAAAGCGGGATTCTGCCTGTGTCGTACTTAAAGACATTTCTTGCCTGATGACGGTACTACATAAGATTGATGAAAATTATTGTGTGCTCTCTATGCAATATCATTATGCAGTGATACCAGAGAAAACCATCAGTCCACTGCCATCATGCCACCGAATTTGCACAAAAGGATAATGTAACAGATGGATGAAAATGTTATGAATATTTTGTATGTGACCCGTCTCATTGAATCGCTTTGGAGGGAATGTGTATTGATAGATTGCCTGTACTGATGGCCGGCCTGCAGAGTATCTCAATGTGCTTGCCTTGTTCTCTCTGTGTGGAATTCCTACAGATGCAGCTCTAGCAGACAGCTAGGAGGCATGGACAAATCTAAGCATAGGTTCGGGAGAAAGTTTGAATTGGAGCTATTCAGCTTTTGCCTTCCACCTGTAAGCCATGTTAAGAACATGTGGCATATGAATTCTAAAGTGCAAGTGATTTTGAATTTCTCTGAACTTTAATGTAAACCAGTTGATTGATAATTTGATAGTTCCTTTCAATGTACAAGTACATCATTTTGAAAACAAAGCATGTATAAGATTAAAAGAAGAAGAGAAATATTTAGCATAGAAAGAGCACATTATGTACAACTTTAATTTCACCATAGGATGCGATTAACACTAGACAAAAGGGTGTAATGAAACTTTGATTTTGAAAAGTAACTACCTGACGATAATGAACATTATTTTTAGATTTGTTTTCATTTGGAAGGATTCCAATTGCAGCTTACATTGGGTTTATTGCTTCAAGACAATCATCTAATTTGATTAGTGAATTCATTCATATGAAAATCAGTCTGATGTTGTCTGGACCATTTCAATCTACCACTAGTTTTTTTTTCAAAAGATAATAAAGATACCAATACACATGAACATAAGAAAACTCATGCAAATCATGTACTTGAAACAAAAAAAGTAATGTTCATGTTGCTTTCCATTTCTTTATTAAAGGTTCATGTATTGCAAATGTTTTGCCTTGTGCACAAATTCAGATAACTTCTGGTAAATAATAACCTTTCTTTTTTCAAGACAACATTCTATAGAAAAAATAAGAATGTCAATATGTACGTATGTTTTCATTATTTTTTTCTCAAAAATTTGCATAAAGTGTTGTGTTGACCAGTAGTACCTTATAGTTATAGGTGTACAAGTGGTGCTTATGTTTTGACAGTTTGAGATAGCTGCAGGACTATTCTTGGTTTGAAATCCTCTTTGGATTGTTATCTTTAGAGTTACTTTGCAAACAATAATATGCAATATCCCATTTATTTAAATCAAGAAGAGAAAAGATTTTAAATGTGAAGGATTTACAGTAGGGGTATCTCAAGTGCTCAGATATGTAAAAATTTCTCCACAAATGGAAGCTGCATGTTGTATTATATGATGAGAAGTTTAATTTGCATTTGGGATCTGATATCTTGTGAGGGTTTGAATAATCATGTGCAACTAAGTTTTTAGCTTGCACTGAAAGCCAATATTGGCTCATTTTAAGTGTCTCACTTTCTTAGGTTATAGGTTTTAGTGCCATCAATGGAAAACTCTTCTGCCTGTTGGATGGTTTTCTTCAGGCACTTTACTGCATCACATTGTAGGAGCTTATGATTAATTGGTTGGTGAAGAGTGTAGAGTGAATGTGTAGAAGACTAAAATGAATGTTTCTACAAGAGAAAACATTGTGCACTGCCAACATTTTGTGTACCCGTAGTTAAATCAGATTCTTTGTCCTTGTTTTACTTGCAAGGCCGATGAAAGATTGTGGCTATATTTCAGTTCTCAAAGTCACAAAGTGGAACAATATTTTAAGAATAACAAGAAGTGATGATATGGCATATGTTTTTGTTTTAAAAATACTTTTTATACTGAAAGAATGTGACATTTTTTCAAGATAAACTTTATGTACATGGTTATGAATGAGCATGAATTACAACAATTATGCATTACAGAAATAAACCATGCCACCAAAAAATAAATTTTGCATTGTCTTTATTATATATTTGTTATAAATTTGCATTACTTTACTTATACACAAGATGTTATATCATTATTTATATTACATGTCAATAAATACATTTCAGAAAGATGGATAGGTGGTACACAAAGGGGTATTAACATGCAACAGCTACAGGTTTGAATTGAGAAATTGCAGTTTAGAAAATCAGTTTAAATTTTAATTCTCAACCTAAACTATAACTGAAATATTATTCATAAGCTGGGTTTGAAAATGCTCCAAAAATATGGCACAGATTGCACCAGATAACCATTAAGAATCGTAGAGCCCTGGACCCGTTTCACAAAGCCTTTTTTCAATGACAAATGACAAGAATCAGTGACAAATCTGCTGATAACCAATCAGAAGCAAGGATTTCAGTAGCTTATAACAAAGACTGTCATTTGTCACTGATGACAAGTTTTGTGAAACGGGTCCCTTGGACCATGTCAACAAAACAATTTGTGCTTTGCATACATCGGTTCATACTATGCAGGTTTCAATTTTGTGTGTGGACAGTCCAGGGCAATTCTGACAATTGCATTGGCAACATTTACTCTGGCCTACATACATACTATCAAAGACATGGTTGGGGCTTGGATTTCAATCATGTTTAGGGCTGGGTTTGGTACAGTTTCTGATTTGACTGGTGTTAGAACTTGAATGCGGAGGAAATGTTGCTGTAGCATGTGTCAAACGATTGATCCATAAACCATGCCTGTCGTGATGCATGAGCATCTTTATTATTCAGACGAGACTACACAGACAGGCAATGACAGTCTTGCGTGTCATCAAATATCACATAGGTTTAGAATTGCCCTCTATGAACATTGGATCAGGTGACTTACATTAAATTCTAGGCTGTATTCTGTACAAACTGATTTCTTGGTCCATTTTCAAGATGCGATACAAGCTGTGTGATTCGCAAAGACAGAATTTTCAGTCAAGAATCTTCTAATTAGTCGGAGGTGTGGAAAAGCAAGAATATATCTATATTTTTAATACTTGTGCACAGACCTGACTATAAAACAAAACAAAGGTGCCTTTCAACATGAAACATGACATGACAAAACTTGTTTTACAACACACAAAGCGACAACCATTATATAGTGACAATCAGATAGTTTGAAACTACATAAGTTCCTCTAATTTCAAAAATTAATTTATCCACAGTATTACACTTTGACGATATATTCAGTATTCCTCTATTTTGGTATTCCGAGGATATAACTACAGAAACAATCTATCTGTGCAAGTCACTTCCTTGGTTGGTAGATTGACTGTACATTTGCTCGCTAAATATTCCACCTGTCTCTCCGAAAGTCCACAGTTCATTCTCCTCGCTTTCAATCTCTCGTCACCCCCAGCGTCCCTCACTCCTGACTTCTCATTGGTGGAGCATGTACAGCTGGTGAACGGAGCAGTTGCTTCGTGATTGCTGAGTGCCATATGGAAAGAGCCCTCTTGTGTTCTGCGGAGAAGGGCGCAGAGGCTGTGGACGTTGTGGGGCATGATGGGACCTGTGACCTCTAAGCTGCTGACCTCTACCAGTGAGGACTTGCTGGATTGTTGTTTCAGAGTGCCTGATTTCAGCTGGGAGAAAACAGAGAAAAAGCTCTATTTTAGTGCAAGCACTTTACAGAAGCATTTTGAAAACTTTGCATTTCTCCTAAATGCACTGCTCAAATTTAAAGCAGCACCGCAGAAATTCAGAATGAAGTAATAAAGGGGGTTAAAAAAAAAGCACAAACACTGAATAGAATATTGAAGTGAAATGGAATCTCTCGTTTTTCTTTTTTGCCTTGGAATTATATTCGGTGGAACCTTAAAGTGAACTCCTTGGGACCAAGGAAATTAATTTGTAACTAGAAATGCAATCGTGTCACAACGATGTGCGTGCAATGACGCCATGTTTCTACGTGTCAAACGAAAGAGCTTCTCTCGAACTATCCAGAGCAATTTGTACGAAGTCTGTAGCTTCTGTGATATTGGAGATAGGTAGGGCGAAAGAAAGGCCTCAACAGTGACCTTGATGGGATGGTAGTGACTATGCCTACGAAGTTTGAAAGAAATTGGGATAGAGGAAAGAACCTAGAAAGGGCTCGCAAGCACTGCGTGCAAAAACCAATGGGATTTGGTGCATGTTCGTCATTGCAATCAAGATCGTTCTGGGGACCTAAAGCGTGAACCCGATATTCCCCATAGACAACGCGTGTAATGCATGGGCGGAAAACGTACAGGATCTGTATTATGACCGGAGTTAAATTGTTTTTTCTCTCTCTCTTTATGTCTCTTTATGGGCCGTATTTGGTATCATTAGAAAGAAAATTTCATGGTTGTTATTGTAAACTACTCTTTTTTTTTCTATGATAATCCTATTGAAACACGTGATGTAAAATAGATTTATAGGACAAAATGGCGTCTTAAATGGCCCCCTTGACCAATTTCAAAAATCCGGCCAGGAGGTGCCCTGCGTATTGAAACTCGGCATGTCACTGCAAATTTTCAAGGGAAAAAAAGATTGTTTAAGGGGCGAAAAGCAGTCTGAAAAATGACGTCATAGCCGATACGTGTTAGATTCGGGCGGAAACTCGGCGGAATTCGTGTAATGACCTTTGTTCAAATGCGATTTACTCACAATTTTCTGTGTGAACATATACTATACTTGGTATCATTCGAAAGGGCACTTCATTGCGGTCAGTTTGACACCATTGTTAACTGCGCGCAATGTATTGCACGCATTGAACGCGCTATTACGTAATGCATAGTAAATTCATCATTTTGGGCGATAACTTTGCGCTGACATATTTGAATTTTACCAAACTTAGCAAACAGTTGTCACGTATATGGATACATATGTCTGTCAAGTTTCATTGATGTAGGTATAAAGATCGCCATTTTATAGCAAGTTGAAGTTATTTTGGAATTTTCTTGAAAATGGCGAACTTGGAGGGCAATTTTCTCAAATTTGGTCAGCGATAGGGTATATAATTTTGTATATGGCTGGAAAGGGCATATCTTCAAGTATCTAAATCCAAAAAAGGGTACGGGTCTGCCAAGCCATAATGGAGATACGGCCACAGAAAGAAAACCAATTCCCAGAACTTTAGAGGGCGCGATTTATGTTTTGCAAAGCCAATTGGAGCGTGAAACTTGGAATGGCTATGTGCAATTATGAGAAAAAGATACTGTAAGATTTAAATACAAAACGGAATTTATATGAGAAAGTTATGGCAGTTTTAGATTATTTAGGGGTCCATTTTTCAAGAATTTGAGAGATTTTTGACGGAGTCGGTTTCAGATTTAAATTTTGAGTACGAAGATGGTATTTTGAAGGGCAGGTTATGCGTCGCATATTAAAGAACATCTCTTAGACTATCTAGAGTAATTTGTTAGAAGTTTGTAGGATTTAGGATAGTGGAGATAGGAAGGAAGATAGAAAGGCCTTAAAATGGACCAGAAACGGACAAAATAGCGCCTGGACGGTTATGCATGAGTCATTTCGAGAATCGAAGAATGTAGTGACCTTGACGAGATCTTAGAGACTATGCCTATGAAATTTGAAAGGAAACGGACATGAGGAAAGGGCATAATTAGTGATGACAAGCACTACGTGCAAAGTGAATGGGATTTTCGGACGATAAGAAGAAGTAAGAATATTAATAATGTGAACGAAAACAAGGCAATGACGAAGGTCGTCATTGCAATAAGGAAATCTTGTTATCAGTATTATTACAAGAAGTAGGCCCAGCAAAAAATTACCTTGTTGTAACAAGAGTTCTACAAAATAAAGTTCAAATGCACCTGCTTTACACAAAAAGATGCCAACCTGTGAAGTGGCTCATCAATTTGAACAATGGTCTTGGACCCAAGACAGAGTGGAAATCTGAGTTCCTCAGATAGGACTCCAAGAAAAGGTCCCCTATCTGCTACCATACTAGAAAAACTAAACATCAATGAACATTACCTTGCAGCTGTTCAGAGTGGCACCCTTGAAAGCTATAGGAGAGAGGATGGTGGGCGGTATGTCTGCTAATGGTCCTACACTGGTCAGCACCGTCCGACTGTTCAGTAGGAAGTTATACAAGGCCGCGGTGTCCAGACCTTCTACGAGCACCAGGGATTGAGGCCGATTGTCCAGTTTGAGTAGTTGGTCAGTTTGGCTGGGGATGACTCGGTCAAGAAAACGATCCTCAAATTCTTGAAATATATATCTATATTTTTCTTCAATTATATGAAAAATTAAAAAATTCTCAATCTATCATGAGAGAGTGTCAAAATCTTCAAATAAAAGTGCTTTTGCCAAGTGCTGCTACATTATGATGGAACGTGCACTAGATTACAACTTGCATTACTGTAAAACAAGACACTTTCGCAACATGAACATTTTGGAAACTGCTAAGCAAATTGCATTAATTGAATATTGTATCAATTGTGATTCTATCGTTTAGGAGCATGAAATTTCTTTGAAACCGAAACGCTCAAGAAATGTGTAGACTTTTGTTGAAAGTTTTAGGTTTTTATCATATATGCAATACACTACGATGAAATTAAAGTTGATATTGCCTAATATCATGCATGACATAAGCCCATGTTCAAGTATTGAAGTTAAATTAGATCTCTTTATTCAAAATCAATGCATGTAACGTGATGGGTCACGAGTCTCAAAAGACAGAGAGAAAAGGATACAATTTGACTCTGGTGGGCTCTAAGGATGGAAAGTTGGTTTTATCGAGACCCATGCTCTGTAACCATGACGATGCCTTGGTGGGGCTCCGAAGGATGTCTTCCACTTCCTCCTCTTCCTCTGCGAGCTCTTTCTTTATCTGATCATCTTCTTGGTTTACCTCAGACTGCTCACCTGTCTCTCCTTCAGGGCAGCTAGATGGAACATGAGGTCAAGGGTTCAGTCACACAAAGACGTAACTCCATATTTTGCCAAAATGAGTATTTAATATCAAAATGTTCATAAAAATGTGGGCTTTCTAGGAAACACAATGACTGAACTCTACCCAACACCCTATTCAAGTTAATTTCTAGTGAAACATAGACTTAACTCCTTAAGGCCCAAGTGCTCAGTGACACATAAACCACTTTTTCTCAAAATGGCCAAAATCGAGTTACGTCTTTGTGTCACTGACCGAGGTGATATAATTGGTTTACACAACGACAGACTCTGTGGATACTCCTTTAAACTATAAAAGGTGGAGAAAAACAGTGTGGGGGAGACACTAAGAAATGAAGAGGGCAAAGGCTACAGAAGGGGGGGGGGGGGTAATTATAGTTGATGGCTAGGTTCTCTTGTATTACATCAAACTGGTCATATTAGTGTTCTCATCCCCCACAAATGACAACAGTAGAACCTCAGTACCAGAAGCTGGACCCACGCCCTGCAACATGCTATTTAGCATAGATACCAAAACAAAATGTTGGTGATATGTACGTGCCAAAATAATGTACATAATATACAGGTTTTCACTTAATGATTTACAATATTCAACATCAGCTTTTATAGATTAAACGTACCAATAAAATTCTACAGATTCCAAAGCTTTTGAACAATGTTAAAATCCTGTTACAACTGAACCAATGGTTGCTGTACCTTTCTTCAGTAGCTTTCTGTTGTTGACCTGCAGTGGTGGTAGTTGTCTCTGTTTCTACTGGAGATGGGGCTTCTTGATGTAAAGGCATGGTGTAACTAATGCCTGAATATCCATGAATAAAGGAAACAACTGGCTAAGAAAACAAATAATTCTCATCAAGCATTTTACATTAAATACAGGTTTTTATTAAACTTGACTACTACACAACATGAACATATTTATTATGGAGTAGTTAACTATTTTTCAGTTCACATGGTCAGTATACAAGTTACAAAAACAGGCAATAGTAAATTGAATCACAGATGTGAATTCAAGCTAAGGACTAGAAATTTGTCTCCAGGCCTTATTCTGTTGTAAACAGAGAACAGGATACAATGAGAGATTTAGGGTTGACAGAAAATAAGTGTTCATACCTTCTTCTTATGTAAATTTATAATTGAAGGTGAAATTCAGAGGAGTATGCGAAAGTAAACCCTACCACGAAAAAAGAGTCAATGCACTTTTTTGTATATACAGTTAAACCTGCTCTAGTGACCACCTGTCTACAAAGACCACATTTTTTGTTTCCCTCAAAAATGGTTTCTCATTGAAAAATGTACTAAAGGAACCTGTACATAAAGACCACCTGCCTATAAAGACCACTTTTCTTGTCTCCCTTGGGTGATCTTTATAGACACTGTACTACAATTATCAAATTGATTATTAAATGCAATTAAGTAGTCAGCACATCATCTTAAGATAATCTTATTATTACCTTCTGTTTTCAATGCCTCCCTGAGCCCTCTTGTGGTGGGGGTCATGAGAGCATGCATAGTGGGCGTGGCAGCGATACCAGCGGCTCTAAACAGAACGGTGAAGTGATGGGTGCAGAGGTAGAAATAAGGGCAGTGACCCGACCGCAGCAGGTGGAAGACAGATCGGAAACTCTCAGACCTGGGTCAAGAAGATAATTAGCAAAATAAGCTGAAGTTGCGGCAATAATGAATCTATTCCTCTTACTTATACAACACATGCATATATCCCACTATGATAATGAACCAGTGTGCTTTTGAATCTAAGAACTTAGCTACAGCTTTTACAAATACATAAGGATTGTTATCAGGGCATATTGCCTTACAAGGAATTAGTGCAACTTGATATCAGTCTCTTTACAATTGAGAAAATCGAGAGAGAGAGAAAGAGAGAGAGAGCAGGGGCAGGAGAAGAGGGGGATAGAAAAAGCAAAGAAGGGAGAAAAAGAGATACATAGTGTGTGTGTTTGAGAGAGAGAGAGAGAGAGAGAAATAAAGAGAGACTAGTGAATACCAGTAGACATAAATGGAAAATGAAACTAAATGGTACCCTTCCACTCTTCCCACTACCGGTAATCAGGTTTGACAAATTTGTATAAAATACTCTGAACAACTTCCAATCGTCTGTATTGAATAATGCACATATAAATAAGTACAGTATGAAAACATGAATATGCCTGATATACAATATACCTGCTTCTAGAGAGACACTGTACTGTACTTACCAGTTTGTCATCAAGGCACTTGCTATTGTTGTATCCTTGGTAGCTATAGATGGTCTATAGATACAAGAGATGAAGACAATTGGAGACACTTGAAAATAAAGGTGATATGTCCAAACATTACATTGAAATCCTGATTTGACATTACTACAGAAAGGACAAAAAAAGTTTCTAGAAGAATTCCTTTTGCTGAAACAAATAAACACTATAATAATCTATTTCAAAATAAAAACTTGTAATCTCCTTCTCCAAATCTAGACAGGAAGGGTGGGGGGGGGGGGGGGGGAGGCAAGAGTCATTTAGTTAATGTTAAAATGACTGTAAAGAGTGAAATGAACAGAAGATGAATCAAAACAATCCTGCGAAAGAGGTTACCGGTAAGCAAAGCTTGAATTTCCCTGTAATAGGCGACTTGCTGCACAACTTACTTGAACTTTTTTGGTTCTGGTACCACCCTGGGGAAGAGGTTGAGCCATGGTATATCAGGATGCATCCAGCACATGGTAGCCTGCTGAAGGCCACTCCTCCAGCTAGTCTCCTCAACAGTCTCTTGCTCCTGAATCATATCAATTGTGTACGAGGTATTATATTGAGGAGCATGCTGACAGAGACTAGCAGAGTGATCATACATAATTATATGAAGTGTTGTAGTCGAGTGGTTTAACCACTTGACTGGAAATGCAAAGGTTGTGGGTTTGATCCCTGACGCGGCAATACTGTCCTTTGGCAAGACGTTAATCTACATTTGCCACTCCATACCAAAGAGAGCAACGGGGACCAGGTAGGATGACAAAAGCCTTTGTGATAGAAATTGTCATATGCTTTCACAGTGAACATATGTTGGAAGACTCCCAAGGGAGTGAAAAGTGTGCACAATGAGTGTGTGAATGAATCTGATGACGGGAGTAATAATATATGTAAAGCGCTTAGAGACAGTATTCGGTATCAAATTCCAGATTTATGTGTATTATACCATGAGCTGTCTTGCTAGAGACTATCTTCTGATATCATATATATTCCATATTGTGGATGTGCCATTTAGAATGTTCAAGAGCACTTTAAGTATTACAGGTATTATGATTCCATAATGCATGGCTACGTGTACTGAACAACTGAAGTCAGGGATGCCAGTTAGAATTTATCAGAGGGCCTGAAAATCACCTAGAATGAGCTTTTTGGTACACAAAAAAGCCTTAAAGGTACTATGTCCCATTTGCAGGCCAAACAAATGAAAAGGTTAAATTCCAACCGCATTTGAAAGATAATACTAATTTAGAACTTCCCTAAAAAAGATGGGGCTTGAAAATGTCTTCAAGTGGGAAAATAACGACTATTAGTTGTCAAATTGACTTAGGGGCTATAGAGCCAATAAGTAATAGTCTTGATTTTCAGACCATTGTACCGAATGGTCATACGTTTTATGCTGCGCAAAGATTTAATCAGTTTAATTTTGGCCATCACAAGAAGTGGGTTATTGATGTATACAAATGTTCATGTACCCTTTATAGCTCATTTTATGTATGTTATTACCAAAGAAGAAAAAAAGCCAGTCAGTCACTCAATAGTGTCTGACAGTGAAGTCTAGCAAGGTAACGGGTTTCTATGCATAATTTGAATATTAGGACACTGCTAACGTTTAAATTTCACAGATAGGACATACATGACATATTCATAATTCCTGCAAAGTTCTACATAATTTGAGGTTGGCTGCAATGGGGACATAGTACCTTTAACTATGGTCTGAAAATAACTTGCCAGGGCCTGAATTCATGCTATTGCCCGGAAACTTGCATCCCTGTGGAGTGTTCTATTACAGTAGGCATGGTCTCTTTCCAAAGAACTATGCAACTGGACTGAAGGTTTTAACATACTATGCACAATACATTCATGAAGCTCCTTGGAGAGAATCCAACAGTGACAGAAAACTATTCCATTATGGAAGGCAAGCCTCTCAATAGGACTTTATGCACTCAAAGCTACAGGATCAATCAAACTATTTAAGTTCATATAAATCAGTGGGGTAGAAAAATGGTGTACAGTAAGCTTCATCTTCACACATCAATGACCTATCCATGCTGTACTATTCAATGGGACTGCCCTAGCTTACCTCAGTGTCAGGACCATGCTGACCTTGTACAAACGAGCACAGTCCTTTGGCTTCCTCCTTCATACGGATCGGCTGGCACCAACTGAATGAGCTGTGTGATGTAAAGCGAAGACGTGTTCTGAGACACCAGTCTGGTGTCAGGTCAGGTTTACCTCTAGCAAGTGGTTTACTACTGACTTGCTCAGCCTGCTGAAATATGGAGACAATGAAAGTGATCAGTAATACAGTGGGAGGAATACATTTCTTGAATGACGAAAAACACTTGGGACAGGTTCGTGCATTAATTTGAGACAGTCAGGTTATGAGAAGGCCTCACCAGCAACATGCCCTAATGCACTATTGATGTGTTTTTCTCATGGAACAAGACTGTTTTGATACTATTACCTTGAAGCCATGCTGTACTAGTTTAGCCAGGAGGGATTAGACCACCCAGCGTGGTCACTGACAGGTGGCTATCTCATCAACTCAGCTCTCAATTAACATAAGAAAAAGAGGATCATGGAGGACCAATGGTTTTAAGGTACATTAGGCTTTTATTCAAACCAAGGACAATTAAAATTATCCACTAGGTAAAAAGAAAGATATAACAGCTGCTGATAAAATACCTCTTTTGTAGATGTTGATGCAGTCTTTTCCTCCTCCTCTGCCTCCATAGCTTTCATAGCCTTGGTCAGTCTTTGGCAAGCCTCTACATCAAATACCTTAATATGTGACGGAAAATGAAGGTTAAAGAGTTATGAAGGTAAATGAAATAGTCCTACTTTTAAAGGTATAGACCAGTTTTGGAAACGCCCCTCTCTCAAAATATGAAATGGAAGCTCTTATCAACAATCATGTGAAAGAATATGTTTTGACTAATACGTGATGATACAATTTTGCTGGGAAACTGCCTAATAATTGACATATTTGGTAATTATTATATCTTTCCGGACTGGATATATAGAGGGTAGTCCCATATATATCTTTCTGTGTACAGTGCTTGTAACTTTACCAAGACTTGGCCAAATTTCTTATCATTTTGAAGATTCCAGAACCTTGTAATACACACCAATACTTATATGCTAGATGATCAACCTTTTCTGATCGATTCCACATCGTTTCTTTTACAATGCAATCACATGACCAGAACTGGTCTATACCTTTAACTCTTTTCTCATAATTCTGTTAATATAGACATATTGAATACTACAGCATTAATAATATATTTAAGGAAGACTTCAGCATACGTGAGTTCCAATTTACATACAAAGTCCATTGACACATTAAGCACATAGGTTTATATGTACTGTATGTTGACTACAACAACAAGAAAGAGAGGGAAAAAATCTAGGTACCTCATCTTGCTGTGAGTCAAGTGCAGTGAAGAGCTTTCGATGGTTACTCCCGTTCTCCTTCTTAACATGCTGTCTCTCGACTCCTACAACTTCACTTTGAATTCTTCTCCTCATCACATTATCCCCACCCCCGCTACCGAATGGATTACGCCTCTTCCCACTCCGGCCGTTTCCGGTTGATTGTGACCCAGAGTTGACCTGCGATTGGGTCGATGTGGAGGACTTTGAGGTCAGGTCGCTGGTGCTACGGCGATTTCTTTTCAACCGGACCTTCATGATGTGCGAGGGTTTGGTCCATTGCTTGCTTGGGGAATTTTCCATAGATGACATCTCTCCTGCTTCTCCTATCAATGGATGAAATGATAATAAAATAGAATTTATGCAAGTTTAGAAATTTAGACAAGTTTTTCACGATGCATTCATCCCGCGAAACTAGAGGTCACTCGTTGAAAATTGTCAAGCAACAATACAGGCTCAATCTCAGAGGGTACTTGTTCAGCCAAAGAGTTATCACTGACTGGAACAATCTTCCTCAGTCTGCGGTCACAGCACCAAGTTTGAATATTTTCAAAAGATTACTTGATAATTGTTGGTCTAAATTCCAGTATGTTGCGCGTGATCAATCTCACTAGTGTGCCTTCAAAGTTGTTTTCTTCTGTTAATCACAACCATAAAGAAGAAGCGACCGGAAGACCAACAGGACTACCTTTTCTTCCGTATACTGTTGATTTTGATGTTGATGTTAAACACTTGTGGTGTTTTCTTTATAAAATAAGCAGCGCTGTGTAAAATAGAGGCACATTGCCAATACGGGAGACTATTGTAGGGATTTATTTTGAACTGCTGAAACTCCCCTTCATATCCATGATTCATCCCTTTTATATTAATAGGTCATCCCTCATTCACATTCACTCTTTTCATCCACCATCCTTTCATCTGTCTATCTCTCTCTCTCATTGGTTTCAATGTTCACCTGATGCAGTCAAGCTTATAGTATAATTTACATATACTATGAATATTCAATATATACCCTTTGTTTATGTTTGAATATTCAAGAATACTTTGTGATGCTGATTTATACTTGTATGGGTCTATATGAATATTTATTGGTTTCTTCTACTTTGCATGGAATGTATGTGGAATGCTACATAGAATGCTGTAATACTTTGACACATTAAAACCTGGTCAGTTAGCCAGTAGTTATCAATCCTACAACATGTCTGCTGGGCTGCCTCTGTGTTAAGAGTGCTAGGAATTAGTGTTAGAACCGCAACCCTACACTATCTCTAATGTCAGAAACTTTTGTAACAATTTTTGGAAGCCTATTTGGGAGACGGTCTCCTATTTCACTACCGGTAAACCAATTAATTTAATGAAATTTGCTGGAAAGTGATTACCTTGGCTCAAAATAACAATAGAGCTTATTATTTAATAGCAGATTCCTTTTGTGCCATATGTCATGGTTTTTACTCACACACAGTTAATTGTACCTTTTATCAGACATTGTACATACAAGTGCACTGCACCTCAACAGTATGACAATACACCTGAAGAAGAGACGAAGATTCCGCATGAAAAATTACTTTTGGGAGATTGAACTCACGGAGCCAGATTGGAGACTTAATGAAAGGTGATAGTCAAGTGACCAGTAACGACAAAGAGAAAGCAGATATTCTGAGCAAATATTTTGCAACAACATTCACAAATGAGGACAAAGAACATATTCCCACTCTTGACAGCAAATACCAAGGAGAACCAGTAGAGACTGTCACTATTACCCCAGATAATGTTCTACGCAAGCTTAAAAACTTGTCAAAATATAAGAGTGCCGGACAGGACAACTTACATCCATGCCTACTCCGTGAAACAGCCCCAGCAACCTGTCTACCTCTCTCCATAATTTACAACAAGTCCTTGGAAGAAGGTAAACTACCAACTAGATGGAAGCAAAGCAATGTTGCTCCAGTTTTCAAGAAAGGCTGCAAGAAAGATCCTAGCAACTACAGACCAATAAGTCTGACCTCTGTATGTTGCAAACTCATGGAATCTCTGATCAGAGATGAAGTATCTGACCATATGCTGACCAATGACCTATTCAGTGACCATCAGCATGGATTCGTCCCTGGAAGGTCCTGTATGACACAACTGCTGTGTGCTATGGAAGCATGGACAGACTTGATCGACAAGGGGGAGTCTATTGACGTAGTCTACCTTGATTTTAGTAAGGCTTTTGACTCGGTTCCACACCAGCGTCTAATACACAAGCTCGAGGCCTATGGAATCTCTGGTCCTATCAGAACGTGGATCCAAGACTTCCTCACTGAACGGAAGCAGAGAGTGGTTGTGAACCACAACATGTCAGATTGGACCCCAGTCACCAGTGGAGTACCGCAAGGGAGCGTGCTCGGACCTCTTCTATTTGTCATCTACATAAATGACCTTCCTGACGAGATTGAGGCAACAGTCAAAATCTTTGCAGATGCCACCAAACTGTATGGCAAAGCTACGTCTGAGGAAGACTACACCACCCTGCAGAGAGACGTACAGAAACTTGAGGGATGGTCAGAGAAATGGCAGCTCCACTTCAATGCAAAGAAATGCAAGACCCTGCACCTAGGGGCAGGCAATCCACGGAGGGAATATGAGCTAGACAGTGTAATGATCCCAGAAACCAAAGAAGAAAAGGACCTTGGAGTTGTCATTGACGAGAAGCTCAGATTTCATCAACAATCTGCAATTGCTGCTAGAAAAGCAAATGGAGTTCTAGCTCGCATACGTAGATCTTTCACTTGCAAGGACAGATCAACAATTCCACTCCTCTATAAAGGTCTTGTTCGTCCCATATTGGAATATGGCAATGTAATCTGGCACCCTCGCTATGTGAAGGACGAAAAAATCATAGAGAAAGTACAAAAAAGAGCAACAAAAATGGTACCAGAGATAAAACACCAAAGCTACCATGAGAGACTTGAGAGTTTGAAGCTTCCCTCACTTAGCCACCGCCGCCGCCGAGGAGACATGATTCAGGTGTTCAAGTTGATGCAGAACATTGACAGGTTGGACTCTACCCAATTCTTCACACCTGCAATCAATTCAACAACGAGAGGGCATGCTTTCAAACTGACCAAACCCAGGTGCAACTCCAAACTCAGGCAAGACTCATTTAGCCACAGGGTCCTCAATGACTGGAACTCCCTCCCTGAGTTGGTAGTATCTGCAACCTCGGTAAACAGTTTTAAAGCCAGACTCGACAAACACTGGAAGAAGGAGCAATATCATTCACCCTTCTCCCAGTTGACACTCCAATTATGACAATCCTGATATGACCCAGCAAGCAAGATACAGATGTAAAATGACTATGGTGCAAGACCCGGAAGCTGGGACATCCCCCCCCCCCCCCACCTTGAAGTTAGACCTGGAAGCTTGGCAGCTGGAGACGGCTTTCTTCCAGAAGCTTTGGTATTCAAGGTATTCAAGGTATAACAGTTTTGTTATCATCCACACACTAAACCAATGGGCTCCTGACCTTAGACAGGCAAAAATTGCCTTGTTGGGGTCGCATCTTATATGCAAAGTCTTTGATATGGCTTTACAGTTATGGGAGACACTCATGGGGCGTTGCAAGAAAGATGAGTTGCGATCAATTGCAAATTTGCAATTAATTGCGAGACTTACGTTGATGTTGGGGATTTGCAAATGATTGCAACTTTTTTGCAATGCCCCCATTAGTTTTAGTCTTAAAATTAAATGTCATCCTCTATCACGTTATGATACCATATTAAGTGAAATTTTTGCCATCAAATTGTTGGCGAATTCGTGGCTCCCAACTCTTTAGAGGGGCTTAAACTTGGAAAAGGGTCGACAGTCGTTGTGAGTCGAGTCATGCAACAATAACTTGTTACTATTGTGCAATTGCCCTTTGTAAAGAATCAAGGTCACATCATCGTCATGGCATGCCTTGCAAATTAAACTCCATAACAAAGTCTACAATTTGGGGCGTTGCAATCAATCGCAACTTGTGTTTGACTTTGAATTGAAGACTCAAAATGAAAATATTGACGATTAATATATAAAAGAATACTCAAGTCTCAATACCGTAGATCTAGATCTAGAAAAAATAGTAGAATCTAGGTCTTATTTGGGTTTTCTGAAAACTGTTGTACGCAGAAAACCAAAATGTTGTGATATTACTCTCGAGTGTTAATAATAAAGCAGGGATGTCAACCCGCATTTGGAAGGTCTCACGCACACGCCACCACGCTCATTCTCCCGCCGCCCCAAAACTGATTGTAGCGGGGCCTTCCTCCCGCTCTCCCGCCAACAATGTAGAATCTCCCGGTTTATGAAAAAACCTCCCGCCCCCCAAAAATTAGTGCTCATTAGACCTTACCCCCCCCCCCCCCCCCCCCCCCCTCCCCCTCCCGCTTATTCGCTGGCTGCATGGCTGCATGATTTCGCCGCTTTTCCCCTCCAACCAAGCAGTGCAGTTTCCCAAACGGAAGGGCGCAGGGGCTATGTTAGCCGGGCTCGCTGGAAATGTTTTTTATGATATTGACCGCTGGATCAATATCATAAAAATATCAATATCATAAAAAACATTTCCAGCGAGCTAGCTAGGCTATGTCCGATCTCTGTAAGACTATGCCGGAAGCGACGGGCAGAGATCCGTTGAGTAGCCGCCAGCGCCACGGCACAGCACCGAGCTGCGATGCCCGAGGCTGAGGCTGAGCGCACTGAGCTGAACGAGGGAGATTACTTTACATTTACAAGACACCGTTTTACTCTCTTAAATTGTCTACAAAGATTTTTAATAACCTCATGAATAATTATCATTATAATAGATCTACGTTACTCACAAGCTTAATCTCAGAACTTCACAAAAAAAGGTCCAGCTCCGCTGTTGACATCTGCAGTGTTTTGTTTTCCAAAATCCCGCAATTAAACCTCACGACAGATGGCGCTCTTTCATTTACTTTTTAGGGCTGTCTGGGTGACCCCCACCCAGACACGGGCACGGGGTAATATATTATAACTCTATTAAAAAAAAAAAATGTAAACCTTACTCAATTTTACAAATTTGATATTTATCACTGGGAGATAGTTGGGGAACTACTTTTACCCACTGATGGGCGGATCTAGAACTTTTTTCTTTTTCTACTGGTCTCGATCATGAATTAACCTTCTGAAAACTGTCAAGACAAATGGGTGCAAAAGTATCGGTCAATTATGTCAGCAGAGATCTATGGTTGTCGGTAGGGCTCTTATGGTTTATGGCAGAGTTTGAGGTTCAAAAGGCAAGAAAAGGGAGAAAAGGGAAAGGGAGAAGGGGGAAAAGGACGAGAAAGAGACGAGACGTGACAAACCATGGCTTCCATGCACCCCCACATTCATTAGCATTGTGAGTTCGCAATTTGTTTCCCGAGAAAAACCGGTGTCCCCCTGTGCCCCCTATTTCAGTTCCAGTGCTGCCAACTAAATTCGTGGACTCCCATTACACCACTGTTTGTTGCTCATATTTTGTTGTTGCTGCCGCTGTTTTTTAATTCTATATAGATTAGAACTATAAGTTAGAAATGTAAATAAAGCCCCTATTCATTTGTAAAAATGCCCCTTCCCCTTTTCAACTCTGATAAGTGCCCCTTTTATTTGGACACGTGCCCCTTTTTCTTCGACAAGTTCCCATTTTCCTTTGCAATAAGTGTCAATTTTCCATTCTCATAAGTGGCCTTTTTAATCTCTAGTAAGTGCCCCAAGTTAGGTACGATGAGTGCCTCTTTTCACTTGTGATAAGTGCCCTCTTCACCTCTGTTAATTGTCCTATTTAAATCTGAGACGTACGTGCCTCTTTTACTTTGACAAGTGCCCCTTTTCCTTTGTAAGAAGTGCCCCTTCCCCTGTTAATAACTTTCCCCGTTTTAACTCGGATGAGCGCACCTTATATAATTATTTTCACATGTGCCTCTTTCCTTTCTAATAAGTGCCCCTTTTCCTATTGGTAAGAGCCCCATTTTTTCTCTTTATATTAAGATGTTACTTTTCGCACTGCGACCTCACACATCTTTAAAAAAATTCCTGGTACTTATCGGGTATGTACTCAAGTTATTTATGATAGCCTTTTTTTTAGCAAAAGAGAAAATATAAGAGATTTCTTGACAAAGTAATTGGACTGAATAAGGCCATGTAAAATTGATTTCATGTTGATCGTCCCCGCCCGCTTCCTTTTTGGGGGCCGCCTCCTATTTTTTGTTATTTGTTATTTTTTTTTTTTTTTTTTTTTTTTTTTTTTTGAATTTTTTTTTGATTTTTTTTTTTTTTTTGAAAGAAAAAAAACATGAAAAACACTGCTAAAATGGCTCTATTTCTGATTTAAAAAAAAAAAAATTGTCGGCGGCCATCTTGAAAAAAAATAGCCTCGACTGTCAGGGAAAATGTACCGAGCGGCCATTTTGAGCGGCCATTTTGAAGTATCAAATATCAAATAACATGGTACACCCTCCTCCTCTTTTTCAAAAAATCCGGACGATCAACATGTAATCAATTTTACATGGCCTAATGATGCCAAATACGTTTGTAGACGACTTTATTTTCATTCATTAATAGAAACATCGTCTTCTTTAACAGTCAATATATATGAAAATTAATCAAGTAATGTCTTAAGATTTTAAGAAATATTCAGTTGTCAATATCGTGAATTTTCTTTCCGATGTGTTTTTACTTGATAGTCGCGAGATTGGACATCGGTATTTGCCCTTGACATTGTGAAAGTCATTCTTGTCGAATTTCTCGAAAGTAAGCCTTTGTATTTTTTGTTTAAGAAATGCTACTAACTAATTTACATTTGTAATACCATTATCATGAGATATGAAATTGTTTGCTGTTACACATTTTTGGAGGTCGTTTGACCTTGTTCGACGACGATAGTTTTTATAGGTGTATTTCGGACAAACTATCATAGACATATAATGTCTATTTGAAGTTTGGTAACAATAGGTTCAACTGACCGAGATTTTCATCGTCGCCGAGTTCTTTTCCCGGTATCGTCAATGCCTGGATTGGGTTTTCGCTCCTAGACTAAATGTAGTTTATCCAAGTTCAGGACGCGGAACTTTTTAGCTTCTCTGATCGACGTAGCACATTGACAGTCTTCGTAATCAACGTCGCGAAATGTCTACCGTCGACAGGTCTTCGCAGTGTTTTTGAAAGACATTGAATTTTGATATCCTATTATTCATATCAATCAAAAGTTGATTCTATATTTTCATTCAGGCAAAACGGAATGTCTTTGATTGTTTGAACTAATCAATTTAAGGAGTATATACATTGGTAATTTTGATATTGTTTTCAATTTGACCAGTCAGGTTCAATCTCTTTGATTACACTGACAGACATCTTCACTTTGACAAATGTTAAACCAGTTCAATTGCTGAATGATAAATTGAAGTCGCTGAATTGACATTATTTTGTTTCCACGTGCTTGTTTATTTTGAGATCACGTAGTTAAAATGTTGGGATGCTGAGTCGCCGTGTTTGATCGATTGGTGTGTTCCCGCCCCTCCCCCACCCCCACTCAGTGTTATATAGGGTACGCATAATTATGCGTGTTCCCAGCGACCCCCCCCCCCCCCCCCTTTCAGCAAAAGTCTGGTGTGTAAAGTCAAAACGGGTCGACCTTTTTCTTTCGATATACAAGCCTTTTTTCAGCACCCCCCTTTTCAGCAAAAGTCCGGTGTGTAAAGTCAATACGGGTAGAATTTTTTCTTTTGTTACGAGCCGGAGAGTTTGGGAACACGCATGGCATCCCTCCGTTCACAGAGCGGGGGGGGGGGGGGGGATGTTTGAATTGTTTTTGCTTTAAAAACATATCAATACAATGTACTTTCATTCCCACATTGTGAAGGCCCTATTTAAATGGAAGGTAGACGGGTATTGTTAACAGCTAAAAGGTTCTCTGTTCTTAAATGACAGAGTTTGTGTATCAGTTGATGCTCGGCTTATGAAATATTGTTCCTGATTTTGATTAGTTTATTATTATTCCCATAGGTGTGAGTCAGTACAATTGCAGTCAGACACACATGAAATAACACATGACATATTCTTAATATCGACTTTTTCTCCCCAAAATAAGTACTTTGGGGCGATTCTCCCCCCCGCATACCTTATACATAAACGCTTGAATTATATACACATTTGATATTCACCTTTTCATTACAAAATAAGTAATTTAGGGCACTGACAAAGTATGCTGAACAGAAAAAAATAATTTAGTATGCGTGTGTTACCTTACATAGCATCAATGAATAAGAAAACTTGGCTATTCAATTCTGTTATCAATAGCTTAATTACGTAATAATTGCGTAACAAACTACTAAGATTCTTCTGACATAGCATCAATGAATGAATTGAAAAGGAAACGATTCTCCTTTCTTCGGAGAGGCATGCATATCTTCGTCTTTTATTTAAATGCTTGTTCAATACACAAATAGGCCAAGCTGAAAAGTGAATGAGAGAAGAAAATAATTGTAATAGGCCATTTTCGTAATGTAACCAAATTTAATGCATAGGTCTTTGTGAAGTGCCTCAATACAAACTATTTCATTCACCTGTTAAGAATAATAGTATTTCAATAGACAGAATCCTAACTGCATACATTAGTTGTTGCCACGTTGGACAAACATTATGGCTTGACCTACCTAGCAACACTTAATATATGCAGTTGCATTCTGACTATTGAAATACTACTATTCCTATCAGGTGAATGAAATAATTTGTATTGAGGCACTTCACAAAGACCTATGCATTAAATTTGGTTACATTAAGAAAATGGCCTATTATGCGACAGTTTTAATGCTTTAAAAACAGGACAGTGATGAAAAAGGCCTATTCTCATTGCGGTTTGAGCGGTTCGTGTCTTATTTTTTCGTAATAAGACGCGAGCTGTTCATCCATATCTCAGTGAGTTTTCCTTTTTTGTTTTTGTTTCTGTTTATTTGTTTGTTTTCGGAGGGGTTGGGGGGGGGGGGGGTGGCAAGGTACTTATTCCTGATACATGTTTTCCCCCAGGAATATAAAAACTTGGGAATAAACTGCCCACAAATTTTAGTAAAATTGAATGTCATTCCAGGTGCGGTTACTTGCTTCCAACTTGGTTGCAAAGAACCTGAAAAGAGGTGACGGTCAATCCATGAATAAAAGAAAAAAGGCGGAGGGGGAGCCAATAACAAAAACCAAATAAAAAGCAACGAGCGAACAAACGAACAAATAAATTAACTAATATATAAAGCAGAAAATAAAACGAAATCGGTGAGATGACCACCACTTATCACCTTATTAATCAATCATGATACCCCCTACTATCTTTCACTCTCTATCACCGATTTCAATCTTATTCCCTCTTTCTAATTTTCCTCTCTTCCTTCCTTCCTTTCTTTCCTTTTCTTTTTCAGTTGTCCTTTATATTGTCCTATTGTCTTTTGTTTTCTTCTACTATATCCCCTGTCTCTGTCTCTGTTTCTCTATCTCTCTCCAGTCCTTTTGGATCTCTTATGTGGAGAGGGTGGATGGGCTGTCTAGGCCTCCTGAATTCATTTTACGTTTCGTTTGTTGTTTACATGCAGGTACCTTTTTCCATTTTCGGAATTACGAACCCTATTTCATTTTCGGAATTACGAACCCTTTTTCATTTTCGGAGTTAGGAACCCTTTTTCATTTTCGGAATTATTAGTCCTTTTTCATTTTTGGTAAATAAGAACCATTGGAATAATGAACCTTCGTATATTAAAAAAACCTTCAGAATAACGAAACTTTGTAATAATGCCAAAAATGTTCGGAATTATGAACCCTTTTTCATTTTTGGAATTATGAACCCGTAGGCATGGGAAATTTGTGTTTCGGAATTATGAACCTTCGAAAAAACGAACCTTCGGAAAAACGAGTGCCCCCCCCCCAGTTCATTCCCCCTCGCTGCATACCTTTTAAACCATTCCTCCTCCTCCAATTCTTTTCTCTGTTCCTTTTTATCTCACTCTCCATTTTCTCTCCCATTTCAGTCTTTTAAATCAGCATTTCAACTTATTTCCATTTCTCGCTTTTACTCAGGGACGTCGCTAAAGGGGGGGGGGGGGGGGGTGGATGTGGGGTGCGACATCCCGCACCTGTCAGGATATTGTCGATAAAATTTTGTAATGCCTAAATCACCCTCCTTTTCACCGGAGAGGCTCCTGCAGTGACGTCATGTGCTATTGCGCGATACAGCTCCGAAACTGGGCTTTTTCCCAAGCGTTCTGAGTCGGTCATTTTTAAAGCTAGATTCCAGAATTATTGATGATTTCTAAGAAAAATCATTATCATGTTCGGAATCTCCGTCAAAAATTATTCTACATGTTTTTTTTGTGTGTGTGGTTAGAATGGCCCTTTAAGTGATTCGCACGCTAAGGCCCCCCCCCCAAAAAAAAAAAATAGATTCTGCTCGATTGCTTTTCTGGAGTAGGGGAAGGCGGGCGGATTTTTAAAAAATTATTTTAATTTTTGTCTTAAATTATTTCCCCCCAATTTTTTGTTACTTAATTAATTTTTAATTTTTTTCATTAAAAAAATAAAAGAATCATCGAGATGTCGCTTTTTTTTTGGGGGGGGGGGCCCGGAAATTGGACAATTACGTCGTCCGATATTTCGTTCAGTGGCTTGGGGGAAGGGGGGTTGGGGGGAGGAGGAGGAACACTCTTTTGTTTTGCCTCCTTCAGCTCAAATATATATATATAGTTTGTTAAACATTGAAACAAATCGAGGGGGGGGGGGGGTATACTTGGCTGGCTAATATGCTGACTAAGTTGACGAAATAAATCGTATATTTATGTCGTCGAGGAAAATGACAATGTGCGCATACGCACGTATTGTAGATAGTGCATAGGAAAAATTATTTACTGAGCTTTCGGCCCCGGGTTTATAGGGTTAAATTTGTAGACCGTATTTGATTGGTGGCTAGTTTTGTTGGTAATTGATGGCCTCTACAACCCCCCCCCCCCCTACACACACACACACACACTGAAAAAGGTCTAGCGACGCCCCTGCTTTCACTCCCATTGTTATACATCGGAATCGGTGTCACCCTCTCTCAATCTCTCATTCGTTCTCGACACCAGCACGTGAACATCAACATGGTAAATAAAGACTCAAGACACGGTTTATTTGTTGTTCAGCTACTGTTTGCTTCTCGTGGTTTTTCTTTTTTTTCGTTACATGAACAACAATAACAGAAATAACATATTTACAATAATATAACATCATAATAGTACCCATGTGAGCAATAGAATGAGATAAAGGATGAGTTTTGTCACATTGTTACCATTCCCATCTCATTGCATGTGTATAGACAAGCCATGGTGTGATTGTATCCCCAAACAAAAGATGACGCAGGAACGCCCGATCCGAGTCACGATCAGCCTCTACCATCCGTCGGTTAAAATGCACCAATTCGGCTAGTTGAGGAGAAAGAGGAGTGCGTGTGGGTGTGTGGCGGTGTTATGTCAGACATAGCACCACCACACACTCACTCCCACTGCCGTCTCTCTCCAACAAACCGAACAAGTGCAAGATAACTGACGAATGAAAGAAGCTGAAAGTTTCCCAAACCGAGCGCCTCCCATGTATCCTACGTCACCAATTGCTAGGAGATAAATCACTCCATGACTGCTCTACACACACGCAATCAGACGGGAGTGGTAACAATGTCACGAAATAATCCTTTACTCATTATAAATAATAATAATAACGATAATTAAATAAATTAAGTATGTGGGATAAACTAAATTAAATTAAGTATGTGGAATAAACTAAATTAAATTAAGTATGTGGGATAAACTAAATTAAATTAAGTATGTGGGATAAACTAAATTAAATTAAGTATGTGGGATAAACTAAATTAAATTAAGTATGTGGGATAAACTAAATTATACTAACATATAAATTAATCAATAAAGAATAATACATAACACAATAAATTATAATACTATAGTACTATAATACTAAGCAATAATAGGTAGATTTATTGTGGTAAATAAAATAAAGCTATGAGAGACAATAGACACTATCATGACAAGGGCTTAATACCCTATAGATGTTAGAGTTCTTCTCATCTCAACCCAACAGACCCCTCTTACCAAATCATGGAGTTCGATGTCACTAGCACAGGCATCTTCAGGAAAGAGGAAGTAAACAGCTCTGCGTTTGGTCACAACCAGACGCATCAACAAAGATTTATCTAGTTGTGATCAAACGCAGAGTTTATTCTTCCGCCATTCTGAAGGAGAAGCCTGTCCCAGAGATATCGGAGAACATGATCTGATCTTAAAGCTGTTTGGTTCAAATGAGAATGCAACCCAACATAGTTAATATCAATAATAATATCAATGTTTATGATGATGATGATGATGATAATAATACTACTACTAATAATAACTAATATTAATTAACCATTAATCTAACCAATAATAATAATTATTTAAAGGATAATGGAATAATTATATTAAAATATTAATTATAATACTCTTAACAATAATAATTATTTAAAGGATAATGGAATAATTATATTAAAATATTAATTATAATAATCTTAACAACAATAATAATTATATTAAAATATTAATTACTATAATCTTAACAATACTAATAATTATTTAAAGGATAATGGAAAATAATAATAATAAAAGCAACAACAATAATAATGAAAATACTAATGATAACTAATAGTAATTATAGTAATCTTAATAAAAATAAAACCATCATCATCATCATCATAAAACACTTATAATTGATAAAAGTTTCATCCCACTCAGCTAAAGGTAATGCACAGTGTCAGTATCAGCCACCAATTTGACGGGCAAATAAAATTACACCCCTCACTCCCTCCGCTCCTGGCTGGGGCGGAGGAGAAAGCTAAGTGAGGGACTATCATCGAGGCTTGTTGAATACCTCACCACCTATACTAGCTCAATCTTAAGAGAGATGCGGTGGATCCGCACTCGATCTACATGACATGACTACCTACAATGTCTAGAAATGAAAATGCAGCTTCCCGGCTTTGAGTAGCACAGACCATACTTTCAATGATACATCAATTAACTATTGAATGAGATGGTCGTATTTGCCTAGCCTTTGATCTCAAGCTGCTCACTACTTGACCCTACTCTCTTAAAAAAAGAGAGTGAATTTTCACTCTATTTTCACTTTCTTGGGAGTGACGTCCGTGATCACTTGTTTAGGAGTGAAAATCGATTGATTTTAGAGTGCTCTCTAAGAAGAAAAGAGTGAATGTTCACTCTATTTTCACTACATTTTCACTCTCCAGAGGAGTGACGTCCGTGATCACTCGATTTTTTTTAGAGAGTAAGTTTAAAACCAATGACACTGTGCATTACCTTGAATCTCTATTGAAGTACGGTCAAACAGAAAATCTCCGGAAGGAGGTTTGCCCCTTGTTTAATCCTGTTGCTGCCAAGAGGAAAACACAATTAAAAAAAATACATATTTGAGACTTTGCAAGGATTATTGGGTATCCTCCCCCGATGACTCTCCCTCATCCTGTGTACCTCCAGCCTTCCATTCACACTACCCCAGCTCACAATACATGATCCAACAACGGCCTGATTTTAGAAGAATACGCAAAGGGTCCCGGTGTGCAATATCTAACAATGTCAAATCTTCCTCATCAAGGTTCCAACTGCTCTTGAAAAGTGAAGAACTTTGATGAGGAAGATTAGCATGAACAAGAATTAAGACCAAACCCTTTGCCTTTTCTCCCGAAACCAGGTCGTGGTGAGATCATGTAGTATGCGCTGGGCCTCAACACTCACACATCTGTCAGGTTAACAGTGCGCCACATCTCCCCTTTCTTCTGCTCTGCTCCTCTAGGGTTGCCTCAATACCATTCATGAGCCGATGATGCAGAAGGTAATCTGCATTTGAAGCCACCAACAGCTCTCCTGTATCATGCTTGTCACCTAAAACTGATCAGACTCAAACAAAAGGTTAGGCACTGCATGGATGATGCAAACTTCAAGGAACCAACACAATAAAAGAGTCATGTAAAAACGCATTTGCCCCCTTTTTGCCCAATATTTGGTTCCCTAAAGTGTGTGGCTCTAAACTAAACTAAACTATATTTAAAAAAAAAACTACACAGTACCCACCCCCACCCAAAAATGAAGAGAGAGAAAAAACTCTCATCTTCCTCTCTGTCCCCACCCCCGACCCCCCTCCCTTTCCTCTTCTCTCCGTCTAAGTCCCTCATCCCCACCCCTCTCCTTCCCCAATCCCCCGATCCCCTCCCTCCCCTCTTCTCTCCGTCTCAGTCGCCCACCCGATCCCCCTCTCCCTCCCTCTCTGTCCCCCAGATCCCCTCCCTCCCCAATCTAGTCTCCCTTTCTTTCACCTTTCCCCTCCCACTTCCCTCTCAACCCCTTTCCTCTCTCTCACCCTCTCCTCCACCTGAAAATTTCGCGATCTTTTCCACAACCACAAGGCAGAAATAATTTTCCGCGCGTTCTTTGCAGTCTTAGCGAAAATCGGGCATTAGTTGTAATGTGACTCATTTGGCCAATCAGATTGGTTTGGGCGACATTGATACGCGACCCAAGAGCTTAGCTTTCTCTATTTACTGTTTCCAACAGTTCTTCAACTTTTTCCATGCGTGTGGCATAAAGGGTGTTGTTTTCTGCATATCTCAGGTTGTTTAGACTCCAGCCAGGACTTCTGTTAACAAACCATCAGTTGCTCTTCTCAATTGATGCAGAATAGAGAGAGGTTGAAATGAGATGGAGATGGTATACACCATTGCCTCCCTCGTCATGGTCCTAGGCATTGTCCTAACCAGTAACCGTCTCCTCTATAATTTAAGTGTGCTTCAATCATAAAGATCTTCATGAGCTGAATCAAATGGCATGGGATTCCCCATCGTCTATGTAGTCATGTCTCATCAAGTCTGCATAGGGATAAGATGAGATGGGGGCAGTGCACAGTATCACTTGAATCACTTCACTCCCAGGTAAAATCAGCCACTGACTCCTCTGCCAATGCAAAGATATGCTTGCTTCCATCAATTATGAGCTCGATCAAAATGACATTGTCTCACTAATCTCATCATTTAGTGTGCCGGATGCTTGCAAAATCATCACAGGTTCCACAGCCATTCCAAATGTAGCTTATCTTTGTAGGAAGCTCAGGTTCAAGTAAAAAGCCTACCCTCCCCCCCCCCCCCCCATTGATGATATGTAGCAAATACTTCCTTGTATGGGGAATAAAGACAATAGTCTGGTAGTTCATGCATTCAACCACATTACACAATCTTTGGCAGAGTGCTGAAGTTTTCCAATCTCTCCGGCCAGGATGTTGAGTGCTAAATCATTGTATGTCATACAATGTATATATCATCTGTATTCCGTCTTTAAACAGTCTTTCTTGGAACTCATTCCGATAGGGCGTCAACACCAGGGTCTCCTGCCTGCATGTACTATCAACTTGAGATGTATACTCTAGGTGCCATCTATCGGGCTTTGGCGGTCATACTGTTTCTCATCCCTCAGACTCTAGCATTTTCTGTCGGCAGTACTTCCAGGCTTCAAGGCTGTCGTATTTTCAGAGATGTGACTCTACTGCACTTTACAACTGTCCATTTATATTCATTATGAACAATTCAGTGAGGCTGCTTAAAAGAGTGTCAACAAATTTCATATGCCAGTTCTGATGTTTTCTCTGAGGATTTGTCCCACCATCGGCTCTTATATACAGGGTATCATCACAAAGAAAGGGTCTAAACTGGTTTGGTTTTCTGTCCCTAGTCCCTCACTCAGAATGCTCTATGTAGGATGTCATCACAAGGAAAGAGGTCAAATTGGTTTGGTTGTCCGTTCCTAGTTCCTCACTCAGTCGGCTCTATGAGGCGTGTCATTACAAGGAAAAGGTCTAAACGGGTTGGTTGTCCTTTCCTAGTTCTTCACTCGGTCGGCTCTATGTTCGATGTCATCACAAGGAAAGAGTTCAAATTGGTTTGGTTGTCTGTCCCTATAGTCCCTCACTCAGTCGGCTCTATGTGGCGTGTCATCACAAAGAGAGGGTCTAAACTGGTTTGGTTGTCTGTCCCTAGTCCCTCACTCAGTCTGCTCTATGTAGGATGTCATCACAAGGAAAGAGGTCAAATTGGTTTGGTTGTTGGTCCGTATTCCCTCACTCAGTCGGCTCTATGTGGCGTGTCATCAAAAGGAAAAGGTCTAAACGGGTTGGTTGTCCTTTCCTAGTTCTTCACTCGGTCGGCTCTATGTAGGATGTCATCACAAGGAAAGAGGTGAAATTGGTTTGGTTGTCCGTTCCTAGTTCCTCACTCGGTCGGCTCTATGTAGGATGTCATCACAAGGAAAGAGGTCAAATTGGTTTGGTTGTTGGTCCGTATTCCCTCACTCAGTCGGCTCTATGTGGCGTGTCATCAAAAGGAAAAGGTCTAAACGGGTTGGTTGTCCTTTCCTAGTTCTTCACTCGGTCGGCTCTATGTAGGATGTCATCACAAGGAAAGAGGTGAAATTGGTTTGGTTGTCCGTTCCTAGTTCCTCACTCGGTCGGCTCTATGTAGGATGTCATTACAAGGAAAGAGGTCAAATTGGTTTTGTTGTTGGTCCGTATTCCCTCACTCAGTCGGCTCTATGTGGCGTGTCATCAAAAGGAAAAGGTCTAAACGGGTTGGTTGTCTGTCCTTTCCTAGTTCTTCACTCGGTCGGCTCTATGTAGGATGTCATCACAAGGAAAGAGGCCAAATTGGTTTGGTTGTCTGTCCTTAGTCCCTCACTCAGTCGGCTCTATATGTAGGATGTCATCACAAGGAAAGAGGTCAAATTGGTTTGGTTGTTGGTCCGTATTCCCTCACTCAGTCGGCTCTATGTGGCGTGTCATCAAAAGGAAAAGGTCTAAACGGGTTGGTTGTCCTTTCCTAGTTCTTCACTCGGTCTGCTCTATGTAGGATGTCATCACAAGGAAAGAGGCCAAATTGGTTTGGTTGTCTGTTCCTAGTCCCTTACTCAGTCGCCTCTATAATGTAGGATGTCATCACAAGGAAAGAGGCCAAATTGGTTTGGTTGTTTGTCCCTAGTCCTTCACTCAGTCGGCTCTATATGGCGTGTCATCACAAGGAAAAGGTCTAAACGGGTTTGGTTGTCCGTTCCTAGTTCCTCACTCGGTCGGCTCTATGTTGGATGTCATCACAAGGAAAGAGGCCAAATTGATTCGGTTGTTGTGGGGATTTCAATCTGGTATCCAATCCAATCCAAACCAGGTATTCAATAAATCGCCTTTTTTGCAGTTACACAGTTACCCACATTTCTCCACAAAGTTATTTGGGTCACTTAAACAATAGCGTATCGCTTTAAAAAAGACCAGGTGATTCAACACAATCCATTGTCTTCTTAACAATAAAAAGGACTTCATACGTTTCTTGAAATAGTCAAAAGATGAAACTGTCTGCACGATAGTAGGTATCTTGTTCCATCAGTGGGTAAGACGTTCTCCCACACTTTTCTTAGAGAGACGATTAGTAAGCATGTAAATGATGGACCTGAGGACAACGAACCAGGCAATCATTTATGCACTCCGGACATTAATAGACTTGTTGACTAGCCGTAGGATTTTGAAAGCTATTCTATGTCGCACATGCAACCAATGCATATTGAGTCCAGGACGTTGTGTGTGAGTCCGAAGTGAAGCGGAAAACACAAGCCTTGCGGCACTGCTAGTCAAAGTCTTCCAGCTCGAAGACATGCCGCCGACACTGTTATGATCTTAAGTCATAATTGCCTCAATGACCATTTATAATCAACTCTGATTATTAAGCACGTCGCTGGCTGTACTTAACGGTATTGCAGTATTATGAGACAAGGTGTGCTCAAAATTGGCCAGACATATACAACAACAAAAAATTAACAGGCGTGGCCCATCAATGCGTTTCATCTAGAATACAACAACTAAAAGGGGAGAAAACAAATCTAGACCATATCCCCAAAGAAGCCAGCAAACAGAAAGAATATTACATCAATAAGACTCGCGAAGTTAAAGGACACAGCAGGCCCGCCCCCTCTCCTTTAAAAAAAACCAACGGGCATACCCTAAATATATACACACCACAAAGGGAAGGAATCTAGGACATGCTCTCAAAGCATACAAATAGAAATATATAATCATTAAAACCACTAGGATATTAAAGGGTCAGACCGACCCGTGCCCCCTCCTCCATGAAGAATCTAACTGACATACTGTAAGTAACTTCCACAAACAAGCCATCCCTTTAAAGTATGAATACCTCCCCTCCCACCATACATCAGTACACAAAGCCCCAAAATCCTAACTAATGTATGTAGAATACCATTTGGGAAATTTGACAATGTACAGCCATGCCGAAAATTGTCATGTTAAACCAATCATGACAGAAAGGATGTATTCTACATATTTTGGACCAACCCTTTAAAAAACCTTAAAATTAATGGCAAATGCTTTTAAACGTGACTTTCTTACTACCTTGATTCCATGAAATCTGCTTCTCATCCATCCAGTGTCGAAACCTGATGTTTGGGTCATCACAGTTCAGGTGACAAGCATGATCCAGGAGAACAGTTGATGGCTCCAAACACAGATTCCCTTCTACACCATCTTCACATGAAATGGCAGGAGACGCCTCTGGAGGTTGGGAACAAGAAGAGAAAAGTGTTTAGCCTGCTAACCCATGGATGTATGAGAGTGATATGCAGTGCGAATAAGGGGATGACCAGAAGTCAACATCCAAGAGGGTTGAGCCGGGGGAGAAAGAACCAGCGAAGCTCCGATTAAGAAAGTGAGGGGGAGGGGTAGAGAAATCTGATGTTAAAATATCGTCATCGGGTTGCCTACTTCAGTCACTGGTGCACAATAATATTGCATCCCAAAGAAAGCCTAAAGCACAGGAATAGATTAACCGAGAAGCCATGTACATGATATATCCCATCTCAAAACACAAGCTTAGTGTTATTTTAGCCATGGCATTTCTCGTCACATAAGGTGTGTTGTGCAAACTTGAACATTAATAGCCAAAGTGGCCAGCCCCAAAAACCTACTATATTTAAGGCATAATCAAAGATGTATAAATAAATTCTGTTACCTGAGCCAGGAACTAACATATGTGTGACGTTTTAATTATTATTTTTTATTAAATTGCAACAGTAGTTACCTATAATAAAGTGCAAAACTCTCCTTTCGAGACTTTTTTAGGGCAAAAATACACTTTGATCAAAGGTCGAAGAAAAAAGAAAAAGTATTTTAGAATAAAAATATGTGTATTGCTCATTTTTTACCATTACGAGTACATCCACCTGTATCATTCTAATGATAATGTATACTATGAAAAAGTTTATACTGTTAGGATGTCCGTTTTTTTTTCCTCTCTTTTTTTTGAGGGGGGTGGCAGTTTAGCATTTACAAATGTGAAACTGAAAATTAGATATATATGACCAAAGACATAGAATAACATTTTGGCTAGAAAGCTAACTTCCTGAAATGAAATTTTTGCCTTAATTGCAACAAGCACGTATCACCATTTGTATTTGAAGTAAGCAACCCTATGACTTGATATGAAACAAACATGAATGAAAAATGCCTTTCAGAAAGACCTGCAAAGAAAACAAGCCTCCATTATCATTACGTTTTCCAGTGCAAAGTCCCAAATATATCATAATATGTCTGACTAATCAACCATGTACAGAGATGTTTGATCTTTAATCTTTAGTAGAGATTTGAGGAGAAGGGGTAACTACTGGATACCAAAGTGTGAAAACAAGACAATATGTGTCATTTCATTCCCAGGCCTGTAAACTCCCCCTAGATTGGGAATCGGGAGTTTCAGGAGTATTCTATCAAGGACTCTTCCCCCTCTCTCTAGCCAGAAGGAGCAAATTTAACGCCATGCACTAAAGCCTCGTTCAGATACCCGCGGCGCGCGGTTCTTTTATGACGCCGTAAAGTGCAATACGCTTCACAGTTCTGTATCTTATTAGACAGAGCTAAGTGAATTCGTGAATCTGCGGAAATTTTGATATTGCGTCCATTATTAATCGATGAAGAATTCTAGCATCTTGTATAAAAAATCAAAGGTTTTATAAGAGATACAAAATGTTCCAAAAATAATTCTTGGTCCTATCAATGTACTTTTTTGATTTTGAAAACAAATAAAAGTGTAAAAAGGGGGTATGTAACGCACGTAAAGCGTGTAACTATAAGTCAAAATGATTTAGTTTTTCTTGTCTATAACGGTATGTTGATAATTTATTTCAAGATTCTTTTCTTTATGATTCTGAAATGAATTTATATACAATTTGACTCGTTCAACATATATATAAATAATGAAAATGGATACCTTATAAAATGACTGATTGAAAACAAATAGTCTATAATTATATTCTCATTTTCACAAAATTAAAAAAAAAAATCGAAATCTACTGAAATTAATTCCCAGGTTGAATCTTTGTCTGAATGCTAAATGAAATGCCACAGCCTGCCCCCAACATGTGAAGGTTTTATTCAGATTTAGGGGGGGGGGGGTATCCAAGGGTATTATATCTAAGACCATCACAGTGACTACACTGACTACTGAAACAAGGACCTGTGAAGCTATGCCTGTCGAATATCAGCACTGTAAACAGTGCACATACTAAGCAAGCACTTGCCTCACAAATCTTTATTTCAATAGATCATACGCTCACAAACATGACCATCAGCAGCGGGATTTGACATCGTTCTCTGCTTGTTCTCCGGCTCTAGGGTTGTCTCTGCCATTCCATGATCCAGTGGTAGAGAGGGAAACCTGCTTTTGAAGTCACCAGCGGCACTCCAGAATCATGCTTGTCACCATAACTGATCAGACTCAAACAAAAGGTTAGGCACGGAATGGATGGTGCAAATTTCAATGAACCAACGAGATAAGAAAGTCATGTGTAAAATCATTTGCAACTCTTTCCCATTTTAGTCCCGAATTTACTGCTGTAAAAATTCCACCCTATAACCTAAAAATAAAACGGGCTCACCTTTCTGATCCGTACTATAGCCCCCCCCCGGAAATACCCCCGTCACTCTCTCCCCTCCTTCCCCTTCCCCTTCCCCTATTCCCATCTCTCTCCCCTTCCCCTCTCCCCTGCCCCTCACCGCCACTCTACCGCCCCACCCTCCCCGCCACTCTCTCGCCCTCCCCTCCTCCGCCACCACTCTCTCGCCTCCCTCTTCCCGCTCCCAATAGAAAGAATTACATTACTTCAAAACGTTTGGAAACCTATAGTACCAAGCCATCGTAAGGTATGAAACTTGAGTTATACTGAAGGGGACAAAGAAAAATGGGACACAGGCATTGTGAAATGCATGCCTCTACAAACAGGATGGAAGAGGCAAATAATATCTGAGGTGTATACGCAATCCATGGAGCACTATGACTATATCCAGAGATGAAGTGAATCATTCAAAAGGCTTACATCCCAAAATATCAATGGTAAGAGGTAAACTATGTTCACACGAAAACATAAAAACGTAAAGACATAGCAGTGTCATTGAATATACGGAAAACTATGCAAAGGTCTACAGAAAGAAAACAAAAATAAAAACAAACAAACAAACCAGTGTATAATTGAGCGTGCTGTTCACCTATAGTTTAAGGGAAGAGCCGTGTATGCTCATCATTCACAGCTCACCATCATCGCTCAGCCAGGAACTACATATATCTACACTAACGAACCTCATGACCGATTGCAGAGAATAAAATCCGGAAATCCGGAAATCCGTGGTGCCAAATTCCAATCCCCCCCCCCCCCCCCCTCTACAAAAAAAAAATCGACCGTCTGCAGACTAAAAACTAATAAACTAAATTCTGGTGAGCTTTTCGATTATTTTGTGAACAATCAATACCTGACAAAACTAACCTCTTCACCAAAATAGCAAGTGACTGGGTGCACTGTTCACCTAGAGTTTAGGGGGCGGGGCCAGGTAGGCTCATTCTTCACAGGACACCGCCGACTCCCATATTCTAGTTAGCCTTAACCCCCCCAAAATAATTAAGTTCCTGACAGAACGAAACTCTACATAAATAAAATTAAAAAAAACCAACTACAGTTTAAAGGGCGGGGCCCAGTAGGCTTATTGTTCACAGGTCACCGTCTCCCAACCCCGGCCCCCCACTCCGAGAACGGACGGACCCCATGCGTGTTACAAAAATGTCCTTTTCGTAACAAAAGAAAAAGGTCGACCCGTATTGACTTTACACATCGGACTTTTGCTGAAAAGGGGGGGGGGGGGTGCTGAAAAAGGCTCGTATAACAAAAGAAAAAGGTCGACCCGTATTGACTTTACACACCGGACTTTTGCTGAAATGGGGGGGGGGGGGTCGCTTGGAACACGAATATGCTTACCCTAAATAACACTGAGTGGGGGGGGGGGGGGCGGGCTCCTAACTAAGAGTTAACTACGCTAAACTTTTAATAGCCCTACAGAAAAAGAAGAAAAGTTAAGTTTCTTACAGAACAAGGCTCTGCATACATGAGAAAAGGAAAATAAATAAAGCTTACTGCCTGGGCGTGCTATTCACCTACAGTTTAAGGGGCGTGACCCGGTAGGCTCGTTATTGACAGGTCACCGTCTCTCAGCGAGTAATTAACTACCCTATATTCTAGTTAGTCTTACAAGAACAAAAATAATTAAGTTTCTGATAGAACAAAACTCCACATGAATAAATGAAACAAAGCAACTGATTGGGCGAGCCGTTGAGCTGTCACGAGCATGAAGAGAATGGCATGATGACACATAGCAAGCACCTTTAACTACGAACTAGCCCTACCGAGAGAAAAAAGAAGGAAAAACATGAAGGAAAAGAAAGAAGGAACAAAATGCCTGATCTTGCTGCACCGTTCTCCAGCAATTTAAGGTACGAGACCAGCTAGAACATCATTCACAGGTGCTCTAGTAAGACAGGTTATACCCTACCTACTAGTTACAGCTAGCCCATGTATCATCCAACCTGATCTCCCATAACTCTCAAGGCATATACAACTGTCCATCACCCTGCACGTCGCTGGCTGTACTGTCTATGGCATTACAGTAACAATTGTGATACAAGAAGTACTCAAAATCGGCCAGACTAAAAAATAACTTAAGTAAATTCTGGTGAGCCTTTCGATTATTTTGTGAACAATCAGTACCTGACGAAACTAACCTCTTCACCAAAATAGCAAGTGACTGGGTGCGCTGTTCACCTATAGTTTAGGGGACGGGGCCCGGTAGGCTCATTCTTCACAGGACACCGCCTCCCATCAAATGATTAACTACCCTATATTCTAGTTAGCCTTACAAGAACAAAAATAATTAAGTTTCTGATAGAACAAAACTCCACATGAATAAATGAAACAAAGCAACTGATTGGGCGAGCCGTTGAGCTGTCACGAGCATGAAGAGAATGGCATGATGACACATAGCAAGCACCTTTAACTACGAACTAGCCCTACCGAGAGAAAAAAGAAGGAAAAACATGAAGGAAAAGAAAGAAGGAACAAAATGCCTGATCTTGCTGCACCGTTCTCCAGCAATTTAAGGTACGTGACCAGCTAGAACATCATTCACAGGTGCTCTAGTAAGACAGGTTATACCCTACCTACTAGTTACAGCTAGCCCATGTATCATCCAACCTGATCTCCCATAACTCTCAAGGCATCTACAACTTTCCATCACCCTGCACGTCGCTGGCTGTACTGTCTATGGCATTACAGTAACAATTGTGGTACAAGAAGTACTCAAAATCGGCCAGACTAAAAATAACTTGGGTAAATTCTGGTGAGCCTTTCGATTATTTTGTGAACAATCAGTACCTGACGAAACTAACCTCTTCACCAAAATAGCAAGTGACTGGGTGCGCTGTTCACCTATGGCTTAGGGGACGGGGCCCGGTAGGCTCATTCTTCACAGGACACCGCCTCCCATCAAATGATTAACTACCCTATATTCTAGTTAGCCTTACAAGAACAAAAATAATTAAGTTTCTGATAGAACAAAACTCCACATGAATAAATGAAACAATGCAACTGATTGGGCGAGCCGTTGAGCTGTCACGAGCATGAAGAGAATGGCATGATGACACATAGCAAGCACCTTAAACTACGAACAAGCCCTACCGAGAGAAAAAAGAAGGAAAACAATGAAGGAAAAGAAAGAAGGAACAAAATGCCTGATCTTGCTGCACCGTTCTCCAGCAATTTAAGGTACAAGACCAGCTAGAACATCATTCACAGGTGCTCTAGTAAGACAGGTTATACCCTACCTACTAGTTACAGGTAGCCTATGTATCATCCAACCTGATCTCCCATAACTCTCAAAGCATCTACAACTGTCCACCACCCTGCACGTCGCTGGCTGTACTGTCTACGGCATTACAGTAACAATTGTGAGACAAGAAGTACTCAAAATTGGCCAGACTAAAAAATAACTTAAGTAAATTCTGGTGAGTCTTTCGATTATTTTGTGAACAATCAGTACCTGACGAAACTGACCTCTTCACCAAAATAGCAAGTGACTGGGTGCGCTGTTCACCTATAGTTTAGGGGCGGGGCCCGGTAGGCTCATTATTCACAGGTCACCGTCTCTCAGCAAGTTATTAACTACCCTATATTCTAGTTAGCCTTACAAGATCAAAATATAATTAAGTTTCTGATAGAACAAAACTCCACATGAATAAATGAAACAAAGCAACTGATTGGGCGAGCCGTTGACCTGTCACGAGCATGAAGAGAATGGCATGATGACACATAGCAAGCACCTTAAACTACGAACTAGCCCTATCGAGAGAAAAAAGAAGGAAAACAATGAAGGAAAAGAAAGAAGGAACAAAATGCCTGATCTTGCTGCACCGTTCTCCAGCAATTTAAGGTACGTGACCAGCTAGAACATCATTCACAGGTGCTCTAGTAAGACAGGTTATACCCTACCTACTAGTTACAGCTAGCCCATGTATCATCCAACCTGATCTCCCATAACTCTCAAGGCATCTACAACTTTCCATCACCCTGCACGTCGCTGGCTGTACTGTCTATGGCATTACAGTAACAATTGTGGTACAAGAAGTACTCAAAATCGGCCAGACTAAAAATAACTTGGGTAAATTCTGGTGAGCCTTTCGATTATTTTGTGAACAATCAGTACCTGACGAAACTAACCTCTTCACCAAAATAGCAAGTGACTGGTTGCGCTGTTCACCTATGGCTTAGGGGACGGGGCCCGGTAGGCTCATTCTTCACAGGACACCGCCTCCCATCAAATGATTAACTACCCTATATTCTAGTTAGCCTTACAAGAACAAAAATAATTAAGTTTCTGATAGAACAAAACTCCACATGAATAAATGAAACAATGCAACTGATTGGGCGAGCCGTTGAGCTGTCACGAGCATGAAGAGAATGGCATGATGACACATAGCAAGCACCTTAAACTACGAACTAGCCCTACCGAGAGAAAAAAGAAGGAAAACAATGAAGGAAAAGAAAGAAGGAACAAAATGCCTGATCTTGCTGCACCGTTCTCCAGCAATTTAAGGTACAAGACCAGCTAGAACATCATTCACAGGTGCTCTAGTAAGACAGGTTATACCCTACCTACTAGTTACAGGTAGCCTATGTATCATCCAACCTGATCTCCCATAACTCTCAAAGCATCTACAACTGTCCACCACCCTGCACGTCGCTGGCTGTACTGTCTACGGCATTACAGTAACAATTGTGAGACAAGAAGTACTCAAAATTGGCCAGACTAAAAAATAACTTAAGTAAATTCTGGTGAGCCTTTCGATTATTTTGTGAACAATCAGTACCTGACGAAACTGACCTCTTCACCAAAATAGCAAGTGACTGGGTGCGCTGTTCACCTATAGTTTAGGGGCGGGGCCCGGTAGGCTCATTATTCACAGGTCACCGTCTCTCAGCAAGTCATTAACTACCCTATATTCTAGTTAGCCTTACAAGATCAAAATATAATTAAGTTTCTGATAGAACAAAACTCCACATGAATAAATGAAACAAAGCAACTGATTGGGCGAGCCGTTGATCTGTCACGAGCATGAAGAGAATGGCATGATGACACATAGCAAGCACCTTAAACTACAAACTAGCCCTATCGAGAGAAAAAAAGAAGGAAAACAATGAAGGAAAAGAAAGAAGGAACAAAATGCCTGATCTTGCTGCACCGTTCTCCAGCAATTTAAGGTACAAGACCAGCTAGAACATCATTCACAGGTGCTCTAGTAAGACAGGTTATACCCTACCTACTAGTTACAGCTAGCCCATGTATCATCCAACCTGATCTCCCATAACTCTCAAGGCATCTACAACTGTCCATCACCCTGCACGTCGCTGGCTGTACTGTCTATGGCATTACAGTAACAATTGTGATACAAGAAGTACTCAAAATCGGCCCGACTAAAAATAACTTGAGTAAATTCTGGTGAGCCTTTCGATTATTTTGTGAACAATCAGTACCTGACGAACTAACCTCTTCACCAAAATAGCAAGTGACTGGGTGCGCTGTTCACCTATAGTTTAGGGGGCGGGGCCCGATAAGCTCAGTCTTCACAGGACACCGCCTCCCATCAAATGATTAACTACCCTATATTCTAGTTAGCCTTACAGCAATAAAAACATAATTAAGATTCTGACAGAAAAAAACTCTACATAAGTAACATTAAAAAGGCAACTACAGTTTAAGGGGCGGGGTCCGGTAGGCTCATTGTTCACAGGTCACCATCTCCCAACTAAGAGTTAACTACTCTAAAATTTAATTAGCCCTACAGAAAAAGAAGACAAATTAAGTTTCTTACAGAACAAGGCTCTGCATACATGAGAGAGGAAAATAAATAAAGCTATACTGCCTGGGCGTGCTATTCACCTACAGTTTAAGGGGCGGGGACCGGTAGGCTCATTATTCATAGGTCACCGTCTCTCAGCAAGTTATTAACTACCCTATATTCTAGTTAGCCTTACAAGATCAAAATATAATTAAGTTTCTGATAGAACAAAACTCCACATGAATAAATGAAACAAAGCAACTGATTGGGCGAGCCGTTGATCTATCACGAGCATGAAGAGAATGGCATGATGACACATAGCAAGCACCTTAAACTACGAACTAGCCTTACCGAGAGAAAAAAGAAGGAAAACAATGAAGGAAAAGAAAGAAGGAACAAAATGCCTGATCTTGCTGCACCGTTCTCCAGCAATTTAAGGTACAAGACCAGCTAGAACATCATTCACAGGTGCTCTAGTAAGACAGGTTATACCCTACCTACTAGTTACAGCTAGCCCATGTATCATCCAACCTGATCTCCTATAACTCTTAAGGCATCTACAACTGTCCATCACCCTGCACGTCGCTGGCTGTACTGTCTACGGCATTACAGTAACAATTGTGAGACAAGATGTGCTCAAAATCGGCCAGACTAAAAAATAACTTAAGTAAATTCTGGTGAGCCTTTCGATTATTTTGTGAACAATCAGTACCTGACGAAACTAACCTCTTCACCAAAATAGCAAGTGACTGGGTGCGCTATTCACCTATAGTTTAGGGGACGGGGCCCGGTAGGCTCATTCTTCACAGGACACCGCCTCCCATCAAATGATTAACTACCCTATATTCTAATCAGCCTTACAGCTATAAAAACATAATTAAGTTTCTGACAGAAAAAAAACTCTACATACATAAAAATTTTAAAAAGCAACTACAGTTTAAGTGGCGGGGCCCGGTAGGCTCATTGTTCACAGGTCACCATCTCCCAACTAACAGTTAACTACTCTAAAATTTAATTAGCCCTACAGAAAAAGAAGACATATTAAGTTTCTTACAGAACAAGGCTCTGCATACATGAGAGAGGAAAATAAATAAAGCTACTGCCTGGGCGTGCTATTCGCCTACAGTTTAAGGGGCGGGGCCCGGTAGGCTCATTATTCACAGGTCACCGTCTCTCAGCCAGTTATTAACTACCCTATATTCTAGTTAGCCTTACAAGATCAAAATATAATTAAGTTTCTGATAGAACAAAACTCCACATGAATAAATGAAACAAAGCAACTGATTGGGCGAGCCGTTGATCTGTCACGAGCATGAAGAGAATGGCATGATGACACATAGCAAGCACCTTAAACTACAAACTAGCCCTACCGAGAGAAAAAAGAAGGAAAACAATGAAGGAAAAGAAAGAAGGAACAAAATGCCTGATCTTGCTGCACCGTTCTCCAGCAATTTAAGGTACAAGACCAGCTAGAACATCATTCACAGGTGCTCTAGTAAGACAGGTTATACCCTACCTACTAGTTACAGCTAGCCCATGTATCATCCAACCTGATCTCCCATAACTCTCAAGGCATCTACAACTGTTCATCACCCTGCACGTCGCTGGATGTACTGTCTACGGCATTACAGTAACAATACATTGTGAGACAAGAAGTACTCAAAATCGGCCAGACTAAAAAATAACTTAAGTAAATTCTGGTGAGCCTTTCGATTATTTTGTGAACAATCAGTACCTGACGAAACTGACCTCTTCACCAAAATAGCAAGTGACTGGGTGCGCTGTTGGACGGGGCCCGGTTGGCTCATTCTTCACAGGACACCGCCTCCCATCAAATGATTAACTACCCTATATTCTATTTAGTCTTACAAGAACAAAAATAATTAAGTTTCTGATAGAACAAAACTTCACATGAATAAATGAAACAAAGCAACTGATTGGGCGAGCCGTTGAGCTGTCACGAGCATGAAGAGAATGGCATGATGACACATAGCAAGCACCTTAAACTACGAACTAGCCCTATCGAGAGAAAAAAAGAAGGAAAACAATGAAGGAAAAGAAAGAAGGAACAAAATGCCTGATCTTGCTGCACCGTTCTCCAGCAATTTAAGGTACAAGACCAGCTAGAACATCATTCACAGGTGCTCTAGTAAGACAGGTTATACCCTACCTACTAGTTACAGCTAGCCCATGTATCATCCAACCTGATCTCCCATAACTCTCAAGGCATCTACAACTGTCCATCACCCTGCACGTCGCTGGCTGTACTGTCTATGGCATTACAGTAACAATTGTGATACAAGAAGTACTCAAAATCGGCCCGACTAAAAATAAATTGAGTAAATTCTGGTGAGCCTTTCGATTATTTTGTGAACAATCAGTACCTGACGAACTAACCTCTTCACCAAAATAGCAAGTGACTGGGTGCGCTGTTCACCTATAGTTTAGGGGGCGGGGCCCGATAAGCTCAGTCTTCACAGGACACCGCCTCCCATCAAATGATTAACTACCCTATATTCTAGTTAGCCTTACAGCAATAAAAACATAATTAAGATTCTGACAGAAAAAAACTCTACATAAGTAACATTAAAAAGGCAACTACAGTTTAAGGGGCGGGGTCCGGTAGGCTCATTGTTCACAGGTCACCATCTCCCAACTAAGAGTTAACTACTCTAAAATTTAATTAGCCCTACAGAAAAAGAAGACAAATTAAGTTTCTTACAGAACAAGGCTCTGCATACATGAGAGAGGAAAATAAATAAAGCTATACTGCCTGGGCGTGCTATTCACCTACAGTTTAAGGGGCGGGGACCGGTAGGCTCATTATTCATAGGTCACCGTCTCTCAGCAAGTTATTAACTACCCTATATTCTAGTTAGCCTTACAAGATCAAAATATAATTAAGTTTCTGATAGAACAAAACTCCACATGAATAAATGAAACAAAGCAACTGATTGGGCGAGCCGTTGATCTGTCACGAGCATGAAGAGAATGGCATGATGACACATAGCAAGCACCTTAAACTACGAACTAGCCCTACCGAGAGAAAAAAGAAGGAAAACAATGAAGGAAAAGAAAGAAGGAACAAAATGCCTGATCTTGCTGCACCGTTCTCCAGCAATTTAAGGTACAAGACCAGCTAGAACATCATTCACAGGTGCTCTAGTAAGACAGGTTATACCCTACCTACTAGTTACAGCTAGCCCATGTATCATCCAACCTGATCTCCTATAACTCTTAAGGCATCTACAACTGTCCATCACCCTGCACGTCGCTGGCTGTACTGTCTACGGCATTACAGTAACAATTGTGAGACAAGATGTGCTCAAAATCGGCCAGACTAAAAAATAACTTAAGTAAATTCTGGTGAGCCTTTCGATTATTTTGTGAACAATCAGTACCTGACGAAACTAACCTCTTCACCAAAATAGCAAGTGACTGGGTGCGCTATTCACCTATAGTTTAGGGGACGGGGCCCGGTAGGCTCATTCTTCACAGGACACCGCCTCCCATCAAATGATTAACTACCCTATATTCTAATCAGCCTTACAGCTATAAAAACATAATTAAGTTTCTGACAGAAAAAAAACTCTACATACATAAAATTTTTAAAAAGCAACTACAGTTTAAGTGGCGGGGCCCGGTAGGCTCATTGTTCACAGGTCACCATCTCCCAACTAACAGTTAACTACTCTAAAATTTAATTAGCCCTACAGAAAAAGAAGACATATTAAGTTTCTTACAGAACAAGGCTCTGCATACATGAGAGAGGAAAATAAATAAAGCTACTGCCTGGGCGTGCTATTCGCCTACAGTTTAAGGGGCGGGGCCCGGTAGGCTCATTATTCACAGGTCACCGTCTCTCAGCCAGTTATTAACTACCCTATATTCTAGTTAGCCTTACAAGATCAAAATATAATTAAGTTTCTGATAGAACAAAACTCCACATGAATAAATGAAACAAAGCAACTGATTGGGCGAGCCGTTGATCTGTCACGAGCATGAAGAGAATGGCATGATGACACATAGCAAGCACCTTAAACTACAAACTAGCCCTACCGAGAGAAAAAAGAAGGAAAACAATGAAGGAAAAGAAAGAAGGAACAAAATGCCTGATCTTGCTGCACCGTTCTCCAGCAATTTAAGGTACAAGACCAGCTAGAACATCATTCACAGGTGCTCTAGTAAGACAGGTTATACCCTACCTACTAGTTACAGCTAGCCCATGTATCATCCAACCTGATCTCCCATAACTCTCAAGGCATCTACAACTGTTCATCACCCTGCACGTCGCTGGATGTACTGTCTACGGCATTACAGTAACAATACATTGTGAGACAAGAAGTACTCAAAATCGGCCAGACTAAAAAATAACTTAAGTAAATTCTGGTGAGCCTTTCGATTATTTTGTGAACAATCAGTACCTGACGAAACTGACCTCTTCACCAAAATAGCAAGTGACTGGGTGCGCTGTTGGACGGGGCCCGGTTGGCTCATTCTTCACAGGACACCGCCTCCCATCAAATGATTAACTACCCTATATTCTATTTAGTCTTACAAGAACAAAAATAATTAAGTTTCTGATAGAACAAAACTTCACATGAATAAATGAAACAAAGCAACTGATTGGGCGAGCCGTTGAGCTGTCACGAGCATGAAGAGAATGGCATGATGACACATAGCAAGCACCTGAAACTACGAACTAGCCCTACAGAGAGAAAAAAAGAAGGAAAAAATGAAGGAAAAGAAAAAAGGAACAAAATGCCTGATCTTGCTGCACCGTTCTCCAGCAATTTAAGGTACAAGACCAGCTAGAACATCATTCACAGGTGCTCTAGTAAGACAGGTTATACCCTACCTACTAGTTACAGCTAGCCCATGTATCATCCAACCTGATCTCCCATTGCTCTCAAGGCATCTACAACTGTCCATCAACCTGCTGTACTGTCTACGGCATTAAAGTAACAATTGTGAGACAAGAAGTACTCAAAGTTGGCCAGACTAAAAAATATCCTAAGTAAATTCTGGTGAGCCTTTCGATTATTTTGTGAACAATCAGTACCTGACGAAACCTACCTCTTCACCAAAATAGCAAGTGACTGGGTGCGCTGTTCACCTATAGTTAAGGGGGCGGGGCCCGGTAGGCTCATTCTTCCCAGGACACCGCCTCCCATCAAAATGATTAACTACCCTATATTCTAGTTAGCGTTACTGCAATAAAAACAGAACTAAGTTTCTGACAGAAAAAAAACTCTACATAAATAAAATTTAAAAAGCAACTACAGTTTAAGGTGCGGGGACGGTAGGCTCATTGTTTACAGGTGCCAAGGCGTGTTTTGTTGTTACTGTATAAGACGTTAATTCAACCGCATATGACCTACGGAATTGAGGTTTGGGGAAGTAATTATGAAATGAACATGAAGTGTTTATTATTAAGCCAAAGGATGGCACTAAGAGTTATAACGTTTAGTCCAATTAGGACTCATTCACAACCGATATTCCAAGAGCTAAAATTATTGAATGTGTATCAACTCCATAAATTATCTATTTGTGTTTTTATGTATCAATTATTGAATGATAAATTGCCACAGTCTCTAATTCAGTATTGCTGTTTCATAGAGCACAACTATGAGACTAGACAAAGAGAAAGTAAGAAGTTAAGTGTGCTTAAAGTAAGGACAACGCAAGGTAAATTTTCAATGTCATACAGAGGCACACGCTTTTGGAATGATCTACCCCTTTCTGTACGGGAGAAAGCATCAGTATCTTGCTTTCGTAGAACTCTTATATCACAAATGTTAATAGAATAGTTGTTTATAACTTAGAACCAAGGCTCTTGCCTTTTTGTAAATATTATGTTATATAATTCTTCATCTTTTATTTAGTGTAAAATACCAAAGCTTTGTATATAAGCACAGAACATATTTACCCTAGATGTAGAATAATTTGAAGCTTAGGTAGGAATTCAATAGTTATTCATATTTATTCATTACATTCTCATTTATTGCTGTGATACTTTTTTGTGTTAGTGGTACTAGACACGATTAGCATTAAATGCTATTTTCTGGTCCCATTTATCCTTTCAATGTTAATTAATCATTCACATTTGATTGTTATATATTGATGTACTTTTTGTTTTGGATAATAAACTTCAAACTCAAACTCAAACTCAGGTCACCATCTCCCAACTAAGAGTTAACTACGCTAAACTTTAATTAGCCCTACATAAAAAGTAGACAAATTAAGTTTCTTACAGAACAAGGCTCTGCATACATGAGAGAGGAAAATAAATAAAGCTACTGCCTGGGCGTGCTATTGTTTAAGGGGCGGGGACCGGTAGGCTCATTATTCATAGGTCACCGTCTCTCAGCCAGTAATTAACTACTCTATATTCTAGTTAGCCTTACAAGAACAAAAAAATAATTAAGTTTCTAATAGAACAAAACTCCACATGAATAAATGAAACAAAGCAACTGATTGGGCGAGCCGTTGATCTGTCACGAGCATGAAGAGAATGGCATGATGACACATAGCAAGCACCTTATACTACGAACTAGCCCTACAGAGAGAAAAAAGAAGGAAAAAAATGAAGGAAAAGAAAGAAGGAACAAAATGCCTGATCTTGCTGCACCGTTCTCCAGCAATTTAAGGTACAAGACCAGCTAGAACATCATTCACAGGTGCTCTAGTAAGACAGGTTATACCCTACCTACTGCAGAAGCGGATCTAGAGGGGGGGTTGGGGGGGTTGCAACCCCCCCAAAAAAAAAAATCCGGGGACCATTTTTTAAAATCTTATCGCAAGAAAACGCCATTTTCACACACAGATTTTCAAATTTTTTCCCTACTGTGGGAGGGGGGACACCCCCCTCCCACACCCTCCCCCCTCGCTCGCTCCGCTCGCTTGGACTCGGTCGCTACGCTCCCTCGCATACCACCCCAACCCCCCCTTTATAAAAAGCTGGATCCGCCCCTGTACTAGTTACAGCTAGCCCATGTATCATCCAACCTGATTTCCCATAACTCTCAAAGGCATCTACAACTGTTCATCACCCTGCACGTCGCTGGCTGTAAAAAATAACATAAGCAAATTCTGGTGAGCTACTGTCTGGGCGTGCCGTTCACGTACAGTTTATGGGGCGGGGCCCGGTAGGTTCATTATTCACATGATACCGTATCCCAGCCAGTAATACTATCCTATATTTTAGTTAGCCTTACAACATCAAAAAATAATTAAGTTTCTGACAGAACAAAGGTCTACATAAATAAAAGTATAAAAAAAAGCAACTGACTGGGTCTGCCTACCTACAGTTAATGGGACGGGGCCCGGTAGGCTCGTTATTCACTAAATAACGTCTCCCGTCTTACGCCAGTAATTAACTACCCTAATTAGCCTTACAGAAAAAGAAGGGAAAAAAAGGAAGTTTCTTACAGAACTAAGCTCTGCATACATAAGAGAAGAAAAAAAGAGATACTGACTGGGCGTGCCCTTCACCTACAGTCTAAAGGGCGTGGCCCGGTAGGCTCAGTTTTCATAGGACACCGTCTCCCAGTCCCCAGCTAGTATCTAACTACATTAAGTTCTAATAAGCCTTACAGAAAAAAGAATAAAAGGGAATCGAGTACAAGACTGAACCACGCTCAACGTATATAAACAAACATGGCAAATGATAGGGCGTACCGTTAACAGTAGGTTAATTATTATTCACATCACACCAGATCCTTACCATCAATTAGAAACAAAGGAAGGTACAAGCTTCAACTATGTATTACACAAAAATGTAGTTACCACGCGATAGTGTCAGGGAAACCATAGAAAACATTAAAAAAAATAGCAACTGGCTAGGCTTGCTGTTCACCTACAATTTATTTAAGGGGTATGGCCCGATAGGTTCGTCATTTACAGCCCACCATCTCACATACAAGCATTACCTACCTTCAATTATTTTGCAAAGCCTTACATATTGTAAAAAATACAAAAACGCAAAAGTCAATAAAAGAGTCCCTGATTGGGCGTGCCATAGACCTACCGTTCAAGACCCAATAACAAACACCAGAGAAAAAGGACATCTAAACATCATGCGAAATACTAACTTATCTATCAATATAGATATATCAAATGAAACTATGTCCACAAATATTCAATAAAAAAAACACCAGATGATTGGCTTAAGTACAAGAATTATCAGAAAGACTTAAGATCTCAACTTCGTCATAACTACTGGACTTATCAAAACAAGATGTTCTCTCCTGATGACAAGAACAACAAAGCATTCTGGAAGTTCATCAAATCCAGAAAGCAAGAGTCATCTGGAGTTGGATCCCTCAAGTGTGGTGAAACGCTTGTATCAGACAGTAAAGGGAAAGCAACTGCACTGAACGACCAATTTCAATCAGTTTTCACACTGGAGGATAACTCGAACATTCCAGATCTTAGACAGCCCGTGTTTCCTTCTATGGATCGCATTGAAATCTCTGTGGAAGGCATTGTCACGCTACTGAAAGCTATAAATGTTAGCAAAGCCACAGGACCAGATGGCATACCAGGAAGGATCTTGAAGTTCTTTGCTGAAGACATTGCACCGATCCTGACCTTTATCTTTCAACAATCTCTAGATACAGGAACAGTACCATCTGACTGGCGTCTTGCAAACATCTCACCAATTTTCAAGAAAGGAGACAGGAGCAAGGCCTCCAACTACCGCCCTGTATCAATCACGTCCATCTGCAGTAAACTGCTCGAACATGTCATTTTCAGCAATATCGTGGATCACTATGACGAAAATAATATTCTCAATGATGTTCAGCATGGCTTTCGTCCTGGCCATTCATGTGAGACCTAGTTGATCATTACATCTCAAGATGTTGCACACTCTCTAGACCAGAAAGAGCAAGTTGATGCAGTTGCATTAGACTTCTCCAAAGCCTTTGACCGTGTACCCCATAACCGCCTCCTCCATAAGCTCCATCACTATGGGATCCATGACAACCTTATCAGATGGATCAGGGTGTTCCTAACTGAAAGGTTACAACGTGTTGTTGTAGATGGAGAGTCATCTGAATGGGTTCCAGTCACCTCTGGGGTACCGCAGGGCACAGTTCTCGGCCCACTTCTGTTTATATCCTTCATCAATGACATAGTAGATGGGATCTCTTCCAAAATCCGACTCTTTGCTGATGATTGTCTTCTATACCGTCCGATCACTGATGTCACTGATAGCCAAGCCCTACAACAAGATCTCAACAGGCTGCATTCATGGGCTAACACATGGCAGATGAAATTCAACACCGAGAAATGCTACCACATCACATTCTCCCTACGCCGGAAAGCCATCACCACGACATACACGCTAGGAGACACTCCTCTTGCGTTGGTAACAGATCTCCGGTATCTAGGACTGACTTTCTCATCCAACTTGTCCTGGCAAGGCCACATGAACAACATCACATCCCGAGCCAATCGGATGATGGGACTAGTCAGCAGAAATCTCCGCAAAACCTCACAAAAGATCCGCCAACAAGCCTACTTCTCTCTTGTTAGACCTCATCTGGAATACTGTTGCTCGGTCTGGAACCCTCACACAAACAAGCATATATCCAAAATCGAGGCAGTACAAAGGCGAGCAGCAAGATTCACCCTCCAGAGATATCGTCGTATGGCCAGTGTCTCGGCCATGATTCAACATCTGAAATGGGAGAGCCTGGAGAGGAGAAGAAATGCTGCAAGCCTCCACCTCATGTACAAGATCTAAAACAACACAGTAGCCATCAATGCACACCATTACACAGCACCCATGATTGCCAGCAACACACGACAGTATCACTCAAAGAAGTTGCTGGCTATCCCATCCCGCACCCAGCTCTACCAGAACTCATTTTCCCCTCGGACAGTAACTGTGTGGAATGCACTTTCAAAGATCACCCTTGACGCTACTTCACTGGAGGGCTTCAAGGGAGCGCTTCCACCCAGCATCTAAACCAAGAACTAGATAGTTTATTCCTCAGCACTATACATCCTGACTTATTGATCCTGCTGAGTATCGTCGTAGAAGTAGAAGTATGAAATTTTCGGGTTATGTATTCCAGGAAAACCTATATATGGTAGACCTATAATAATGGGTGACAGACCACTTGATTGGGCCGGGGTGCCGGTAGGCGAACATCTCCCAGACAGAAATTAACTACATAAACGATCGAGCACCTTGACTACTTACAGAAAAAAAAAAAGAAAACCTGAAATTACGAAGAATATCAATATGTCAAAGATCATGGATCTTAAAATTAAAAGTAAATATACGAAAGACAATTCCTATATAACAACCGAAGCCGCATTATTCGTAAGTCACTATCTCCAGCAAGGCATTAACCAATAGGCCTCTGAAAGGAATAGTCTTGATACAAAGCTAAACTCAGCCAGCCGGTCAGGCGTTACTCATGTACCTTTTCCTCGAAGAAATATCTTTACATTAACTTATATGTGTGTCAAACGTGCAATGTAGTTGGACAAGAGGCATATAAAGCTAGTAACCTAATAAACCCCTAATATCGCTTCATGACTGGAATCCTAAAATCCCAAAGGAATGGAATATATACGGAAAAGGACAGTAACAGGAATTTTAAAAATTAATGAGAGTGCTTATTCAAAATTGTTATCTACCTACATATAGAATACCCCCTTCCTCTCATGTTTTCCTTCGTTTTTTTATCTTTTTTAATTTGAACAGCCAACGAAGGTTTGCATGATGCAAACACTGCCAAAGAAATGCAAATCGGATCGAAATATCCCCCCCCCCTAAAATGGGGTATTCTGTATTTGGCCCAGCCCTAAAACACCCTTAAAATGAGAAGCAAATGCTACACATGACTTTCTTACCACCATGATCCAATGAAATCTGCTTCTCATCCATCCAGTGTCGAAACCTGATGTTTGGGTCATCACAGATCAAGTGACAAGCAGGATCCAGGAGAACAGTTGATGGCTCCAAACACAGATTCCCTTCTGCACCATCTTCACATGAAATGGCTGGAGACTCCCCTGGAGGTTGGGAGCAAGAAAAGAAAGAAGTTAAACCAGCTGACCAATGGATGAAGGTGAGTGGATAAGGTGAAGTCAGCGTGAGATTACGTGATCTTAACACCCCGCTTTACACCCAATATGTTCATTTGAACCAAATTTATGACCCCATACCAAAACTTTGTATTACCTTTAATGTGATTTTTATTATGGTCTTGAAGGATTTCCTATAAGGATTTGTGGGAAGGGGCAAGGCAAAACTATTTGTGTTGATTAAAAACTGACGTACATTTTGCACTGGGGGCAGGCTGTAGATTCCCTTTGTCAAATGCATTGCCCGAATGGGCTAATGCTATCTGTGATTTCTTTTCTTAAGCTATATATATATTTTTTCTTTCTATTTAGAATATTTTGTCATAAGATTTCTTCTCCTCGAGTCTTTGAAAACTATATTATTTTGCTAATTTTTAATTAATAAATAGGTTAGGCCTTTTGTTCTGTTATAATATGTTAATGCATTTTGGAGAAAAGTTTGTTGGAGGGTTTGGGGCAAAATAGCTTAGCGTATTTGATGGAGAAAATTTCATCCATGTTGGAGGAAAATGAAATTATATACCCCATTAATAGATTTTCTTTTTTAAATTTTCAAAAACGTTTAAAGGGATAGTTGAGTTCTGTTTTCAGACCGCAAATGCCTTCAAAGTGCATGGTTATTGCTCTTATTCTTATCTATGACATTTATAGTGCCCTTTTAGAACCTAAAATTGCTATAAAGGTAATTTTAGACCCCAAAATGTGTGAAATTTAGCCAATACGATCATACCAATTCAGCTCCACTTTAAAAAAAAATATGGTGACCGTTAATTTATTATTTCATTAAAAATTAAAATACATGAGCCGGCTAATTGTGGGTAGTATAAGCAACACGAAAATGCCAACAAAAAAGCCAACATCGACATTGACTGAAATTTTTGAGCGACTTATTTTTGAGCGATTTGTTGCAGTCCTTTAAGGGAAGATTTTTAAACATTGGGTTTTCACACTTTGTGTTCCAGAATATCTAACTGAAGATCTAGATAGCCAGTAGCTACCCCCATTTTAAAGGTAAACCACAGTGTTTTAAATCAATTGGACAATAATGTCAATCTACACCTGGATGAAGAATGACAATATGCAGATTAAATAATTTGCCAAACGGTATTCATGCCAGGCTGGGTTTTGATCCCTCAACTGCTTAATTGTAATTCATTGATTGAACCACTATACCATGACGTAGACAATCATTTGACTCAACGAACATTGTGGTTATATTTAAACATCTTGCCAAAGGACTGTAGAGCCAGGCTAGGATACAATTTCTCAACCTCCCAATTGAAGTTGAGACACTGAACCACTATACCACGGCGAGACCAGTCACACACTGTGGTTTACCTTTAAAGCTCAACTGAGTGGGATGAAACTTTGTCATTATTGTGTCTATTGTCTCTCATGAATAAATCATATGAACAAAAGTAATAATAATAATAATGAAGCAATGATTGCTATGACAGCAATAATACTGTGGATAACATGAATACAAAATAACAAAAGTAAAGACAAAATAAAACAAAACATATTGCTCACATGGGTAAAATAAATGTATAACTACCCCTGTTCCCCCACCGCCACCCCTCCCTCTACCCCATACTCTACCCCTGTTCCCCCACCGGCACCCCTCCCTCTACCCCATACTCTACCCCTGTTCCCCCACCGGCACCCCTCCCTCTACCCCATACTCTACCCTGTTCCCCCACCGCCACCCCTCCCTCTATCCCATACTCTACCCCTGTTCCCCCACCGCCACCCCTCCCTCTACCCCATACTCTACCCCTGTTCCCCCACCGCCACCCCTCCCTCTACCCCATACTCTATCCCTGTTCCCCCAACGCCACCCCTCCCTCTACCCCATACTCTACCCCTGTTCCCCCACCGCCACCCCTCCCTCTACCCCATACTCTCCCCTCGGCTCCTCCTCTTCCCTCTCCTCCTCAGTGTCGTCCTCAGCACTCCAGTGCAGGTGCCACTCCTCCTCCTCGTCCTCTTCCCATGCTGCCTCCTCCTCCACCTCTTCCATGCGTTCAATCTCCATCTCATCTATCTCCTCTTCCACCGCTCCTAGCTCCTCTTCCACCGCTCCTACCTCGTCCACCACCACTCCTACCTCCTCCTCCACATACTCCTGCTGCTCCTCCTCATCTTCTCCTTGTGCCTCCTCAGCCCCCAGCGCCTCCAGCGCCTCCAGCGCCGCTAATTCAGCTTCCTCTTCCTCTAAATACAGGGTCATGTTATCTGGAGAAAAAAAAGTCCAGTCCGAATAAGTGAAAGCACAGGATTTATGTGTATTCAGTCAAACAAGGCTCGGATCCCTTACAACTTTTTAGATATATTTGCCCGCATACATAATCTAAAAACGATCCGGACATTGAAGACCGCGATGGAAAAGAGTGCGAAGAAACGAAATGAATTGGGATTATTAATCATTATCAGTTATTTTTTGTTCAATATTAAATCGTGCGGCGCGTCGAAATTTCGTTTAAGGAATTAAATAAGGTAGTTGAATTAATGTTAATGATATGCAATACCAATAGCAACTTGTTTCTGCAAAGTCATGCGTTATGGTGTCATAATTATGAAAGCCAAGAATGAACTTTTATTTGATGTATTCTTTTAATTATTAATGATCCTAACTCATTCTCTGTCTTTTCAAAATCATTATGAAACAAATGTAGCAGCTCTTGACTTGTTTTTGATAATTAATGTTTTTTCTGCCTGAGCTCCGACTTTCTTAATACGGCCATGCATGATTTATTAATCATTATTTTGATGCCATACGCTAGAAGAGAAAAATTATCTTTTCAATAATGTATGCATTAATGAAAACATTATTTGCGATTATTTTTTGATAAAAATTGGGTTACCCTTTTAACCCTTACTGCACTGGGCTTTTTTAACATCTGACTGAGAAGGGGGGGGGGGGGGGCTGGGGCTCCCTCCCTTTCTATGATCTCGGCCGTCGAATGTCCGATGAACACGAAAATTTGCATGTTTGAAGATATTCACGTAAGAAAAAATGGTACAATTCGTTTTTCCTAATATGCAAGTTGTTGTCATTATAGCCTAATTGATTATACAAATGCTAATTTCATACATTTTACAGAAAAATGTACATATTTGTCTCCAGACTTTCGAAGAATCTTGAAAATGCATTGAATAAACATTTCCTTCATTTCAAATTCATGACATTTCATCATTTTTCTATTTGGATTATGAATACGCATATTTCATCATTTTATTTTCTTATGTATTTTAATATTTTATATTTCTTATTATATCTATTGTTTTATTTGTAATGTATTTGTTCGGGAACATATCAAAGCAAGTTGATATCAATTTATATCTCACACTTGTTTGAAGAAATCTAAACCTGTGTTCACATTTCTGCTTGTACATGAAAAGGCAATTATAGCACTCTTTGATGACATGCGCATACTAATAATGTGACACCTTACAAGTATATCTGATTTCGACGAAAATGGTATCAAAATATGCGTATAGGACTTAGGTGCGTAGTTGCGTAGAAACGACAATTTAAAATTCCAGGGGGGGGGGGGGGGGCTCCCAGGCCCCAGTACGATAAGGGTTAATACAGGGACAGCATAGATAATGGATATACACATATGATACGCACATATACAGAACCCTGTTCCTTACAATGTATATTTTGACGTTGACAAAACATGGAATCAAATTTTCTCCAGCTATCTTATGTAAAAGATACGTGGAGATGTTTCCCATAATATTGAATTTAATGTCGCCAATAGCCTAACACTAATTTCATTTTAATTTTGATAAAAAAAATGAACATGGTATGGAGTAAGCAGCAGGCCAAGATGGATCAAACACTATATTTCAGCGGCTTTCAAGGTGTGTTAACTTTGCACAATAGACCATGCGAAGCCGTAATGAAAACAGGCTCCAAATTTTGATATTTTTTATTTTGAAATAATAGTCATACTATTGAATGGCTTATTTCGGCCAATACATGAAATATCGAACTCAATATTTTTTATGCAGAAATATTTCGTTCAATATTTCCTTGTATTGACCCTAAAGCCATCCAATAGTATATTCTTCTTGTATCCATGATTGCAAGATATTTTTAATGTGAGGAAACCCAAAGAAGAAAAAAATGTGTCATGCGGATAAAGTCTTTCAATTCCACAAGTGGAGAAAGATATAATAAACAAATTATAAACTTACGATGCTGAGTACACTTAGGAGCTACGCCAGGAAATCGTGAATCTCGGCTGCATAAACGGCCTTGACGGGTTACTGACGAACACTTAGTAGGTCTGTTTAGGTACAGATTGACTAACCTGTATGACAAAAACAATATCTAAATATCAGCTTGTCATTTATGGAATAACTATCTATTATCAATATAGTGATTGTTGAGGTGCAAGCGACCCCAACATAATTATACAGGCATATAAACACGTTCGTGGGGAGGGGGTCGTAATAAGTTGATTTCTATATCGCAACAGGTCCATGATCGCATTTACGCATTACTCCATTCTTTTTGACACAGACTACAATTTTGTGAGTATTTGAAAGCCCTTATCACAATATCTGCTTCATCTGTGTAAAATTCTAAAAAGTGATTAGGATTTTTCAACGGGCGAGGGGTCAATTTGTCCAATTCCATGACAACAATTATTGTTAATCATAAAAACAAAAACAAAAAAAAACAATTGACTGACTTTTAACTTAAATGAATTCATCAGCTGCAATTCTTCTCACATTCTGAGTTTGTCAATAAATTAAATCTTCGATGTAATTATATCGGTTATACCTTTAAAATGGAAGCATATTTGCTAAGACCCATCTAAGACAAATACGAAGAAGGAATTATTGTAGCATGAGCAAAGTTACTTAAGTACTCTCTTAAAAAAAGAGAGTGAATTTTCACTCTATTTTCACTTTCTTGGGAGTGACGTCCGTGATCACTTGTTTAGGAGTGAAAATCGATTGATTTTAGAATGCTTTCTAAGAAAAAAGAGTGAATGTTCACTCTATTTTCACTCCATTTTCACTCTCCAGAGGAGTGACGTCCGTGATTTTGAAAATTCACTCTTTTTTTTTAAGAGAGTAGGTGAACTAATTCATACATTGTGTGTTGACAAACTCTTTAAAGTTCCAATTTCCCAAAAGAAATGGAAAAGTATTCTTTCAAATTAAGTTGTTAATTGGAATCAAATTTACATTATTCCTTTTAATGTTATTTTTCGACAAGGTATTTTCAGTTCCAAATAACTCACAACTTGTAATTTACTTTATAATTTCTTTCTAATAGCTTTCCCTTTGTCGTCTTACTTTCATCATCATTCCTCTCCTCCATGTCTTCACAGTTCTAACTGTTCCATTCTTCTCATTCCACTCCCTCCCTCTCTATCTCTCTCTCCCTCTCTCCCATCTTCCGCAGGTCTTCCTGTTTTTCTTTCTTACTTAACCCTCTCTCTTTAAATCGTTCTCTCCCTGACCTTTTCCCTCCCTTTCAGTAATTGTTTAATCATGTTTTTTTATGGTAAATCCGTATATATTTGTAGCTTTATAGACATTCAATGTGCATTACGGTTCGAAATTCAACAAATCTTCTAATAATCAGTATTTACTTGTTATAACTCAGTTAATCAGCCTAAATTTCTATTTAAAATATGAATATTCATCACTTAACAATGATTACAAAAATAATAATAATGCCGAATCTATTTTATTTGTATCATCAATTTGTTTGCAAGTAGGGAATATGTAATATTATAGGGAGTTACGATCTATCCGACTGTGTATTTTTTGTACTTGTCTATATCTAAGTTTTGTTGAAATGCTTTTTAATACTTGTAAAACTTGCAATGTAATTTAGCTTTCGGGCTACCATTTTGAAGATGTCTAATAAAACCATTCTACTACTACTACTACTACTACTACTACTACTACTACTACCATTTTCTTGTTGTCAATAAGTATTCAAAGGCTGTTGGTATATCCCATTCTGATGTACGTACGTTTTGTTCAGAAGATTCTTAGATGATGTTGAGAAATATACCCTGAAAATAATATTAAGTTAACAAGTATTAATTTCATCTTTGTCATCCCAGGTTGAAATTATTTCTCATTCAATTTCATTATTTGATGCACAACATCATATATTTTCATGTTTTAAATGTTTGAAGGGATCTTGATCACTTCCATGTTTTCAAAAGAAATTGAAATATCATTATGAAGTTGAACAACCAATCTTTGTATGCGCAATAAGAGAGGTATATTTTATTTCTCGATAGATGGAGGTATGTCCAACTTAAATAAATACTAGAATAATACCAACTAAATACTAGAATCTTGTTTTTCATTGTACCTTTCTTTGTCAAATGTATTTATACATCATTTTGTACATTTGCTTATACTGTTTTATGCTTTGAAAAAATTGAATAACGACATTAGTCGAAGAAAAAAAAGTGAGAGATTTGAGACAGAAACATCATTGTATTGCTCTTAAAGATAATGTGTCCCTCTTGCGGCCTAAACCAAATTAATGCAGAATATTGCAGGGACTATGAATATGTCACGTGTGTCTTATCTGTGAAATGTATAGTTTGCAGTCTCCTATAGTATTTAAATTATGCAAGGAAACCCGTTTTAATTCATAGACTTTACTTTCAGACACTATTGAGTGACAGAATGAATTTTGTTTTCTTTGGTAATTACATTCATAAAATGAGCTGTAAAGGGTACATGAGCATTTTGTTTTACACATCAATAACCCGATTCTTTTAATGGCCAAAATTAAGCAAACTGAATCTTTGCGCAGCACAAAACGTACGATCAAACGGTACTAAAAACCAGACCATTTTCTACGCATAATTTTCAAAACGTGTTGCGAAAATTCCTAACGGTCGATATAATTCCAAATATCAAAAAGGCAATTGCCAGTTCTAATCTTTTCAGGGGAGTTTTCAGTACCTCTTGTTTATGATGGGATTCACACAAAATTATATTTTCAGCCTGCAAAAGGAAAACACACCACCTGAGTGTGTACTATCATTTTGTTGGTATTTATGAAGAGCAAAGGAAACATGCACAAAGTTGGTATTCAGGGAAATTTCAGATATGAAAGGTGTTAGTATTGGGGGTGTAAATATTAATAATTTTCGTTATGCTGATGACACTATACTTTGCGCAGAGAATGAAGCAGATTTAAAACATGTATTGGATATTGTAAAAGTCAAAAGTAGGATTAGTTAACCCTAAAAATGCCGGGCTATTTGAGGTCTTAGTACGGCCGGGGGGGGGGGGGGCATTATGGCCCCCTTAAGATCTCGGCCGTGAAACGGGCCGATCTCCGCGAAAATTTGCATGCATGTCAAGTGAAGTGTATAGTATAATATGATAATTTAAATTTTCTGAAAAATTCACTCATTTGCATATTTATGGTAATTTATGCAAATAAGGTAATAAAATTACAATTTTACCCATAAATCATACATTATTCATATTTAAGCATTCTTTTTCACTTCATATATTCATTAGACCATTTGGAATAACAAAACGATACTAAAAAAATTATGAAGAGCCAGCTTTTTCCTTATGTTATCTCTTGTTTTCATATTTCTTATGTATTTAATTGTTTTTATCAACTTATGTATTTTATTGTTTTTGTGGTTTTATTTCATTTCTTACTACATTTCAACTATTTTGACTCCCAAAACAACCACCTAAACTTTAAACAAGACCCAATAACCAATGTTTGATCTGTTTTTTTAGGAAAAATGACATTTCCTTATGTTTTGTACAGAAATCACAAAAAAATGAGCGATTTTCGGGCTGACATGCAAAGACAAAATGTCACATGACCTTGTAACTGTAGGCCCGGTTTTCAAAAGAAATCTTTTAAAAGATGCGCAAGACTCGAAAGAAAAAAGTCAGCGAGCGGCGGGGCGCCATCCATATGCGTTCCAGAACAATCAGGAAAATCATGGAGGGGGGGGGGGGGCATAATGGCCCCCGGCCTTATTCGGGTTAAGGAGACACAAATAAACTACTTTTGAAAATATGTCTTGTTTATATCTAAGGCTTTACCCACTTAACTTAACCGATCATACGCTTTTATTTCCACATTGTAAAATCCCCAAAGGAGTGGGTAATCTGCCATGGTAGGCAAGCCATAGTTAGAAGTGTATTCTCTAGTTTTCAGACCTACATTAATTTTGAGGTAAATTCTATCTTCGAATGTGTAAACTGAATAGTTTAAACATATTTGTTAACGTTTGGAATGTTGAAGTTTTGTAATTTTGATGTGCTGACGCCTAAAACATTGTACACGAATTTCATTACATCGTATTTTTCTAAGAATAATATATTGGTGTATTTTTATAAACTATCAAATGAAAATATCCGGGTGATACCCATCTCAAGAACAAAACTGATTCACCGGTCATGTAATAAAATTATTTCCTGGAATCATTTTTAATCTTTTTAAAAAAATTCCTAATTCATTTAAATATTGGTATTGCGACTAAGGCTATGGCTAGGCTCTTTTTACTCGCCGATAGTATTAATTTCACGAGATACTAGCTAGTAAGCTCTTCATGAAACAGTTAAGGAAGATCAGAGACATCTCCGAAGTTGGCGGATAAAGTTATGACTGTCTTGTCGTTGGTTTCTAGGAACGGGCCCCTGATCTATTGTCATGAATGATCTAGAAGAAGTACCGGTAAACAGCGATGGTAGACGAAGGCGTACAATACTTTGCCTCCTTCCTTCCCCCTGTTAGCCGGTCATATCAATTTCCATGTAGGTCTACGGAGGAGGATTAAGGTCTTGATCTTCCCTCGCAATTCGTCGTTTTTCGGGTTGTAATAATCAATGAATTGAATTTCAGATCATTTTTGAAACCCCCTCCCTGATGTAGTGTTGTTTAATTTGGGCTTGGAAATTAATACAATATTCAGATTTTCTGGATCGGGCCAGTAGGGATGAGAAATACCGTGTGAGTAAAAAAAAAGTTAACACCTAGAAAATTGCTAATTATTTTACAAATCATCTATGAACAGTAAATTATTAAACATCTTATGAAAGAGTGTTTTATCCCGAATCATTTAGGATCATTTTTGTGTGGTATGTGTTCACGCTTGGGGGCATTGTTTGCGAGAGTGCAAAAATCGAGTTGCGCCGAAGTGATGCCTACAGTATGTGATATGCTGGGATTAAAGTGAGAGAATGAATTCAATGTATGCTTTTTTGCAGAAAAAAAAGTCACAAACACACACATGCACATACACACACTCGATAACAAATGTTCGTTAATATTTGAAATTCCATATTTGATATGTGTGGCATGATTAATTTTGTTAGGGATTTTATTTGGATCTGCAATGACCGAATTAGTACCCAAATCCCAATTGTTTTATTCCAACATCACAAAAGAAACTTTGACGCAAGTCGATTTCTGCACTCTCGCAAACAATGCCCCCTGTTTATCCAAGCGTGTATGGACACATACCACACAAAAATGATACTAAATGATTCGGGATAAAACACTTTCATAAGATGTTTAATAATTTACTGTTCAAAGATGATTTATAAAATAATTAGCAATTTTCCAGGTGTAAACTTTTTTTACTCACACTGTAGATGCTACCCTTGTTGATGGACTTTGGGAGGATACTAGTACAGCAGGTCGTTAGTACAATATTCCTAGCCTTTCAGTGCCACCCCTCCCATCTAATAAACAAGACTGATTCACCGGTCATGAAACGAAATACGCACAATTATATTTCACAAATAATTGTATAATTTAATCTACACAAATTAAGTATATTGCATATCTTATTCCCTGATACTATTTTTAATCACATTTTCATTCCTAATTCATTTAAATAATTGCAGTTTTCCTAAAATTACTTTTTGTTTAATCCGGTAGAACTGCGACTAAGGCTATGTCTTGGCTCCTCTTCTTGCCGATAGTATCGATTTCACGAGATGTCTAGCTAGTAAGCTTTTCATGAAACGGTTTAGAAAGATCAGCGACATCTCCGTAGTTGCCTGATAAAGTTATGGCTGTCTTGTCGTTGGTTTCGAGACACGGGCCCCCTGTGGGTTTTTTTTTCATCTGCGAGCATCACTTTCCTATCGTGGAAAAATGTGCTCATCTGAATAGGTCGAATAGGGAATAGCTTCATAGTAGTTTCTCCCTCCACCCCCCCCCCCCCCTCTAAACAAAAGAAGAAAAAAAAATTAAATTAAAAAAAAAAAAAAACTTGAAGGAATTAAACAATAATGATAAGCGGGAAGAAACTTACTCTTCATACGTTAGTTCCGCCTTGTGTTGCCAACATGTTTTTGTAGCGTGTCGTGTTTTGCGCTTACATCGCTCGCGTCCTACGGTCTTCGTGAGGCAAACGCATCTGTGTCGGATAGCCCCGTACATAGTAGGGTGCTCGAAGTCAATGTTCATCTACGTAATGAAAACAGAGCAAAGAAAACACATACAATTAAATGACTGAGATATTTAATCAAATTTGAATGGAAAATTGAATTGAAAATCTAATTTCCATCATCACAGTCATAGACCAAAAAGATGGATAAAATGGATGACAAAGATAAAATGATTGTTTTACAGAGTGAACGGTATTACAAAAATACATATAAAGTGACATTATTACAAGTACATATCATGTAACCATATTACAAATAGAAAATGAAATGCTATGCTGATAAGGCTTGATCATTCATTGGAGATAAAGATATTGGTTAGGCCTACAAATAAAGAAAACTGGATTGATTTTGATCGAATATCAAATTGTATTTCCCAAGAACGGGTCGTAAAACCTATCGGGGTTCTGGTGTTTGGACCGAATCCCACTTCCCTTTTAAAAATCCATTCGACTTTCCTTAATTATCAAACTAACACATCTGCCTCCGCCCTAGCCATTTAAAGGTGTGTTTTGTTTAATATGTTTTGTTCACCTTAATATCTCCAATTCTCATTAAAAATATATACTTTCTTTCATTATAGTTTTAAGATGTCCCTCTATGAAATTTGGTACAATATAGTGCGTGAAAAAAGCATTCCCAATCCTTGATATAATCCCATTAGAATCTGTGTTACCTTGAGTTATATATGTCATTTTAAAGAGTAATTAAGATTATATATAATGACACGGATGACTGAGTAACAGCTATTTTCAAGAAGCATTGTCAAAATCCTTTTCTACCAAGTTTAAAATGGAGAAATATATATTTTTCAAAGGCCCTTACGCATTGTTATTTCAGTCCAAAAACAATTGCTGATTTACATTCATATTGATTTTGTACATTTGAATAGAAAAGGTGAATCTGTCAACTCAGACCAAAAAAAAAAAAAAAAAAAAAAGATATTATCTTTATTATGCTGACACAATATTGGCTTTTCTCATATCACCTTCTAAGGTAAGCCATGTCATTTCATCCAAAATGGAGAAAGTTTACTTGGGATACTATCCTTTTTCCAAGAAATTTTACTGTCAGCATCTTTGTTAGTTATGATAATGTGTTCTTTCGCGCATTTAGTAAATCTTTGAGCTTAGTAAACCTCTAAGCTTTCATGTGCTGCTCGAAACAAATAACTTATAAACCTTATACACATCAGAAATGTGAAATGTTGCTATGGATAGATGAGCGGAAAGATCTTAAATATGAAGAGACAAGAATATAGGCTGAAATAATTCAAGATTGTCCCGGTGATTGAAATAAGGTCATTTGAAAGCTTAGATAAAATGGATCACTTTAAATGATGAAGCGCTACAGTTTGAAGGAGAATTTCATTATTAAAAGGATTTATAAGACCAAAGTAAAATATGCACGACGCGTTACTTTGGCATATCCCACATTTAGTGCATGATCTCAAACGTTAGACAAGGAGATTTGACAGCACTTTTTAAAAGACACTGGTGATCGATCAACCGTAGCAGGAAAAAAATCCCAATAGTGTAGGGGCAGAAAACAAGTTACTCATACCGTGAAATACATTCACGATCACATTGATTGTGAATTTGTAATCCCAAGCTACCAAAGTTGGGTATACGTTCTTGTTTACACACTCATTACCTTTAAACGTAAATTATTCTGGGACCGGGCTTCCCCGGTGATGAACGGAAAATACCTCCAAGTATTGTAATGCCATGATATTTGCTTAGTTTGTTTCGACATGTTCCTTATTGGCATATGATTATATATATAATCAAATCGTGTTTCTGAGGATTTCAAGATTAACATAAACATGATGAATATAAAAATGTAACCACACATTTCTGCTGTATAATGTCGCTACATTACCATGTACTTACGGTGGATTGAAAGGTGTATATCTGCAGAATCGAGTTGAAGAATGGCCTAAGGATAAAATACAACAAAAAGAGAAGAAAAGGTCATTAAAGCGAATAAGATATGTTAGTACATAGAAGTTAAAGGAAACCTCATCCCAAAATATAAGTGTATAGCTTTTCTGAACAAATGAGATGTGTTCATGCGCTATAGTGTATAATACTCCTTACGAAAATATACAGAAGATATATAAATGAATAATTATATTCTTGACATGATGCCTTTTAGCATGACATGGGCGCAGCCCATTTTCTTGAAAATGTGACTTACCAGTTAAAGCTACATACTTGTATCATGCACCAAGACTGCATTTAAAGATACTATGTCCCTTTTGCAGCGAACAAAACATTCTGTAGAACTTTGCATGAATTACGAATATGTCATGTATGTCCTATCTGTGAAATTTAAACGTTAGCAGACTATGCAAGGAAACCTGCTTACTTGCTAGACTTCACTGTCAGACACTATTGAGTGAGTGACTGGCTTTTCTTCTTCTTTGGTAATAACATGCATTAAAATGAGCTATATAGGTACATGAGCATTTGTCTTCATCAATAACCCACTTCTTGTAATGGCCAAAATTAAACTGATTGAATCTTTGCGCAGCATCAAACGTACGATCATTCGGTACAATGGTCTGAAAATCAGACTATTACTTACTGGCTCTAAAGCTCTTAAGTCGATTCAACAACTAATATTCGTTATTTTCCCACTTAAAGACATTTTCAAGCCCCCTTGTTTTTAGGGAAGTTCTTAATTAGTATTATCTTCAAATGCTGTTGGAATTTAACCATTTCATTTTGTTGGCCTGCAAATGGGACAGAGGCGGCCCTCCCGGGGGGGGGGGGGGGGGCAGGGGGGCACAGTGCCCCCACTCTTTCAGATACCCCAAAAGTGCGCCTTTTTATATAGGAAAAGTGCCCCTTTTATTTTGTAAGAAGTGCCCCTTTTACATAGGAAAAGTGCCCCTTCCCCCTTTTTACCTCTGACGAGTGCCCTTTTATTTTTGACACGTGCCCCTTTTCCTTCGACATGTTCCCATTTTCCTTTGCAATAAGTGTCCATTTTCCATTCTCATAAATCTTGAAATTATCTTGAATAAGTGCCATTTTTAATCTCTAGTAAGTGCCTCTTTTTAGGTACGGGAAGTGCCCCTTTTCACTTTTGATAAGTGCCCCCTTCACCTCTGATAATTGCCCTATTCAAAACTGAGAGGTGCTCCTTTTACTTTGACAACTGCCCCTTTTTTTTCCTTTGTAAGAAGTGCCCCTTCTCCTTTTAATAACTACCCCTTTTTTAAACTCGGATGAGCACACCTTTCATTTTAACATGTGCCCCTTTTATTTTCTAATAAGTGCCCCTTTTCCTTATGATAAGTGCCCCCATTAAAAAGAGAGAGCTCCTTCCCCTTCTCATAACTACCCCTTTCCCTTTCTAATAAGTGCCCCTTTTCCTTATGATAAGTGCCCCCATTAAAAAGAAAGAGCTCCCTCCCCTTCTCATAACTGCCCCTTTTAAAAATCTGAACGGTGCCCCTTCTCATTCAACAAATGCACATTTTCCTTTATTATAAGTGCCCCTTTTACATTTTCATAAGTGCCCCTTTTTATATCTGGTCAGTGTCCCTTTTCACCTCTGATAATTCCCCTTTTAAGAATGATACGTGCCCCTTTTCCTTTCTAATAAGGGACCTATCCCCTTTTCACCTCTTATAAATGCCCCTATCAAAATCTGATGGGTGCCCCTTTTTCGTCAACAAATGCCTATTTCGTAAACGCCTCTTTTTCATTACTGGTGAGTGCCTCTTTTGAGGTGAAAAAATGCCTCATTTTCACCTCTTATAATTATCCTTTGTACTTTGACACGTGCTCCTTTTCTTTTCTAATAAGTGTCTTATCCCTTTCGATAATTGAGCCCCTTTTCATGTAATCGTTAAACGTGCCCCTTATTTAAAGCGACTAAGATCAATTTCCCCCAAAGTTCGCTCGCTGCGCTCGCTCGCATTTAAAGATGATATAAATATGTTACTTATCACAGGTCTTTCATTCTTCCGTTATGAGAATGTGCTTATAACCCCATCACGATTGGCTTTTTTCCTCTTTATAAGATGTAATTTTTCGCATTTCGACCTCACAGATCTTTAGAGTTTTTCTCGCTTCGCTCGCTCGTAAATGCATATTCAGACATCACACCCAACTGTACAGTATGATGCTTAAGCGATATCTTGTATGATGTATGAAGAGAAACAAATAATGAAATCATCCCTGATAATGTATTCACAATGTAGGGCAGTGGCGTACGCAGGATTTTTTCAGGGGGGGGGGGGGGGTTTAAAATCGGGCCCAAAATTTCGTTTCGCAACGACTCAGGAAAATTTGAAAATCGCGCCGGCCGAAAAGTCGCTCGGGGGGGGGGGGGGGGGGGGGGGGGGTAAGAGGACACTTTTTTTTTTGGGGGGGGAGGGGGAGTCCAAAAAAAAATCGCAACGACTCAGCCAGCCGAAAAGTCACTCTGTGGGGGGGGGGGGGGGAGGGGGTAAAAGGATACTTAACCCCAAACCCCAAACCCCCCCCCCCCTGCGTACGCGCCTGATGTAGGGGGTATATACCAATGTCTAAACAATGGTATATTTTTGCTTTGAGATTTCCCAATGTAGGTGCCCTTTTTTTCCAGAAAGTGCCCTTTTTTGTTGGTGCCCCCCCACTTTGGAAGTCGCTCGGCTGCCCCTGAAATGGGACATAGTACCTTC
>JAVYIG010003674.1:0-186781 GCA_035222895.1 Strongylocentrotus droebachiensis
TCACTTAAGTTCTAATGGTCGTGGTTAGCTTAACACCTGCCTTTAGGGCTCTTTGTTTGTTCCAGACGATAAGCAGATGTCAATATTTTTCAAATTTAGGATAGGAAATCCGATATGAATGTTAAATGTTGGTTGTTGGCTTCGTTAGATGGAGGGAAAATGTGCAAATTGACTTATCATAGATCAAGGTCTTTGTTTTCATTTTCCGCCCATATTTTTCACCGTCAGTTTGTGCTCGGCTAAGTTAAATTCGATCGATTAGGCTACCGTACAGGTAAACAAACTACTCCGTCAATAATTGGGGAGGAGCAAATACACGAGGCTCGGATCAGAATGTACCACGAGAATAAGTCTAATTTTGAATGCATTTTTATGGGAAAAAAGAGATGCGGGATTCTCTCATTTTTAGCGCCATGTGGATCAGCCTCAAGTAAGCCCTGGTGTCACTTGAACGTTGGTATACAGAGACATTACCACGTACAGCGTAGGGAAAACAATTGGAGTATCAACTGAATTTATGATTTGTATAAGCTTAACAAAATGTTAGATGAGAGTCTTGAAGAGAATCTTCAACAACCGCTGAAAGAGCGAACTTAACATCTACCAAAGATTGATGTCTGTACACAATGCGAAACGGAACGGTTTGATGTGAGCAAGGCTTCGTCCTTCAATGTTGATCTTGCAGAGCTGTACTTGCCGTGAGCGTGCACACGCGTGGGTGATATTGGCATATCGAATTCCAATGTATGTAGTCCCATCTATAAATTGTCGTGACGGCTGTGCTCAGAGTGTCTCTCACTTCCTCTCCTTCTCTCCTTCTCTCCTTCTCTCATTGTCTTTGTCTTCCCCACAGTTCGTCTCCCTACTGTTGGCCCACCTATTTTCCCTCAATATTGACTTCAATCCCTTTTGATTTTCATCTCTTTGTTTTCTCATCTTCCAGTTGTACAATAGAAATAAGTAGGGTTTGATGATCTTTTAGATATAAGGTCTAATTTCATTTCCAGCCAACCGTTTGATTTCTCCTCTCCGCTTCTTTGTATTTAATAAGAATTTGTCCCTCTTCGTCTCTGTACATAGACCTATGTCTCTTTCACTCTGTTCCTCTCTCTCTCTCTCTCTATATATATAATATATGTATGTGTGTTGGTGTGGTTGTTTGTGTGCATGTGCATACTTTCTGTCTGTCTCTCTCTCCATTGAGTCTCTGTCAGCTCTCTCGTTAGTTACCCACCCACGACGCGTCATTTTTGTGACACACCTGTTTATTGTTACCCCCCCCCCCCCCCTCCACCCCCCAAAGATCACTTCCCCTCTCCCCTGGCGGATTTAGTTGGGATGGGAGGCACAACCGAGAACCGACCCACCCTTTTGAAACCCATTTTGCACACCTTAAGTACACCCACCTTTTACAAACTCCTAGATACACCCCTACCCATGTAGCTCTCCATAACTCCTGTCCCGCCTTTCCCCACCCTTTTCCCCTCATCTTATAATTATATTGTCCCCCTCCCACCTACTTGGTTACGCACTATTTCCATTTCGTACCCTTCATCGCTCCTCGCACACCGGAGTTAAGAGTAGTTTGCCTGCACAAACCTTGTCACTGGCAGTCCATAATAAGGTCTGAACTGTAAAACTATATCGACTATGAAGACAGTCTACCGCACTCCATAGACCCTGTACTTTAGACGATCATGGGTCAGAGGCCGACAGGGTTAACCTAAGCTCAATGATTCATGAAATTGATTGGAAGTGTCATACTATAGAGTCTATTCTTGTAGACTACAGACGTGTGTGTTTGCCAGTCTGTCTGGGAGGGTAATATGTTAATCGATTGAACTTGGGGTTGTCTCCGATAAGAATTCTCCTGTAGCTACGGGAATAACTGATAAATTAACATGATTAAGACGTGGGTAATTATTGTTTGATATGATGATATCAGTAACAAGAGTGTTGCTCTTCACAAATGTCAAACACAGGCCTCAAATATGGGAGAATTATTAACAGTATCTCGTTACAACCTACTTAGAGTCTTAGACGCCAACCCCATCAACTTGCTTTCTTCCCTAATTTGCGTTCTCTCTCTCTCTCTCTCTCTCTCCTTCTCATTTTCACCCCTCCTTTTTACCTCTCTCTCTTCACTTATCTATTTCTCCTCCTCTCTCCTCTCTCCTTCTCTCTCTCTCTCTCTCTCTTTCATTCCCTCTCTCTTTCTTGTTCTCCCCATCTCGTTTTCTTTACATTGTTCTGTTGCACCCTTAATGATTTTCATTTCTGATATTATCTATATTTCCCAATGTACAGAATGATTATGTTGCTACGCTCTGAATTCGCATCTCATAAATGCATTACCCTTTATACCATGTTCTGTGTGAAGCATGAATTTGAACATGTAATTTGCGGAGGCACCAGTAGGGTTCCCTGTCTGCACTCAAAAGCATGTTGTGTAAAGAAACACTTTGTAATTTCGTAAAACCACAATATTATTAAATCACAGATTTTGTGTAAATACGAGTATTTTGAAAAAAAACAGTGATTTATCAGCATGGTTAGCATAGTTTGTTTGTTTATCTTATTTGCTTTTGATATTATTACCGCCTAATTATGTAATAACTGATATTAACAAGCAAGAGTACTTTATAAATGTTACAGTGCACTGCAGCATAATCGCGGGCTTCACACAAAATAAAATCTGATCATATTATATGACCACCACAATATATAACTATGTTGCACTGCTTTGCCTGTCATGATAAATTGCAAGTGATAAATAAAACACAAACTCAAATTAATATTTTTCAACACCAGCCAACCCCCTTCCCCCCACCCCCCTCGGGAGGACGCCAAATATGCTAAATTTAAAGAATTAGATTAAATAGAATGTCATTCACCCTCAATAAACGTGGTGGCAATTTGTTAGAATTCAGTGATTAATTACACAAGTCATCAGACTTTGTCTCATTTCCTCTTGGATTCTTACTCCTTCCATTTTATCTTCTTGACCTGTAATGCAATTTATACCCAGATTGCTAATCCGGAATTCCCTCCATATTTCATCCCAGCGGCAGCCCTCGAAAATTAAGAGTAATTCCCTTGGTATGACTCACGGGTATAAGGCAATGAAAAATAAGGTATCGAACCACCCATATGTGTAGGAAAAGAAATCTTGTGTTTTACCGCCATCCGTACGGGCGCAAACATTTTGAGCAGACGACATTATCTCATGAAACTCAATATAAACGCATGACGCATCGCTCATGCATTCCATTGTGTTTCATTTGGTGATACCCCTCTGCCTCTCTCTCTCCCGATCTCCAAAGAGACAGACGACGTTTAAATTGATCATAAAAATGACCCTTAATTACCCACTATCTACTCTTTAAAAACATCCGTTTGCTAAGTAAGCAAGCATGCCCATTAAAGATTATTAGTTAAGCGCTCGGCGCGGTACATAATTCCCTTGCATATTGAGCAAGCAGTCACATTTCCGTAAACAAGATTTGGGAAGTAGTATGATAGCGAGGTTCTTAGCGCTAATTGTATTTAATTTGAAATGCCGAGAGCGGTTTTATATTCCTGACATGAAGATCAACGCAGCCAGAGGTAAATCATATATATAAGAAGCAGAGAAAGAGGCGTTAATTTTGCAAGAGTTTAACATGATAAAATGATATAAAATTCCCAATTCGCCTGAAAACATTATTTCCATAATATGATTACGATATCAGGAAAAGCACATTAATGCAGTAAAATTGGGTGAAGATACAACTGGGTGAATAAGAACACAATTGTAAGAGTATTTTGACTCCAGGGGGGATTCCAACAATTACCATTTCCATTACTTCATGGAAAATATAATACAATGAAAGGAATCGCTTTAGCAATTTTTGTTCCTGTACTTCGTTGTTCATATTCCTTTTGTTTAATGAAATCATGAACATTATTACCGAAAAATGTACAGTATTTATCATTTTGAGCGAGGAATTTCAACCTTTGAAGTACGAGTATCAGCATCAAGACTACATGTCAGTGTATAAGACTAAATATAAAGTCGCGAGATGCCATTTTGTAGCTTACCTCAAGGCAAAGTAACGCAAGGATAAGTGTAAATCGAGTTAACTAGAAAGTGCATATCGTCTTATTTGATTGCTATGACTGCGCCAATGTTTACCACTAAGTCCAAGGCACGACCTTATTTCTAAATGTTTACAGTTTTCCCCGAGGTATACGACCGTGCGTTGTACGGTGGCGCCGTGTTTGGAAAAGGGCGTTACCCTTATAAAGTCAACGTAATATAATTTAGCTTCTTTTGGGGAGGGGGAGGGAGGGGGGTAGTGGTGTTGATGTAGGAAAAGTGATATTACCTTCATTGAGTTCACCGTTATAGCTATTCCTTTGGGAGTGAGTGGAGGTGAGGGAGCGCCCCCCCTTTTTTTTTTGAAGGGGAGAATGTAGTGGTGTCGGTGTGAGGAAAAAAACACGATATTGCCATTATAATTTATAATTTTATCATTCTAGTTACTTTGGGGGAACAGGTCGGGGGAGGGATTTCGGGTTGAAAATCCTGCTTGGCCTGTGAGTGTCATGGTACCTGTCTATATAAAAGGATGTTACGTTCATTATTGGGTCATTGTCATTGTCGGGCGAACTTCTGGCTTGGCGGCTTGGTATGCCCTACTGATTAAATTGTATTCTGAAACCGCATTTTGTTGTTGATATTTATCTATAGGGATATGGTTTGTCAACGTGAAAACTTAAAGGGGCCGTCACCCTTATTCCAAATTAGGTAGGTGCAAGAAACAGATCACTAAAGTCTAAGAAAACAAAATTATATATATAACAAAAATGAAAATAATTTATATTTGTAAAACTCAATCCAAAATAGGCATCTTCACCCTGAAACTGTGTTTCCATAGAGACATAATAATACTTTTTTGTTTGTTTTTCTCTCTTTTATCCTGATTATAATTATTGATTGACTGTTTCTTTTTGTTAGTATCACCATATAAATGAAACCAATGCACCATTACTTTTAAATGGCGTCACATAATGGATTTAGCAATGTAGGTTTTTAATCATTTCTAACTATAAATAATCAAAGCTTCCTTAGCCATTATCGGGTTTCCTAACTCACTTCTTTATTATAGTTTCTTACCTCTATTCAAACCATCGTAATTTAGTTTACGAAGACTTGCCGATTCAGCTTAAAGCTAATTTTTCGTCTACAACCTACTTTCCACCCGCATGAATCAAAAGGATAGGAAGCCATAAATCATCTAATTTGACACATAAAATGAACAAAAGAAGAATGAAGCAGACACAAATATCTATTTTCAAAATATGTCCATTCAACTAATTGCGGAGTCAATTAAGCGTGTTTCCATCTGCATATATTATTTCGGGTTTCTGGTTCATTGACGGTCCAAAGAAGACCGGCTTCGCGTGTAATTAAGCAGACAGTAATTAGTCTGCCATTATTTTATGATTGGCACTTGAGATGTGCCTGGAAGATTAATCCAATAAATGTTTAATGAACGACGTGAGGTATAGTGTAGTCAATGGGCCAGTGGCGTAGTGAGGGGGAGAGGGGTACGCCCCCCATGCGAATAGAAAGGCGGTGTAGAAAGAGAATGAGAACGAAGGAAGGAGAGAGAGAGAGAGAGAGAGAGAGGAAAGGAATGTAAAGAGAAAGTTATTGGACCCTTTCACCTTCTCTCCGAAACCCGATTGTCTTTCTTTCTCGCTTTTCAAATACTTTAATTAGTAAGATGAAAAGAGGTAAAACAATCTAGGTCAGAGGGAGAGTCTGAAATGACGATGAAAGAAAAGATAGAGGGATAGATGGAATAAAACAGAGTACTAATAAAGATGGGGGAGAGGAAGGAGACAGAAAAAGAGCGAGTGATTTAGAAAAATAGAACATTTGAATGAGAGAGAGAGAGAGAGACAGAGAGAGAGGGAGAGGAATGACACTATCCATTAGATAATCGCTCATGTTGTAACAACAATGATAAACAATCCAACACCTTTAAGATCTGAAGTACGCCATTTGATAACCATCGTCATCACTGCCGCGGACAACAGTTTCACTATCATTACACCTGCACAGTGCTAACCAAAACACCAAGCGCACTAGATACACACTATGCTAACGATCCCTCTGCATTTCACATTAGCATGCAAAACGCATTTCCCTTAAAAATATATCCGTTCAAGTGAACATACCAACATATCATCACACAAGAAGAAAATGATGCGTGCAGATGTGCGGCCACAAATATCATCAAAGTAGCACCGGTGCTATCAGGTCACCTTGCTGCACGCACCATTTACCTTGGACCTGATTTCTTTACATGTTCGTAGATGAAAGATGATTGAAGGTGACACCAATGATACTTCCTCGGATCATAATCTCATTCACATTCCTAGCGACTTCAGCTGTATGCTCTATACGTTGTGAATCTAAGCCAGACAGATGTAAGTTTTAGAACTTTGATATAGACAGGGCATTTCGGTGCATGCCATCGGTCAATTATGTGCCAACTTTAAACGCAATTTTCTTTCAAATTATTAAAGTTATTTGTTCAAATTTCGAAGGAAATGAACAAACCATATACATTTAGTTGTTTTGAAACGAATTGTAGGGTGGGGGGATACACTGAATGATATTATATATTTGTGTCCATATAGTAAGAAGTGGATCATTCGAAAATCAAACAGGATGTCAAAACTCAAAGCATGAAAATTGCTTCATTCTTGTAATCAATAATGGCAGAAACTCTGGAAATGCCACAGCTTGATCCAATGATCCAAATAATCAGGAATTCAACTCTGAATCGAAAGTTCAAATATTAATGTCAAATGCCGAGCAATCTCTCGCCATACTGTAGCTTCCCTAGTGATTTCACATCTCCGCAAGATTTGCACTTTCGATCGCAACGTATTAACACAGCCCGAAATCCTTGATCCTGTCTACTCGCGTGTATAAACAGCGACCTTTTTCGACCACTGGTACCGTGCGAAATTCGTGTTCATCTGTACCTTGTATAGACATTGTGTGCATCGCGTGGTGATGGGAACGGACCCTAAACCCGTTGGCGCTAACAAGATTGATTCTACACACTGTGTGTTTGCTCGAGAAGGGCCCCTTGTGATCCTGATGATTGCGAGAAAATCAGTTTCCCCAGCATATCCTAGTCTTTCTCGTATTCTCGTGGTGGAACTTCCCCGTTTCGAGAAAATGCTTTTCATGTTTCAGTTTGATTTTCTCTTGTTTAGTATTTCGTTGTGTTGGTAGACTTTAACCTAGTCTGTAAGCACAGACCCTAATTTGACACTTTATCGAAAAATCATTGTGCCTTGAGAGAAGTCAAGCCCAGCTACCTACTGGTTGTGTCAGGAGCAGCTACAGTACATGGCCTGTGATAGTCTTATAGTGCAGACTCACTTTTACGACTGACCAGGGTTTAACCCGTGGTTAATTTTGATATACGGTAGTAATTCAATTTACAATTTCTCACTCTTAGTAGATAATGTGATTGATTTGGTATTTGATAGGCAATTGTTTTCCATTGAAAATTGAATTGAAATTTCAAATTTCATCATTAGGTTTTTTTATTTCCGGTTTTTCGACACCGTTTACCCAATAACAGGTGTTGTCAATCACCAGGGTTAGCCTTGAGTTTTATGACCATTGGACCTTATGTAATGCCTTGATTTGCCCGAAGACTCTCGAGCTCTCCGAGAGATTAGGGGGTAATTCTTGACTGGACTATGGGTTTGCTGTGTGCAAATTTGTACCCCCATTAATGGTATTTCCACCAAGTCTGGTGTCAGCGAATTATGGCCTTCTGCACATGGAAACTGGCGATCCAATCCCTTTAACCTCCCCGCGAGTCTCTTTCCTTCTTTCTTTCTCCCTGTATCTAGTAAATACGTGGTATCTCCCTTCCCCCTCTCTCTCCCCCTCTCTCCCCTCTCCCTTTTTTCTGTCTCTGTCTCTCTCCTCTTTCACTCTCTCTTTCCTCTTTCTCTCTCTCTTTGTATCTTCCCCTTTTATTTCTTTCCTTCTTCCCCTCCCTTTCTCCTTCTCCTTCTCTCTTTACCCTATCATTATGTCACTTTCCTCGTTAGCGGCGCCACACCACGCCTCTCGATGTGCGTCTCTGCGTGAAACCCGCGCATAACGATGAGCTAATCGCTCGAAGATCGCATCGCCCATCATACCCTGGTGTCTGTATATTACCGTCATACTCATAACAAATGGATACGAGATAAGAAGGTGGAGAAGACAACCTGCTCTTTCGGAGACCTACATTGTAAAACTTAAAATATCGACGAGTGAATATTGTATTGGATTATATTCGTGCTTGAAGCCGCGGGAGGTTACAGGAAAGTGATATATTACTGGTGTGCATTGGAATGGAAGTTTGAAGGTGTGGATTATTGGCGATTAATTTGTAAGTGACTTTCATGTTCTTTATTTGTGTATGGATAGGTTTATTTTATATATGCGTGGATTAAAATCGTGTCGTGACTATCAAGGTGTTGTTGGTCGGTGTATCGGATCATAGATGCTTCGAGATACTCTTCAGCATTTCATTCGTTTGTGCTACACAGTTGCGAGCATAGGGTGGAGCCGGTGTATACGTAGTCCCCCCCTTTGTTTTAAAGGTTTCGAAAACAAAATCACTTTATATTGCGCACGAACAATCTAAGTGTTTTCCTGCCCATCTCCAGGGAGTGTTCCACCCCTGGTATGCCAATTTCTGGCTACGCCAATGGATACGCCACGTCTTTTCAAATTACGTATGGCAAATTTATGTAAGAAACATTTTATACATAACATTGTAATGATCTAAATTTTTCTTTAATTTTTAAAAGAAGTACTTCATGCACCGTGTGTTTTCTTAGTCATCCTCCTGCCTATGAATTTTACATTGATATTGCCTCATACGCACAACCTTTAAAAGTGGAAATTTTCGAGCCAGCACAGCGTGTAGCTTTAGTCATCCCCACCACAACTTATCACAAATTATTAATGATCTTATGCTGTGAAAATTTAAAGGAGGCTTCAATGAACTTTTGTCAGGTAACGCTTTTACCTGGCTCACAAATCCTGAAACCCTTATGCGATAGAAAAAAAACAGATTCTATACAATTGTTTTCATAATCATTCAAATAAACGTTGCTTTACTTTGTAAAAAAAACTTCACGGTTTATTTTTTGAAGAGGGTGAAAAGTGCCTCCTTCGTTTGCGACTTTTGGTCAGTGTTTGTCCAAGATTTTGACTAAAAGTGGCACGTTGGTCTTAAATCCACCACCTGGGACCCGCTAAACGTGACTGCACCTTTGTTTTCCTTCAAGAGGGTACTTGAAATACCTCAAAATCCCTTTCTTCTGGAAAATATTTAGCAACCTGCGGATTCAAAGTGTAAATTTGCCCATTCCCGATCCCTTATTTGATTGTTTGCTTATCTTTGGCTACTTTGTTGGCTTGAACGGCTATTTTTTGGATGTTCGTGGTGGAATGTGTGACCTGTTAGAAAACTACCTGTCAATACCACCCAGCCCCTTAATTTATTTGTTATTATTATAATTATTAGTAGTATTAGTATTATACTATTATTATTATTATGATTATTATCTTTTTGTGTGTAATGTGCGTGTGTGTGCGCGTGTGATTGATTCAGAGAAAAAAAGATGCCGAAATATATAAACTGAGCAGAAGAAAAATTCATTCTACGATGTTTATCAAATGGACTTACAATTGTTTTTATCTATACGGTATATAAAGTAATTTGTAAATCGGCCTTCACATACCACTCATAATGACCCTCAACCTTGTTTTATTAGATTTAGAGTAGTTATGGCTTCACAGTCATATTGATACACCATTACACGTTGGGCAGTGACATGCTAGCATAACGTTCTGTCGGAGAAGAAACAAAATCGGCCAAATTATTCATAGACGGGACAAGCCGCTCCACTGTACTAATGGGTAAAATATTCATGAGACTCAAGTTCAATCCCTCAGACAAAATGTCACAGACTTATGAACACATTCGAGTCGTTCGCTAAACTCATGAATAAGGCTGTTGTAGTCTAGTGTTTTAAACACCTGACTGAGGATTGGAAGGTCATGTGTTCGAGCCACTATGCATTATTTATGTAATAATCAAGGTATTTAATCCACGTTGTTTCTCGTCACCAGGGTGTATGAATTAATTAATAGCATTATTTTTTGCGCATATGAAAATTGTGAATTTTCGTTCTTCAGGGAGCGAAGAATGTGCGATGTGGGCAAGAAAGCTAATGACAAGATTATCTGTTACTATCAAGTATTATATTATTATGTAATTGATTTCGATTTTTTGTTTTTACCTGACTCACTGACAGCTACACTGTACACATAAACAACTAGGAGACATGGTCTGAAGTCCTATACAAGGTGGCATATTGACTTGGGTTTCGAACCCACTACCTTCTGGTTTCAGGACCAATGCTCTATGTTCATTCATACAAACACGCTTCGCATGTTATTTTTTTTTCTCCACATGTTGAAAAGTTGAGCGTGTTCATTACAGAAAATAAATTGATCGTTTGCATTGTATTTAATTGAAACATTCCTAATTAAATCCTTCTATTGAACATCACCTTCAAATGAAGCAAAATATTTACTCCACCAATTCGCTGCAAAAACAAGTTTGTATTCGAAAATATTGTTAAAAACCTATGAAATCCGCCTGAACTTCGCACATTCACCTGTTAATGACGTATGTATCAGACCAGAGTGTGCATATCTATTTGCTACCAATTACGCGAAAATATTTGGGTAATCCGAGCTCTTTCATGATATTGTATCGAAAAATAGAATTTTCTATTGTATCAAATACGCCTTGGTCGATTAGTTACACCAATACCTGCAAAGTCATGCTGCCGACAGACATTCTTCACCGTAGGTCGCATTTTCCACATGAGTTGAGGGGGCTTAAAAAAGACACAAGGAGTTCAAATTGGAATCGAATTGACATTACAATCGTCAATATGAGCAGGAAATATGCAAGGAGATACAGAATTTAGTCTAAAAATATGAGGGTAAAAGGGGAGGAATTTCAGACACATTATGCGAGGTGGCAAGGAGCTGAATGGGGTGCATCACCCCCTTGCACCGCCGGCCTTGGGGCGTGTTCGAGAGAGGCGGGGTGTTCGATGCTGTCTCAAAGGGCATTCTATATCTGTAATCCATAATACAACAATTTGTAACAAAAACATCATATTTTGGCAACAAAAGTCAACACGAAGGCAAAAATATTTTTCTTACACGCACTGCAACGTTCATGATTATGTATATGTACGTGTATATGGAGCACTCGCGATTGACTTCAATATGAAAACCATGTATCGTCTGTTGATTGGCTCATTATAGCTTGTGCATAATCCGGGGCATAATCATGATCTCTGAAGACAAAAAAAGTGGTAGAAGTACACAACGATAGAAAATGACATATAGGCCTACTGTAGTAATATATTATGGTATTAGCATATAAGTCAAAAGCTTTTGGAAGGAAGAATACCAACATTTTGGAAGGCTACTGTCCTTGAAACTTTGGTGTCTTGTTAGGCCTCACAAAAATGTTTTCACCTCGAACATAATGTGTCGTGTATGTGGCTTCAGAAGATTTCTAATTTTTTGCCAAAGTCGTCTGTTCCAAACAACCTAAACATATTATATTGATTATTTTCTTCTTATTCATTTCAACGATTCAAAATAGCTATCAGACAGTTTCAGCCGAATTTCGAGATTGCCCTTAAAGGTACTATGTCCCTTTCGCAGCCAACCTCAAATGCTGTAGAACTTTGCGGGAATTATGAATATGTCATGTATGTCCTATCTGTGAAATTTAAACGTTAGCAGTGTCCTCATATTCAAATTATGCAAGGAAACCCGTTTACTTGCTAGACTTCACTGTCAAACACTATTGAGTGACTGACTTGCCTTTTTTCTTCTTTGGTAATAACATACATGAAAAGAGTTGTAAAGGGTACATGATCATTTGTCTACATCAATAACCCACTTCTTGTGATGGCCAAGATTAAACTGATTGAATCTTTGCGCAGCATAAAACGTATGACCATTCGGTACAATTGTCTGAAAATCAAGACTATTACTTTTGGGCTCTATAGCCCTAAAGTCGATTTCACAACTAATAGTCGTTATTTTCCCACTTGAAGACATTTTCAAGCCCCACCTTTTTTTAGGGAAGTTCTAAATAATTATTATCTTTCAAATGCAGTTGGAATTTAACTTTTTCATTTTTTTGGCCTGCAAATGGGACATAGTACCTTTAATGTTGCCCCGAAGACGATGTTAATAACTATCAACTGGCAGACATTTTATGTCAAATATCGAATTTATGCCCAAATTAAAAATAATCTGATGTTAACAGGATCATGTTTTGAAGTTGCAATACAAAATGGATGTATGTTCGTATTGTTAAGATGATTTCTAAGCCTCATTCTAAAGTCGAAAAGTGTTTTTCACAGGTTCTTTAAAGTGTAACGCATCGCTTTTGTTGAGATCGCTGTTACCGTGACAATGTCAATATTATGTGTTAAAGATAATGATGAGTTCTGATAATGCCATGGTGATAGTCATATTCAAATGGAACGAAGATTGACTCTATGGTTTAGAGACTACAAATAAATAATATGTACCTAGCGATTTGGATAAGAAATGAATGATAAGTGAGTGATTAGGAGAGAATGGCGACACATTATTGAGTTAATCAGGCCTATAAAATATATCGAAAATCGGCACCGAAAATCTTTATAGCAGTATGCTCGTAAATTCAACCGTGTCTGCTGTTATTCATAATTCGTATTAAGGAAAGGTTAATGCGTTTTCGTCAATAAACTTGTTTTGAAGTGGCGGAAAGTTTACTCAATTCCATAATACCATCAATGTCTGTATTATGAAAATATGATTTTATACGCATAATTAATTATAGTCTCCTCATGCAAAAGAGTGGAAATAATCTTTTAAAATGTTTTAGGAGATATTTTCATATTTCGAAATTCTTTCATTTACTCGATTAAAAATAATGAACATAAACATCATTCAAGTATACAGTGAAATCAAACAAAACAATACAATACAAAACAAAGCATTTTCAAAATACAAATTATATATAGAGAGAGTAGAAAAAATACAAGATACAGAAAAGGCCGAGTGAGGATTACTTCCTATACCGTGTGTCTCAAAAAAAACGTAACACTTTTGAAATGGTTGCCAAATTGAGCATATATAATTTTATGAAAAAATGTTGATATGTATGGAAAGCTAAAGGACCAACCTTTCATATGATATGAAAAAATTGAAAAAAAAATCATGCTTCGATGAACAGTGTTCACTTAAGTTAGAGGTATGAAAATGGGCCTGCGCAGGATTTTTCCTTCCAATTTTGGACAGGTAAGTTACTTTTAGCATACAAAATAAGTTTGATATGAGATATTCATGATCGATGGATTAAGAGTTAAAAGGATGTTTTGAATACCAGTCCTTTCTCTCTGTCATTTATCAATCCCCAAACACCACCCCTGCCACACACACACACACACACACACACCAACTTCCACTCCCATCTTATTGTATCATTGATCTGGTAGATGTGAACAGGATGAAGGAAGAATGGGAAAATGTTAAATTGAAATACCGTATTCAAAATCATAATTGACATTATGCAACCCACTCTCCTCCCCCCCACAACCTTTTCCCATCCCATCACCTACCCCTTGCCTTTTCTTTATCAGTTTTCTTCCGTAAGTTTGGTGGATCATCAATCACATTTTATTCAGGTTTTATGAATGACCCAAACATGTAATAGCTAAGTACATCATTCATTATGCATTGAAAATACCAGAATTCGAGGTATTCAAAATATCCTTTTGATTCAAAATATCCTTTTGATCCATCGATCATGAATATCTCATATCGACCTTATTTTGTAAGTTACAAGTAATTTACCTGTCCAAAATTGGAAGGAAAAATCCTGCGCAGGCCCATTTTCATACCTCTAACTTAAGTGAACACTGTCCATCGAAGCATGATTTTTTTTTAATTTTTTCATATCATATGAAAGGTTGGTCCTTTAGCTTTCCATACATATAGACATTTTTTCATAAAATTATATATGCTCAATTTGGCAACCATTTCAAAAGTGTTACGTTTTTTTTGAGACACACGGTATAGGCTTGATTCTACTCGAAATTATAGTGGAATCCACTCCGAATTCAAAAGATGAACAACTCCTCTCAATATGAATCCTCAAAAAGTAGATTTCCACTCGTGTAAAATTGTGTACATTTAAAGGGTAGTACATACTCAAAAAAGTTTTCCTTAATATTGTTCCTCGTTCTTTTGTTTTGTTTGTTTGTTAACTGACCCGTTTACAAATATCGTGATTTCACTAACATTGCGATGTCATCCTGAGAGTTGCTTAGCAACCGGGTCATTTGGGCGTGTTGCTTAGCAAATTCCAGCGTAATAATTAATATCGCGATGTTTGGATATTATGGGCCCATTGTCACTTGTCTTTTGAAATGATCATCAGCGGTGTATGAATTCAATACATTAATGTTTAATTTCCAACATTAACGAAAGATATAAGGTAAAATATTCATGATGACCTTATTTTGATCTCATAAAAGTGCATATTCACACCTTATGTTGACGTTATTTTCAAACCAGACCGAGGCTTTGTGCACCAACAAAAGCTTGTGTACCGTACAAACACAATTTTGCTTGTTATATAAATGTATTTCAATAAACGCTTGGCCTACCCGCGGGCCATGAGTGCAATGGGGAAAAGGGTTAAATTTGTTTCTTTTCAGGCTCTGGCCTTGCCCGACCTTAACACAGTCCATTGCAAATAAGAAAGGTATATTTGAACCAAATATTTACGCCACATAATCTATGGGTTTTTATGCAAACCTTTTCCGGTTAGTTTCAGATTGAGGGTATTGATTACAAATGTCAAAATCTTTTTTTCCATTTATTGCCATTTTGTCAATCATGTTAATGCATATTTTGTCAGGAGCAATTTGTAGTGCTATCAACGGTGACTTATACCGACATTACGTATATACGAAAGTTAAAGAAAGAAGTATTGACAACCCGATTTGTGAACGGTAAATGTATGCCACATGAATTATTTATGATTATGAAGATGATTATGATTATGATATCTTGGATTTCGACTTGTGATTGATTAGTATTATGTTTTTTTTTAGTTCATTCTTATAGAAAAAACTCAAATACATGTAGACGTATCAAACATAGTCCGTTCACTTGAAAAACCTTACGACCATGACAATAAGTACATGTATAGGCTGCTGCAGCTTCTGTAGACATTACTCTTCGGATAACTTTCACTTCACGTTGGAAAATCCATTTCAAACTTTCTATTTGTATTCTAATAAGAATAATGTCTCCCCCTCTGTGTTTAAAGGCAGAATTTAACATTAGTAAATAATTGGTGCAAAATCAGTCCGAACTTAGTACAAGCTAGTACAAACCACAAAATTAGTGCAAACTTTATTGGAGAGCTGATGGGAAAGAAGGTGGTCTTTCGAGATTTATTTCACTCCCTGGTTTTTACTTTTGGTAATATGAGAGCTGATGAGAGTATGTTAAATGGATTGTATCGAAACATCAAATCATCGTTCTTGAACAATATCACACGAAATTTGATGTTTACCTCGTGCTTCGTTTGTCCCTAATCCGCCCTTTAATGTGATGCACCTGTAAGCTATGACGTAGACATGGAACATTTCATCACAATAACGAGTCGCAGTACTCCATAAATGAAACCGGTCTTCTCACAAACAACATACCTCAGTGAAGTTGATGGAAGAAGGTGTCTTTTATTTGCCTTTTCCAATCACAGTTATACCCGCTCAATTACAGGAAAGGGTTGTTTTGAACGAATTATGGTCTGTTTTATTTTGATAAAAGAGAAGCGTAACCTTTCACTCAGATTGAAATGTTGCCCCTCCCTTCTGTTGAAACTCTTTATTCCACGTTTACAAGCTACTATTTCTGATTCTTAAACAGTGGAAAACTGCTTCCTATCATCATGAACATTGGCGTAGCGAGCCAATGGGCCCACTCGTTCCAACTTGAAGTGTCAAAAGTCCATCCGCTAGAAAGGGGAAAGGTAGAGATGGGAAAGGGAGAGGGAAATGTACATGAGCTGAATAATGCCAAGGCCCCTCTCCCTGACCCTCACTCATTCGTATTTACATCCAACTATTTGTTCGTGCCCCCCCCCCCGATTGGAACCACGCTACGCCAATTCCATATCTCCTATTGAGTTTGTCTCCGAGACCCCCCCCCCCCCTCCTCCCAGTTTCTTCTTAAAACCCAAATATTTTTCGTGCCCCCCCCCCCCGATTGGAACCACGCCAATTCCATATCTCCTATTGAGTTCGTCTCTAGACTTCCCTCCCCTGGTTCTTCTTAAAACCCAAAATATTTCTAACCTAGACGCCCTCCTGTTTCTACAGTTTGATAGGCCTAATCCTCATTTCGTTTGATAGAAAGCCAACCACTACCCCTCCCTCCCTCCGAACCACACACCCTTACCTCACCCCTCTTTCCAAAAATACCCCCTCTTCTGACTCTCTTTGTCACCTGCAGGTGAAGTAGGATTCGGGGGTTATTTCACGCCCCGTAAGGTTTATCACGATCACATCGCATTCAAGTGTGACATACTCCCGGTAGGATTCAATAAATAGCACTTTTCATGAAGTGTCATTGATGTCATCATCATCTGACCGTGGACCCAACACACGACCATGATCTACCTGAATTCAAGCCTTCCTGATCTTCTTTCGGTCGTACCTTAAAATGTGCGGAGAGGGCGTATGTCTGTTCTCAAAAGCCAATAAGTTTTGTTTCAAGCATGATTTTGTACAATTTCAAAAATTGAGTAGTCAGTAGTTAATCTCTTTAAAAGAAGTTAATGAATGAACGCTACAAGTTGGGAAAATGTATGGTCAGTATAATTTGTTTACACAAATCATTTACTATAAATTTATGATTAACGTTTGGCCTCTATTAAATAAAGAGTGTCACAGAAAATGGAAAATTCGTTTATAGGAGAATATTTATATAGTTTCATAACATCATAACATCATTAATCGACATCAATATTTTGTAATGGAAGGTAGATGTTATATTGAATGACCGGTGATACCATTTACAACAAATTAGGGTTGGTTGTACAATACTGACTAGTTTTGTTCAGTGTCGTTATCAATATTATGGCAGATGTCAGAATTGCCTCGTTGTCCTGGGTTACTCCTTGTTTTGGACTTTTGTGAACTTTTCAAAAGGTGTAACTGAGAGCCATTGTGTATTTTATCAAAAGTAACTATGTTCGTTAGGTTTCTGTCATGATAAATAAGGTCATAACTCAATTTTTCATGTTTGTCGGACCGCACACTGAGAATTTTTCTTTGTGTTTAGATGTATCTAGAGTGAATGTTCTTTGGAAACAGATGTAAATTTATCATATCATTATATTGGCTATGACAGTGATTGATTTTCCTAATCATTTCCCTGATTTCTGAATAAACATAAGCAGTTCTAGTTTTGCTGTCATGCGCAAATCCTTTAGATTCAGATTAGATATTCCCTCAATGATACAGCATGACGTAATATTTCAAACAATTGAACATTTTCACTTCTGCACCAAGCCTTATATAGACATACAGTCACGTGAAAATGTACCGGGCTTGTGAAGAATGATAAGGGGGCAAGGGGTTCAGGGGGGTATACCGTATATAGGCCCCCGTACTTTTTTCTCAGTAACCAATCGACGCCCATGCAAGCCCTCCCCCCTCCCCCACGCTTTCGGGCACTTCACTTGCTTTAAGGGCCTCGCTTATTAATCGTTCCAGCGCTCTTTTGGTTCCCTATACTCAGAGATATTGAGACAGACTAAACGCTTTAGCTTATAACTTCATCAAAATTAACCAATATTTGCAGTGATTTATGTTCTCTTGCTCATATATTCCCATGATTTTTTGTTCCCTCTTATCGATCAATCACACTGTCTTGTGTAATCAATGCTTATGACATGAACCTTCACGACCCTTTTCAGCATCCTTCATGTTTTTTAGCAAATATTTTGTCTGTAAAACTTTGTAAAAGAGATAAGATTTTCTCACACTGTTCTATTTTTACACCTTATTTTCGACGATTTTCCCACGACTGTGTTCCCTTTTTCATTTTTTCATCAGGATTTATCTGCTCCGTGTGATATCATATAATTTGTGATTATTTGTTTCCCGCCAACCCTTTTCTCGCATTTCAATTGTTGCAGTACGGCTAAATATCGATTAACTTTTGAATTAGCACACTATTTCATTTCCTATGCATAAATCATACTCCCCATCTCGTGTCATAAAATGGGGCATATCGAAGCGAAATGGGGATAAAAGGTCGCATAAGGGGGTCAAAGTCATAGACCCCTTTCTAACCAAAGTGGGTCATACCCTCTCCCATTCATACATTTTGACCAACATATTTTCGGCGGAATATTTACCCTTATTCTGCGGTTCCCATTATATGTCAAAGCTGCCTGCATACGAGATTTGCCCGGCTTTAGAGGTAATAGAAATCGTCCCAGATTTTCCCCAATCAAATCAATCAAATTTGATTGTGTAGAATTGAAACGAGTGGAGATGGTATGTTTGATAGCAATTGAATGGTATTTCCATGTTTTGGGTATACAGGAACGGTAAATTACACGTTGCTACGGAATGCTATGTATATACAGTAATTCTCTTCATATTCAATGGCGTATCTATTGGTGCACAGGGTCACGTGCCTCTCTAATCAAATGGCAAAAGAGGGGCGGGTGAGAAGAACAAGAAGGGGAAAGGAGGGGGAAGGAAGGGAAAGGGAAAGCAAGAGAAAGAAAGTGCGAGCGTTTAAAGAAGATCATTTTCATCCACCGAGCATTTGCCGAGTACGACCGGTGCCTCCCCTCCCCCTCAACAAAAAAAGTCTAGCCAACATCGCTGTTCATAGTTATGTATGACGCCACTTCATATGCAGGCATGCCCCGTACTATGTATGTTGCTGCCCAGTACGTACAGGGTACAAGAAACTTTATAACATCGGTGAGAAATCATTTTTTGTCTTCTTCTGAAGAATACAAAAATCATTACACCAGTTCTTTCTCGCAGAAAGTGTTCAGATTGTTAACAAAAAATACAGCTTTTTTTAGAGTGTTTGAAGTTGTCCCCCAAAAGCACTATAATGGCGACACATAATCCTTGTAGTGCCCCGGGGATATTTCATTTTATCTTATATAAATTACAAGCTCTTTAGTATGATGGGGGTCGTCAAAAGGAAATTACAATTGCCTAATCCATTTCTGATCCTTTGTAGAGATTGTTGAATCGATGATTTTAAGGGCTGAAATACGGGTTCGGCGCAATTACAGGACTGCCCCAACTCCGCCGAAGCAATTTTCTTTAACTTCTTTTATGGCAACAAAAGGGAAAACCAATTTAGGACGTGTCAAATAAATACGTGAACTATGACAAATGTCCTAAATGTCAATAGTGCATACAATTATAGAACTAGCCATAAATCATTCATGATACAAGGATTATGCTTGTCTACAAGTCATCATGAAAGAACACTTTATAGTAGCCTACAGATTCTTGTCTGATCCTCTGTATGTGTAAAGAAAAAGACATTATCTTGAAACTCGACTCAGTTTAAGAGAAGGTGAATGCTGGTCATACGATTGTACAAAGAAACGCTTGAGAAAGGTATAGATTATGTAGTAAATAGGAGGAGTTGGGTATTTCGTCGTAAATGATAGAAGGTTAAAGATAAAGACCAGTGCTGGTCATGCGATTGCATTGTGAAAGAAACGTTGTGGAATCGATCAGAAAAGGTTGATCATCTAGCATATAAGTATTTGTGTGTACTGCAAGGTTCTGGAATCATCAAAATGATAAGAAATTTGGCCTAGTCTTGGTAAAGTTACAAGCACTGTACACAGAAAGAGGTATATGGGACTACGCACACTTGCGCGACACATGCGTTATATCTCTCACACACCAATAGATAAACTAATTTACCACATATATCAATTAGTAAGCGGTTTCCCGGCAACATTTTTATCATCATGTATTAGTCAAAACATATTCTTTCACAATCATGATAGGTAATAAGAAGTTCCATTTCATTTTTTGAAATTGGGGCGTTTCCAATACTGGTCTTTACCTTTAACTAAGCCTCGCTATAATTGAAAATCACTCCCAGTGAACAGCATTGTGCACAGAAATGGGTATAAGGGACTACTTACACATGTGTCATGAGTGTTTCGTCCACACTTTCCAGCGATTTCTCGTCGTATTTCGAATATGAGGACATACTCTTCTGAATAGAAAAAATCCTATTTCAGGGGAAATATCTGACATTGACAACAAATGTGAAAAAGCTCACAAATTGTTTTCATCTTTATCAGTTCTCTCAACCTTATCCATTCAAACATGGCGTCGAGACAAGCCATGTTTTCAATACAATGCAAATAAAACAGCTATGAATTGCAACGGTTCATGTACTTTGCTTTTGTTCAAACGCTGAAATGTAAATGTTTTCTTTTTTTACGAAATCTGATAATGGTTTTATCATTGGTGTTTTAATGAATGGGCGGGGTCGTGTACCGAAGGTTTTGTGAAACCAATTCTAAAAAAGGACGACCTTCTTCATCTGGTTAATTGAGTTTTTATTGAATAATGTGATTGGGTCCTTCATTTTCCTTTACAGTTTTTAAATGAAAATGTCAACTCCTTTGAGAATATAGTCCTTTCATAACACCTTTGATGTTATCTTTAGCATCAATATCAATTTTCACGTGGGCAGTGCATATACAAAACAGCGTAATGGCGTAAAATGAGTTGAGTCACGGGGGATCGGGGAGCAAAGTGTCTGTTATGCGGATGACATGTGAAAGAGTCGTATATAGTTTGGGAGGGGGTTCCCCTGTCCAAACTATGGAGAATCTCCCTCCCATTAAAATATACCACTCCCATCATAGATGGACATTTTTTTAATAATTTAAACCTCCCTTTACTTAGCTCTCCTACTTAATCGTATACGTGCAATTTAATGGACGTGGGGGTCAGATGCCCCTTTGCTATTACCCCCCCCCCTTGGCGCGTCACCAATATACCCCTTTGAATCAGAAAGACAAGCTTACATACCAAATATTTCACAAGCCTTCGTATCATAGGTGATTATTTAGATTGAAGTAATCCATCTCACCTATCCCTGATTGTTTAGTTTTGATTGATTAAATATATTTTCATCTGTGACAACCTAATTCGTTGGAAAATGTCAGTTGTGAAAAGGGGGCATTCCTTCTTACATTTAATATTTTGTTTATATTGCTTTGTGACGATGATGTCGATGATAAGGATATCAATGAATTTTGTATTTTTCGAAGTTCTTCCAACTTTATTTAGTTTTACGTTTTTGCAATGATACCCAATCACTGTCCGCTTAATACGGTGCCACAAGAATTTGAACTAATATATTCGGAGAAAAAAAAGAAGATTGGGGTACTCTTCTAATATATTTGATGACTGTTGAGTTTAGGCTTTAGCCCGTTCTTGTTTTTAGATTGAGAATGTCATTTGGACTACCATCTTTTATCAGATGACATCGAGTTTGTCCGTACTCGTTACTTCCCCCTGCTGTAGGCCTTTAAGTCTGTGCATCAACTTTAACACGATTCCACGACCATGTCACTATAATTTCTGTACTCAAAGTGCCTATAGCTGATTGAAGCTGAACCCCTATCACCTTAAGGACATGACATGATGAAGTGGTAGCAAAGGACCTGCATAATGAGGTCAAGAGGAAAATGACCACTGCAATACCTTGATGAATGGTCAAGGGTTCCGTGATCAAGTACCTCATTAGCTTATCCAAACACCTCTGTCCCTTCACTCTCTTTAAAAAACCCTCAATATTTTGACAGATTGGGTGAGCAGGGTTGACACACGGCGGTCACATTGAGCAGGTGAGACGATGCTTCAACCCTCAGCTGAACCCTTAGGACAACCCCTCTAGAAGGGGCAACATGGAGATGGTCATCTTCAAGCAACCAGTCGATTGGGTCAGCTAGTGGCTAGCACATGTCCTTACATTGATTTGCGGTTTGCTTCTGATTTGAATTTCATATTTGGCTATTGTTCGAAGGCGAGAAATGGAGAATCCACAATTGTGACCCATCCTTTGTTGCCGCCTTGATAAACAATCTTCCCGGAATTATGAATCAAATCTGGTTGATCGGTCTTCTCCATTCGTTCTCCTTCCGCAGCCCCTGATATTATATACCGCTGCTGACCACAATCATAAAGGACACCGCTAGAGACTATACCGTCTACCTCTCGAATACACTTATTAACAATCCATCGTGCTTAGCTGAATATTCATAATGTATCAAATGAGCACGAATGGGAGATACCCCTACAAGCACGTGCATGTTATTTGATACCCAACGTATCATGAAGATCAAAATCATAAAGCGAACTCTCTTCGGTTTTTCTCTTCAGAATCGAATCAAAGACGGCATCATCGACATAGGGGCTCTCAACGCTCCGCGTTGCCTCACAAAGGACGTTGCGGCATTGCATTTAGTAGCTTTAATTTGGCAGTAATAAAACTACCTCCGGGCATAATATCTGGCTTTGTATGAATCAGATCAGTGCACTTTTTTGTGGTTTTTCTATGAACGAAATCATGAACTCTATAGGGTTACGAGAGATCAACCAAAGAGACAATAATCTTGACATCTACCCGAGCCAGCTAGTGTGTGTGTTTTGATTGCCCCCTTTGTTCAATGCAGCTGCATTCTACAGTCAAATGTACTGCTTTTTATGCTTTTGGGTGAAATTTCGGTGTGATAAAAAAAAAAAAACAGCTTTCTTTACAGACCTCACACTCCACAGTGCATTTGTTTTTCAACCAGAATATTAAGTCATTTGTCAAATCAAGGTTTACAGATTAAGATTTGTGAATATGCCGCCTTCTAATCTTATCATTGCAATCCACTCCAGGTTTCTAAAAATTAATTTCCCATTTTTTCATGGATATTTTGTATTCTTGAAAAATGAGGGGCCCGTTGTCTCACGCCACGCTTTCACGTTGTTGCAGGCTGATCGTACATTAATTTTGTGCACTGTCGACGCAGACTGTACTATGCCTGAAACCATGTGCAACTGATATGCTGGTAGTTTCCGCATCACTCTTCATGTTCAACTACAAAATATACTAATCTCATTAATTAATTTCGATTAAAAAAAATGCCTCGGCATTCTTTACAAATTTAAACAGTGCGCCTGCCTGAAAGCTTAATTACAGTATTGTACTATGCATCCGATATTCGTTATTCGGCCGCCTCTATTGTCATTATGCGCAGATCGATTAAGATTTCATTTCAAAAGATCTTAATGGACGTAATTTTTATTCCAACATGATTATTACAATTTTTGAGCACGGAAGGCTACATGCTTGCATGGTCATAGCCGTGATGGCGAATGGGTGTTATACTTTGAAGTTATATAAAATTATGACGGGTAGAAAGGAGGCCAAGGATATCCGATTAATCGAGTGTGAATCAATTATTAGGACTGGACGTTAGCTCAACTAAATCAACATGTTATGACTTAATATCAATGGTTATGGAATTGACTTCGTTTTTAGAGAGATAGAGAGAAGAGGGAGATAGAGAGAGAGAGAGAGAGAGAGGGAGAGAGGGGAGGGGGTTGCGATAAAGGAGAGGGAGAGATATGAAATCAAATAGATAATACAGAAAAGGGTACAAGGGATAAAGAGAAAGAAAGATCGGGTGGGTGGAGCTGGAGGAAAGGGAAAGAAAGAGAAATCGCAAGGGGAAAGGGGGAAATACATGCGAAAGAGAGAGAGAGAGATGGGTGGGGGAAGTGATGAGAATGATTGTGGAAAGAGAAATAAATGGGAAGTTTTGGCAACCTCAATATAAAATATAATAAAGGGGAGAGAAAGAGAGAAAATACAAGAGCGATGACTCATAGCTCTGCTGTTGAACTTCAAGGGTGAGAAAGTACCCCTCTGTTTGACCTTGACCAAAGCCGTGTTGTTCTTCTTTCACACCTCACTTTAAGCTTTAGCCCGAGTCCATGGCGACGGGAACAAAAAAGATCCCCAACAGGGTCTTAGCTTGTTCAGACGAATTCCCGTACGAAACGTGTCCCCCTCGCAAAGCGTAAAGTTTAATGTCACAACAGTCATGGTTATATTTGCCTAATGTTTACATTATTTAGATATGAATTTGTCAATATGACCTGTGGTACATTTATGTTAGACAGGCTCTTATGTATCCTGTGTCCTTCAAACTCGGAAGTATATTATCATGCTTCGCGCGGAAAGATAGAAAATATGAAATTAGGTGTGTGCACTTATTTCATGGGTTATTAACTTTATTACGATATAATGTGTGAAACGAGAATTGTAATGTTGCTTCGAACGGTGTCGAAAGGGAAATGTTATTTTCTAAAATTGTTAGTATTGCATGAATGGATCACATGTGCAAATTGAGCACTGTGACCTTTTTTATTGCGACATGAGATTTAAAGAAATTGCATTTGCAAGTTACAATGCTCTTTTACCATGTATAAGCAAGTCCCAAAGTGGATTAGAAATACGAACCCTTGTTTTATATTCGGACGCTGTAATCAGCGCACTGTGCACTTCAAGAACCAGGTACCCCCGATCTACACATGGGTCGAGAGAGGCAATTATAGATCAAGTGCATTGTCTTTGGACAATTACATTGCAAGCTGAAATCAATTATAATCGAACACGGTGTTAGGAATTAAGCTTTATAAAGTGTGCTGCTGTACTGATTATTGTCATTATATTATTTTGTCTGGCAGTGAACATGGTATACAACGACGGTCTGAACTACTCACTCGCTATCCAACATCAAATTCATTGCAGAAGTACAATTATAAGGCATTTAATTGTGTTCTCTTTGCATCAGGAATGGAGTTCCCTGACTCGACTTTTTCAGGAGAAAAAAAAGTAAAGAATAGGGTGTATTCCCCATAGGCAATCACGGCATACTTAAATGTCACTCAGTTTCGTGCCGATTGTTAAGTCTTCTTTGCCTCATTACACTTTTTCATACATTTCTTTTCCCTTCTTTTTTTTTCCATTCTTTTTTTATCCGTTTTTTTTTCGTTCTTTATTGGTTGCCCTGGACTTCGGAATATTTCACTGTTTGGTCGTTTTGGAGACGGAGGTGTCGAAAGAAAAATATAGAGCGATTTATGTAGGGGGCTCTAAAGATTCCTGACGAATGTGGAAAGGTGTGTTCCCATTTTGTCATGATTAAATGATCCCTGGAAACGATAGCTGATTTTTCGGAAACAATATTCCATAAGATGGCTCCTATCGAGTCTGAGCACATTTGATCTAAGTAATAATGAATTCCTTCTCAAGAAACACAGTCACCCCCGTCATTATAATTGTTTTCCAGATTATTTGATTAATTGTTTTGGAATAGTCAATTCGTCGCTGTTTTCACGAAGTGACGGTAGTGAAAACAAATTGCATTCACTTTGCGTTACGATTTTCCTCACTACCGTCACTTCGTGAAAACAAGGACGAATTATAGCAAAATGACGAAAAGTACTGAGAAAACACACTGGAATTCACCACCAAAGATTTGCACATAATTATACAGCTAATGATATAGGTTACCTATTTCTACACGCAACCACCTCGACTTCTCCGTTGTTTTTATTGAAATCTTTTAAAATATTCTTCACACATAGTATATAAGTATAGACATAGGTTTTATAAGTACTATGAACAAGTATAAGGGTTTAAGTATAGATATAAGTAAAAATTTAAAGTGAAATGATATCTGTAACTGTAAGTATTATGGTATTAAAGGGAAAGAGTAAGTTGAAGTATAAGTATATAAGTACATGTATAAGTTCAAGCATAAGCATTATCTTCCGTTGGCACAAATACAAATTAATTATCACTTTTGATTTTTCAGAATAAAATGTAGCTGCATTGGCAGTTAAGATACCTCCTTATCGTAGGCGCATGATGCACTTCGCACACTTTAAAGGACGCACATAATATTCAATTGAAATCATTTTGCCAGCCACGGCGCCCTGGCAGTGGGGACATTGCCACAGTCGATCAGAAGGTGTTGCTGACTTGGGGTGACAAATATGATTGACATCCATAAATGGTTTGCTCCTAACACCTCATTTCAAAGAAAGCAAATAAATATGAACATAATGAGTGACAACGGATTGAACTAGTTTGACTGGGTACACTTTACAGATCGAAAATATTTTTTTTTCTTCAAAATTGTCACGCCCAGAAAACATTTCGAAAGGAAGTGCTGTTTGCTACACGAGGTGATGGAACTATTTTTGTGTCAAAAAGGGGAATTATTATCAAAGTTATGTCTGCATTTTTGTGGATATGTATACTTAATTTCTTCTGGGAATTGCCTCAGTCCCATTTTACTCTAGGGTATTAAACTAACTTACAAAGTTCAATTTCACGCCTTGCAATGAAAGCATTATAGAGTAGTTGAATGTATTCTAGTTTATTCAAATAACGCTGAGAACCTTCCTGTTCACTAAAAAAACAAAACTGAATGTGCAATTTAAATGAGTGATTGGAAGTCGAAAACGATACGTAAAACAATAAATGTTCTCCCTTTTGTTCCTGATGAAAATGTTCACTTTAACCTGTTAATTATGTGGATAATAAAGCATACGATTTCCCCCATTCCTATTGATTTACAAACAAAAAAACAATTGTGCTTAATTTGCACGGTTAAAAAGCATATATTTTCGAAAGATTCGATGGGCACGTTCTTTTCGACAGAGGGCGTGAATATACCAGAGCTATCGCAAATTTTGGAGACCATTTGATGACTTTTAAGCTCATCAAGACCAAAAGGAATTTAATATTATCAAAATAGCTGTTAAAATAGCTAATAGCTGTTATATGTGCTTTTCGTCCTATAATCGCATTTATAAAAGCAAGGAGGTCAATGGGGAAACAACGATCTCCGATATCTTCGTGAAAGGCTGATTATCCCTTTGCAGCTTACTATAAATCTGAAGAAGGAGTGTGGAAGAAGAAGAGAACTTTATTAGGAAGAGACCGAAGAGGTAGAAGTGCTATGGGTATTAATTTAAATCATGAAGAAGCTTTACAATTATTCATTTCCTGCTTATCAATCATAAGATTTGTCATGAAATGAAGGTAAAATTTGATTTAAAAATAATCGTACATTGACCAGACATACTTATACACTTATCTCACAAAATACATGCACCGTGCTCCTCCTAATGATAATAAACTGATCGTTTAGATCAATTTTTAAAGCTTCCTTTACTCCCAAACAAAGAGAACTATAGCACAATGTTCTTTGGGGGTAACAGGGAAGACACATACATTTATGTTTGATTAAGAACAGCATCAATTCTCTATTCCCTTATGTTGACTTTGTTTATCTTCTACTTAGTAATTGCTCCCCTAGAGAGCTTACAGAACAAATGAATGTGATCATAGCTAAACACACATATAATCACCAATTGCCCTTTTAGGTTTTGTGGAACAAAACGGGTAATTACAAGACAAGGACATACTTTATAATAGAAGGATTTGGGTAGTAATTGCACTTAAGTATGTTTATCGATGGTATTATTTTTGTTTGTGAGGCAAATCAAGATAAACAAAACACGAAAACCTTGCAAGCTATTTTGGGCAATTTTATGAATTCGTTTGACCTGTTAAGTAAATAGAAAAACATCGTAAAAGGCAAAACTATTAAAAGATGTAATGAAATACATGCGATGCATTGCCCTGTCTAGCCATGAAAAGTGATCTGTGTACATGGCGTGTGTTCGTTTAAAATGTGTATTGTGGGTATAATGTGTACATGTATAACAACCTATATGCAGACGATCTGACCTGATTTGATTGTGTTTCTTTCTTCATAAGATGATACGATACAATGCATCCACAATTTGGTAAAAGTGTCGGCGCGCGCCAAAATAGGGTCTGATGTTTAGGAACTTTTTTGAGAAGAGAAAATAGGGTGAGAGAGTGGGAGGGAATACACAGAGAAAGGGAGAAGAAGGGCTATGTTAAGGGACACACCTTCAAATAAAACATCGTCAATAGGGTATTATACGCCATTATGGATTTATTCAACCTCAGCTAGAAACCTAACTGTGATTAAGTTGTAATTGAACAGACAATCAAACGTAGTTTTCCTATCCTAGTTTATCTAACATTTTTAATTGGACAATAATCAGCTTAACCTAATTTTCTCTAGACTGGAACCTAAACAATTAGCATCGTACCAAGCAGACAATGGAGAGGTGAATTGTGTCAAAACAAGATAACCTAGGAATTAGATGTGGATTTAAACGGTGTGCTTTTCTTCATAAACCGTTGCTTTATGGGCCGCAAAGGGTAACAATCATTCGGAAGTTGAGTCTTTGTTGGAGACACGCACCCATTCTTAGAATTATAAGCTTAGAGTTAAAATAAGATATCGCATCCAGCAGCCAACATTGAAGAATGGAACGGAAAGAAAGAAAAGGAAAACAAACTAAAGCTGTGAATCAACATTTACTCAGCTTAGACCATTACTAATCAATACTCCCTATTCATGTTCGTTTAAATAGGATACTAACTCATTCGCATCGGGGACGGTGTTCCTACTCATTAACTAGTCACTCTCAAATGAAAAACCTCAATGTATGTTAACGCCGTACCGTACCACACCCCATCATCTCGCTGTACGTGACGTCCTCAATTTGTATTCATGATTATACATCAATATCTTAGCACCCTTTTCACCAACTATGATATGAACTTCGACACCCTCTCCAGGGTTTTCACATCTCTCCCAATTAAAATGCATTCTTATTTTCTAAAATTGAAGTTAATGACTATGAATATTCACTCATTTCATTTTGTGAATTCAACACCGTGGAGGGGTAATACAAAATTTGCGGGTTGGTGTCTAGCGGATTGGTTATGTTTGACAGGGTACAGTTGTAGAGTACATGCGATATGTTGCTATAATGTTATGCTTCAACTTCTGATAACCAATCAAGGAGGGTAATCGGGATGGGGGTACAGAGCGGTACGAGGTCTGGTGTTATGGGGTATGGTGTTGATAAGATAGTAATGTTTCGATGCTTTATCATCTATAGATCACCACTTCGAGAAATGATCCATGTCAGACTTGTCAGTGTCACCCCGCGATCAATTACTCAGATACGGAGCACACAAAGCTTAAAAATAGCACAAATAGGTAATAGATGAAAATGATAATAGAGAGGTAGATATTGGTATCAGAGGGGTGGAGCGGTCATGGGCAGGGGTGCAGGTTATCAAAGCTCATGTCCAGGGAGTGCTGACCCATGGACCTACTAACTATGTATGCTTTCACCTCATATTACCTGTCGGAAGGTATATCTTAGAATTATTGATGGATCCCAGCTGACATAATGGCTAATCAATCTCGTCTTTAAAGAGTTGATGACACCATCGATGACATGCACGACTAGTCTGGTAGCGTAGACCGTGCACCCAGTTTATGGGCTCCTGAATATTTTTGGGCCATTGAATGTTTAGACTTTCCTGTCATGTCCGTCTTGCCTGTATACCACTTAACAATACGATCACGGAATAACCTGGACATAACCTGCCATTAATTTCATTGAAGTGCATGGTCTGATATTTTTTATTTTTGTATCTAATGCTCAAGATGAAACATTTTCGAATTAGGGGGGAGGGGGCACATTTTAAGAAAATATTTGGTAAAATGCCAAATTGATAGTCAACTTCATCAATAGTTTTTGTTCAATTTAAAATATCAATTGTCATTTTCATCATGGTGAAACGGACCCTATTAATGGATACTTTTGTTCTGAAATACAGACTAAAGTTTATATTGCATGTAAGCCCCAAAGAACACGTCTAAATGTCTTTGTTCACTTCATACAACGGTCTGGATATAGACACTGGATAACATTGATAGCATCTTCAATAGAAGACGAATTAAGACGGTGGTGTTAGATTTCTAAATCCCCTGGTATAAATGACTTGTTAATCACCCTACCAGCTACCTATTCCCCTTATCTCGCTCCATGATGAGCTTGGTCTACATTCTTAATCCCCGGAGCATGAATGAGATGCCATTTTCTTCCTGACCCTTCATGGGAGAAGGGGTCTTGGTCTTTTTAGATCCGACGTTTAGACCAGGTCCCATTGTATGGACGACATGGCTGAGTAGGATCTTAAGTAGGACAGTTTTTTTTGTATAAAGAGGAAGTGTTTATTCCAAGTTCTTTTGTGGAGAGTAACTGGACCTTAATTAGGACAATTGTGTGGGAGTATATCCAGCATTTAGTTCAGGTTCCTTTAGGGCCTGACCTGATCTCAACCGGAGCAGTTCTTGGTGTAAGAAAGGTGTTTAGTCCAGGTTCTATTGTGGTGTAACTGGACGTTAAGTAGACCATTGTAGGTAGGTTCCGTTCTTTTCTTTTCATGTATCGCATCCTTTGTAACTGGGGTAACAGTTATGCTGTAGGAGATTTTGAACTAACGTGGAGGTTAATTTATGTCGAGCCTTGTCCACCAGAACTCACCATTTGTGCATATCACTTATTTTTATAATTCTCGCTACCCCAAATAGCGATTCTGCCGAGATCCGGGGAAAATCCTGAAAACGCGCATTGCATTATGGGATAGCTTTTCGACATTACAGCTTCCTGTGCAGGCGCTATATTACTAGGCGCGATAGCGCAAACGTAAAACACAACGTGTATGCACCGAATATGTCGTCTGCTCGGTCTTGTTTTTTTTTTCGCAAATATTTCAACGTTTATTTGAACATTTCATTCGTTGTTTTTTGCGTCTTTTGACATCAGTGACGATGGTTTTCTTTTGTGAGGCTGCACAGTGCTGGGCTCATGATTCCAAGCGTAAGAACCCTGATTTTAGCGTGCGTGAAAACTCTGCACAGCGGGATGGAACTCTATACCGGAAGTTGTAGTGACGACCCGAGAGAGTGAAAATTACCTCGTCTCGCGAATTTCGAGATTTTCGTACCTATTTAGGGTAGCGAGAATTGTTGGTTGTTTTTAGCAATTATTGAGAACACGATCGACTTGGCAGTATCAATAACAACTTGTGGACCATTTTATAAAACCACCTTAATTCTTAATGATGACGAAGTGATTTTTAAACGAACGTCATCATGGTCATAATTATAAAGATGCTTTAATTTGTACATTAGTTTGAAATTAGAATTATAGAAAATATATTTCTTTATACCATGTAGAACCTGTTTCGGATTCGAGCAAAATAATATGATGATTATTTGATGGTCATTAAAAATCTATAAAAGGGGTTAGGCTATAGATAATTGTTCGGTAGTGAAGTGTAGCAACATGGAACAGGGAGATTTCATATTCACCCAAGAAAGCGATTTGTCTTTATTCAATTTTGATGTTCAGTTTTTGTACTATGCTCTCTGAAATTAATCATTAGAATGTTTACGTGAGGTTTTCGACGTAGTCAAGTAGATTTGGAATTTGAACTATGAGACTTTTGGATTATGAGCTGTCGATGAAGTGGGAAATTTACATTGAAGCATATGAATCAATACCAACTGTTGAGATGACCTAAATATATATTAATAGATGATATTGACATGCAATGTCTGTAAGCTGGTATTTTGACTTAAGTTGCCATATTGCCATGATTTTTTCCTACCCGGTAGGCCGGTACCCATTTACTACGCCTGGGTAGAGAGTGGCAAAATATAGATTCTCCTTTTTACTAAGTGGTTGCTTACTTACTCAGTACGATTCGATAAGCTTACGAGAGGCTTACCTGGCATATCTACCAATAGTGTAAGCAAGGTAATTCACAGAGATGCTCGCATTACAGGTAAACTAAAAAGCTCGTTATCAAATGTACTTGGAAGAAAGGTCCATGGGTATGAACTCTCGCAATTAAATGAATTTATGTAATTCTTAATTTGTTCAAACTGGTGTTTTATCTCCACCCGATAGACGGGCCTCAGGCGGGTTCTAACCAGTGGCGTGAAGCATACGAAGTGTGTCGACCCCCTTTTGCAAAAACCGTCTTCCATTATAATTATTACTATTCATGTTAAATGTTTGTTCAAAGAGATCTCTTTGGTTTGTTGGAATGTTTTTCTATCGTATCAGTACCCTAAGCATCTATTTAAATAGTGTTGGTGCTCGTGTTTTGCCTATTGCACACAAGGCGTTATTTTCGATTGCGCTTTTACCTTCGCTAACCATCAGTTTCAACACGCTAACCAAGCTTGTGAGGGCAATCAGTGCATACGCACTCCTACGTCAATTAATTGACGCAACGTGTGTACCGGGCATATGGAAGATATTCTCTGAGGTTCTATATGTTCTATAACCTGTCACTCTGGACAACACGTCATAATTCGTATTTCCTTGAGCAGAGCCTAAGTCTGTCAGTCTCCGGCTGTGTCGAAATAGAGCCGCTAAAGTACAGAGCCTATGTAGTCAGCATAGTCTTACAGGGCAGACACGGTTATGCACACCAATTGATACTCTGGTTGGTGCTCTGTATATAAACCTGTCGCTCTGTATGTGTATGGAACTTGGCTATGTTTACGAGTTGGCAAGTCATGCAGAGAGTTTGAATGTGATTTTTTGTTTGTTAATGTTGACACAAAAACCAAATCCAGCGACATACTCAATCGGGTGTCAACTATTCATTTGTGATTTCTTCACTGAATTGTGAAATCAAACAGAGGGTGAACCTCCACGACCTGTAGAACGAGCTTAATTTTCACGATGTAATAACAGTCAATGCACGTTATAATGAAAAGAGAGAGAGGCTGTTATGGAAGCACCTGTAATACCAAATGGGGGTGTTCCTTCCATTGGTTAACCATAGGGACAACCAACAGGTGTATGTCAGATCGCGAAGATTCCCTTCGAGTCTTTACTAAAATATTAGCATGTTAGAGCATGGTGCCACAATAGTTAAGTTTACTCTATATGCTATTATGTCATGTCATGTTACTGGATTTCAAGCCAGCGCACATTATGTGCACCATCTCCACTCTCCGAGGGAGCATTCCTACCACGTGTGTATCATTGATATGGATGTATGTATGCAGGGTAAGGGCACATGGGCAGTCACGATGCCTTTCAGAAATCCTCACATGTCCTCATCAACCCATGGGTGAAGAGTGGCAAAATTAGATTAATGCTTTATAAATGGACATTAGTGCCATCGTTAAGATTCGAACCTCGTACTTCGTTGACATATCCACTATACGGCGACAACTCTGTACATCTGAGCATGGACCTAATTCGTAGTAGGTCCATTCTTTGATAATCAACGGTCCCTTGATAATATTTAGCATCTGCATGAACATGAAGGAGACTTAAAAGATGTTGGGCTGTATAATTATGGTTTCTGACATTGACCATATTCTTTATTGTCTTCAAAGACCATACCTCCCACCAACCTTACCTATAGAGCACGTTGTAAAATCTCTTAATCCTCTCGGAGAATGAACAAATTGTGAAAAAAAATGTATAAAGACCAAAATGGCGTTGGGTTGCTAAAATAAGCACAATGGGGTTCCTGTCGCGCCAAACCCCAGGAGTCGATAATACACCTGGCTTGTGCCTTTCTTTTGATGCAAGCAAAGGATGTACCGACTCGGGAACGCACTGATTTTCCTGTTAAAGGTGACAATCTTTACACCGACACTGTCGTGAATGTCCTTCCTATTTGAAAATTAATTATTTCAGAATAAGAATGGAAATTTGCTTGTATTGTTATCACTCTTTTGGACTTTGTTAATGAAATGAAAAAGATCAGGTATTACTCGGAGCAAAAATAGATGGCATTCATACGTCCATGAATACGAACTGATCATCTATTGTGAACTCTACCATCACCCTGGTTTTATCGTTCCATTTGTCTCTTAAGTTTAGACTATAGTGGTAGACAACCAGGATAAATGTGATAAATAGATTAAGGAAACAGCACTTTTAAAGGTACTATGTCCCATTTGCAGGCCAAAAAAATGAAAAGGTTAAATTCCAACGGCATTTGAAAGATAATTCTAATTTAGAACTTCCCTAAAAAAGGGGGCTTGGAAATGTCTTTAAGTGGGAAAATAACGACTATTAGTTGTCAAATCGACTTAAGAGCTATAGAGCCAGAAAGTAATAGTCTGATTTTCAGACCATTGTACCGAATGGTCATACGTTTTATGCTGCACAAAGATTCAATCAATTTAATGTTGGCCATTACAAGAAGTGGGTTATTGATGTAGACAAATGCTCATGTACTCTTTACAGCTCATTTTATGTATGTTATTACCAAAGAAGAAAAAAGCCAGTAAATCACTCAATAGTGTCTGACACTGAAGTCTAGGAAGTGAACGGGTTTCCTTGTATAATTTGAATATTAGGACACTGCTAACGCTTAAATTTCACAGATAGGACATACATGACGTATTCATAATTCCTGCAAATTTCTACAGAATTTGATCTTGGCTGCAAAAGGGACATAGGTTTGAAAAAGAGAGTCGTATTCAATAATGACCCGCTAAGTTCCTGTGAAGCGTTGGTGGTATAGCGGTTAGCATAGTTGCCTTCCAAGCAATTGACCCGGGTTCGACTCCCGGCCAACGCAACTTTTTTGTTTTTTTTTTTTGTTGAGGAGGCGCGATAGCTCAGTCAGTAGAGCAGTGGCCTCGTAATCCGGTAACCTGGGTTCGAAACCAAGGCGATGTGCTAGTGCTCTTTGGTAAGGCATTACTCCTCACTACCAGGTCCCTATGAGAGGACCTAAAGCCGTCTCTTATAACGAGATAGTAGTTCTAGTTCCTTGGAGGAATACTATAGTCTCTCACATGTTTATGTTTGTTTTAGCCTGATAACAAGATAAATTGCTATATACTGGACAAGCACACATCCAAATACAATTTGCCATGTTCAGAGTTTGTAGTACCCCTCTGCAATGAAACGGAGTTGGTAGGCTCTATACTCTCTAGTTCCTGGTAGAATCGATATCCTAAAGTCTTACCATGCTTACGCCCTCTGTATGTCACTTAAATATAGTTACATTACACGATTGGACACCATTCAGTGGCGTATGTCCTAAATAACATCATGAGGGATGCCCTTGAACAATATTTGGGTTCGATGTACACGGAACAAAGAGAATAAACCAACCATCACCAAACACGCTGGATCCATTTCATCAACAATTATCTCTTTTTAACATTTATATTTACGGGCAGACAGAAGGTGCAGAGTTTTTTTTAATTAGAAAAAAAGGATGAAAAAGAAAAAGAAGGGGCGGGCAAACTAAGCCCAGCTATCCGTGGTATTTTAGGTCATGCCTTGGTTGGTTGAGCCAGTAGGGTCCATGGTTGAGCAAAGAGGCAGAAAAACTGTGCAAACACTTTACCAACTTCAAACTTCAAACTGAAAAAAAGCCGGTCTCTTTCTTCTACCGCATACCGCGGGTAAGAAGAGAAAGACAACAATAAGTCCAGCTTGCCATCGTCATTTTTCATCTTGGTTTTCAATTCTGAAGAAATAAAAAAAGGGGGAATTTCGTCACGCGATTTATTTGTTAATCGTCTTTTGATAAGTTTCAGGTGATGGATTATCAATTAGTCGTGAAGGTCGTTGTCACTTGTAGTTAACACATTCGTTTTTGTTCGCGATCTGACAAATGGAATGTATTCCTGTCACGACAGGGATTTTTTATTTGCTTCTCATGTTCGATGTCAAGAGGCGTGTTCCTCTTTGATACGGAAGAGTTTGCGACATATGTTATCTGCATAATTATGACAGACAATGTCAAATTATGGATCTAGGTCCATTTTCATAATTGCCTATATCTCCTCTGCCTTATGTGATGATATTGAGTGTATATTCCTCTTGGGGAAGGTTACTGAAACTTTTTTATCAGACCCCATTTATTTTCAGATAGTTATAAATGAGCCTTAGTACGATAAAGTTAGGGCAATGTAAGCTTTGTATTCTAGTGCGTATGACCTACATTTCACTGTGACTATATTTTTTATAAAATATTACTATGAAACAGAAGTGAAGAGAAGGGGAGAGAGAGAGAGAGAGAAAGACTCTACGGTGACTTGTAATATCACTTGGCATCATTTTGCACGCAACTGCGCAAAAGGCAATGCATCTCAGCTTGTGTGTGTGGGGGGGAGGGGGTGGTGTCTCTACCATCTACTCAATCCCAAGCGGTCCCCTTTGTTCCCCACCTGAGCCCGGTTCGTATAATAATAGGCTTTACACAAGTGGAGCTTCATAATTCTAGCCCAACACAAAAAGTTAATCTCCTCCGTGTGGGATGTGCTCTCACCACCTACTATTTTAGTTGCTTTTGTCGTATTAAGCTACAAAGATGATTGTCAAAGAAAAAGTCCTCAAGCTTTCAATAAAATCCATCAAAATGAAAGAGTTCCTCTTTCTTCTTTAGCTTTCGACTCAGGTGGCACATACACATTAGAAGCACTAATCCAGGCACCATCGCTACCCAGGAGGGAGCCAACTTTTAGGGATACCTTACTTGTCAAAAGAATCGTAGCAGTTATCAAAATAAAAGTAATGAATCAATAATTATGCTTCACCCGGTCCATATACCAACCCCCCTTGGGGTGAAATATACACCTTGTTGAAAACATAAATTCAATTATAGTTTATAAATTATAGTTTTTCACACGTCGGGTTTATCATTTTTCTTACAAATCCATGTGAAAATGAAATTGCCTAATCTGAAAATCAAACAGATCGATTTAAAAGATTTTCTTCTTTTTTTCTCACATGATTAATGTCCATGAACTTCAAAGATTTAAGACATTGCAAAAAAAAGGAAAAAAAAGAGAAAAACAAAAACGCAGGCATTTCATGCAAAACTAAGCAATGCAATCGTTTGCGTGATCGATAATTCTCCTTATTCCTTTAACACGAAAGAAAGATGAATTTCAACCAGTCAGTGAAATTTACATGGTTGTTAATACAGGGCAGCATTATATACGGGTACTTTTAATATGAGTCTCGCACTTGTATGAGTATATTCAACATTCGAAAATAGACAAACGTGCCCTGTCAAAGCCGGGCTTGCAATTACTGCTTGAATGAGAAGGCATATATTACATTTGTTGTCATTCCAGGCTAAGCATTTGCTTGATAAAGGTGTTTGGGTATATATATATTTATTTACTGAATTCAATAGATTGGAATGCCTGGAATGTCATGAAAGTGTTCATTTCATTGATTGAGGTCGTTGCTGTGATTTTAGTACCGAGAGCCGCTGCAATCAAACGTGCAACAGGTGGATTCTAGTGGAATGATATGTCATAATTTTTCATTCATCTGTTATTTTTACGACTGATCTAATTGTTGTTGATTATTGCCTTGTTTGCTATTTGTGTCGCTTTGATGTGCGTTTTTCGGGTTTTGTATTCAGGGACTTTTTCTATAATGCCTTTGCTACATTGTCTATTCACTCGTCAGAGGATGAAGTTGATACATTTTTGTGAAAGGCATAATGTCGAAAGCTTTTTTTCTTCAAACTCATTGATCCTTGGTGATACACAGCCGTTTGTCTCTTTGTTGTACCTTTTTTTTCTTATGATTTAGGTCAACAGTAAATTTCCAATCCTCACATGTACTATCTATCTTTCTATCTATCAATGTATCTATCTTTCTGTCATATATTCATCTATCTTTCTGTCTGTATATCTATTTTTATATCGATCTGTTTTGCCCGTCTATCTTTATATATCTCTCTATTTGTTCAATTTATATATCTAATTTGTGAAAAGCGAAAAAACGCTGTTTATATTTCGACACCTACTTTTTCTATATGTCTGTCTTCCTACATTCTATAATATAAAGAATAGAAAGAGACATACAGACAGACATTATATCTACGTACCTTCAAATACCTATCTATCTATCTATCTATCTACCTTATCTTATCTTTTCATCTCAGAACTGTCACCGCCCTATTATCTCCCTGTGGCCTCTCTGCCCATTCACCCTTGTTGTTTATCGTCATACAATTTGTCTGCTGGTGATCATCTTACAATTTTTTCTGTTGTTGAAACATGAACAATAATCTTCAGTTCCCGATTCTATTCACCTTTCGCGACCGAATAATAGTCATCACGTGAACTGTATCAATCTTATCTCCCTTTCATCAACCGCATGTATAGTCAGGCTCTGATTATTGTGTTGTTACTGATAGTCCTAAGTCTTCCCTATCTTTTATCCTTTTCATCAATCAAAAGAAATCCCAAATTTTCTTATATCAACGATGATTTCCTCTTATTTAATTAAATCTCAAATTAATGGAAATTCGGTCAAAGGAGTCCTGTCGAAGCCAGGTTGAGGTTGCTGCTAATAAAAGCACAAACAAATTCGTGACATGTGGCGACCCATATATGCCTCGACATAGCTGGAATCCGTTGAAATTCCATCACAAAACACATATAAATGGCTACCTTGCCAGTTGTTGTAATGTTGATTAACTGGTATTGTGTTCGACACAATATAGCTCTCAATTGTTGAAATCTTATGCGTGCCAGGGCAAGTTTTGCGTGTCCCACTTTTCATTGCAAACTGTTTTTGTACATGTTTGTTTGATCTGATTCCCTTTGAAAGCTTGTCATCTTATATGTCTTAACCTTACTGACAGAAAGAGTGATTTCCATAAAGAAATATTTCTCATTTATCCATTAGCTGAATGTGATAACTCTCAGAGGGATGATTTTTGTGACAAGAAAAAAATAATAGCTGTTTTAAGTTTTGCAGAAATGGTGTGACTTTTTCTATAGAGGGCGTCAATACTTTCAAATCGCGAAAGTCTTTACAAAATCCACGATTTGGGCAAATTGGAATTTTAGACGATTTTCCCCTCCTTTTCTCCTTCTTTTTCTTTCTCACCCTCTGAAACACTCTGATTCTTCTCTAGACTAATCAAATTATTCTACCTTTTCTCTTCCTCTTTCTTTCATTTTCTCATCGTTCTGTCTCTCTCTGTCTTTCTTTCTATCTCTCTTTCAATATTTTGGCCTTGTATTAGCTGCCATAATTTTGAATTGTTGCCTGAAAAAGACACAAAACGAATTCTCTTTTAGGTTGAAGGTGCTTTTTGTCAATGAAATGCAGGCAATAAACGTCAAATATTGAAAATATTTTCCTTATTGTTGTGTATTCGTCACCCACAGGGCATATTTATTTAGGGTGTAAATGAACAAAAACATAATAAAAACAAAATAAATCCTTGCAGTTTATGGTGAATCCTAACAGAATAGAAGGAAATTAATATTGGTGCATAGTGACATTCATTACCTTACAGTTATTCCCTCTTTAACTAATTCACTAGGAGAGGGCGCAATTACAAATTTAATTTCTGTTCGTCCGTCATACAGGGGCCCGTTCCTCGAAACCGTCATAAGTCTAACTTCTTGATTATATCCCATTGAAAAGCGTGTTAATTATATAACACATGGCTGGGGTAGTCAAGAAGTAGTAGACTTATGACGGTTTCGAGGAACGGGCCCCTGTTCCACGAAGGCAGTAATGCTATAATTCCTGATTCCTGGCATATTTATTGGATTACTCATAATCATCGAAAAGAAAAAACCTTGTTTAGCATAAAAAGAACAATTTTGAGAACCCATATATATGCTGGTTTTACATTTGAAAGGTTTAAGCAAGGAGTAATAGCAAATTAAAATGTATTGTATTACTGGCGTTTAACAGTACACCCTTTGAATACCTCCTTTTGCAGAGGAATATAGTTGTCAAATGGACGAGCTAATCAGCCGTATCAGGACAATTACCCCCTGGGCAATCACCCCCCGGAAAATTACCCCCCGGAAAACTACCCCCATAGGATGATTACCCCCCGGAGAATTACCCCCCGGAGAATTACCCCCCGGAAAATTACCCCCCGGAGAATTACCCCCCGAGGACAACTACCCCCCGGGGACAATTACCCCCCGAGGACAACTACCCCCGAGGACAACTACCCCCCGAGGACAACTACCCCCGAGGACAATTACCCCCCGAGGACAACTACCCCCCGCGGACAATTACCCCCATGGACACTACTGGGTCTAGTGGCTCAGTGGTTAGAGCGCCCGTCTCATGTACGGAAGGTCGTGGGTTCGAACCCCGGCCGAGTCATACCAAAGACTTATAACAATGGGACCTTCTGCCTTCTAGCTAGGTGCTCAGCATATTAGATTGGAGAAGGGTAGTAATAATTATGTTATGTTATGCAGGGCCCGCTGGAAGAGCAGTTTCATAACTGAAGTGGCTACCCTGGGTAAATAAAACGTTATTATTATTATTATTATTATTATTACCCTCGAGGACAACTACCCCCGAGGACAACTACCCCTCCCCCTTCGACGACAACTCCCCCCCCCCCCGAGGACAATAACCCCTGAAGGACAACTACCCCCAATGACAATCATCCCCGAGGAATTTATAAGACTGTGACATATAACGCAAGCTTCTCTCCAAATTGCTATTTACAGAAAATTGCATAAACCTTCATTTTCTTTGTGATTTATGAAGTTCATTTCAGTCTTTTTAAATTATTAAATTCGATATGGGGGGTGGAGGTTGCCCAATTTCCCTGTAGTTTTGCTACCGAGTAAAGAACAGAAATTACATTTCTTAGAAATTAAACAATACATTGCGCGCAGATGAGTACGCGTTACAGCCTCTCTCACCATCAATGGCACAACAAAGAAATTAGGATGTAAGATTTCTTTTATGCACCCTCTGTAACTTTTTCATCAGCTGATCGTGTATTTGTCTTTGTATGTATAATGGGCCCTCATCCATGCCGTGATCCATAATTAAGGTTTTCTTCACGTTATTTATTTATTTCTGTTGAAGTATAATATGTTTTCGTGTACGTTAAATTATTTTGAAATAGAAATTGCCATGTCAAAAGAAAATAAATATCTGCTTTCTGGTAATTCATCTCATTTGATTTTGTAACTCCAGCACAGCGTTTTTCAACCGGGGTGCCGCAAGAGAATGATTTGGAAAACGTTGATTTTGTAAAAAAAATCAAATACCAGAAACGGTTAAAATATGTAATTACAAGAGAAAATAAAATTTGGAAGATACTAAAGTGTCTTCCTTCCTCGCTCGCTGACAATATTTTGACAGCAAGGCAAATAAGGGCAACGAGAGGCCCGAATATCCTCATATTAGTGTATCAATGTCATGACCGAATATATCACTTTTTATTTGTGTACATTCGGCGGCAAGGTGCCCGCATACAGTACTTTAAATAGTTTCTAGTGTGTGGATTACAAACTATTTTTTTACCAGTTTGAAAATGTCTTTTTATTCTTAAATGTGCCCATACGTGTGTGCATAGTACTTGACGAGAGCCAGAGTCATGCAAAATTAATAGTCTGTAAAGACTTTGGGATTTGGGAGAAACTTTTCATTTCTTAAGAGGGTACCGTGACTAACAAAAAGCTAAAATAACGCTGCTCCAGAGAAATGTATTTCTGTGCATTTTGAAAAGCGCTGGACAATTACCTAAAACTTACATCCTTCGTGGAAATTAGCAACCGCGCTGGCGTTGCATAAATTATAATAAAAGGGAAATGTGTAGTAATGAGGAAGACAACGTGCTATAGTATTTGAAAGAATATGGGGTCATGCAGGGGATCTTATGGGCTCATAGCCATCTCTCAATGTGTCAGATCGTATTTTGCTATTGAATCCTGATTGTCCACGGGGGTAGTTGTCATCGGGGGTAATTATCATCGGGGGGGGTAATTGTCCTCGGGGGGTAATTGTCCTTGAAGGTAATTGTCATCGGGGGGTAATTGTCTTCGGGGGTAATTGTCCTCGGGGGTAATTGTCCTCGGGGGGTAATTATCCTAGGGGGTAATTGTCCTTGGGGGGTAATTGTCCTAGGGGGTAACTGTCCTCGGGGGTAATTGTCCTAGGGGGTAATTGTCCTCGGGGGGTAGTTGTCCACGGGGGGTAATTGTCCTCGGGGGGTAGTTGTCCACGGGGGGTAATTGTCCTCGGGGGTAATTCTCCGGGGGGTAATTTTCCGGGGGGTAATTGTCCTTGGGGGGTAGTTGTCCTCGGGGGGTGATTCTCCGGGGGGTAATATTCCAGGGGGTAATTGTCCTTTGGGGGTAGTTTTCCGGGGGGTAATTTTCCGGGGGGTGATTGCCCAGGGGGTAGTTGTCCTAGAACCCTAATCAGCATTTGAACGTTCATAGTGATAATAAATCCCTATAAGTTTACATGCATTCCAGGAATGTTTACGATTATGTGTCTGTATTCAAAACAATCTCTTCGACAATGCGTTCTTGGAGCCCAGACAAATTTCGGTCACTGTTGAGAATAAATGTCCACAATTAAGAGAGACGGTGGCGTAGCTTAGGAGGGCATGGGGAACGTGCCCCTCCCCCCCCCCAAAAAAAAAAAAATAGAATCGCGGAAATAATAAAGAAGAGAGTGGGAAAGGGAGATGGGAAGGTAACATAAATAGGGAATGTTACAACCTCCTCCCATACCTTCCATCAAGATGGCTTTGTTAATTTTCATTTTGTCTTAAGACCGGTCGGTGCCCCCCCCCCAATGAGCACAGTGCCCCCTGCAAGGCTGAAACCTCACAACGCCTCTGATCATGGTTGAACATAGATGTCTACATGATTGAAAACTATGGCATGATGTAGCTAGCGGATGTAATTAAACTCCTCATGATGCACATCTAAGATGACAATATTAAATACCATCAATCATACTAGTTCAATGACATACTGTAGATCTGTAATGGAAACGTTTACATTTTGTATTTTTATACTTCTGTATCATGTTCATCTCAGATGGTATCCCGACTCCCATAAGTTGAATTAGGTAATGAAATGTGTAGTAAACTTTTGATGTATGAGGGAAATGTTCATTCCGAGGACGATCAAATGGTTTTGGTTAATTATATTACTTGATATTTGTTGGCTTTCACTGAACAGATTTTGCTTGTATGTTGGTTGTTATACATCTTATATTTTCTTTGATATATTCGCATTTAACATTCACTCACTCACTTTATGATAGAAGAATAAAGTAATATCAAACGCCCCTACCCCCTAAAAAAAAGCGGGAAAAAAAATAACGAAAAGGAAAAAAAACATGGAACATTGTATACAGTGCAAATGTATTTCTATTGAATCCTGACCCTAATACTTCGCGTAGTGATATCCATGCCAGCTACTCCGCGCAATAAATTATCATCAAATAATGAATTTATTACATTATTCCTCAACCAATACAATGGGATATCCTCGGAGTTCGCGGATTAGGATAATGTTAAGCCTATCATGCCCGAGGGAGATTAGCAAAATTCTTGATACCCACGTCACAATGCATACCTATATTATAATCTAACCTAACTTGCCTTGAATAAAGATTTGTCTTAAGAAGAAAAGAGATTTACAACAAAATATAAATGATGATGGCTTCAAACCGCATCATTCAGTAGGATAATGCCTGCTATAAGTGTGCAGTGTATGGTATGATTATGTTGTGGTTTGCGACCATATTGGATAGTGGTTTTTATAGGGGCAATGCAATGCATCTGTAGGGAGCTAGAAGAACGTTAGCTTATATTCCTAAACACAGAGCTAACGCTGTTCTGGCTCTACAAATATTATTTCCTAGAAACGATAGTTAGCCATGTTGCTTTTTTGGTTTATATGATGACCCAATTTCGTGACATTTTTATCTCATTTGCTATGAATGACCTCCTATTTACATCTTTTGATTTTCGACCGTGTGGTGATCATTTTTATACCATCATAATCTATGATATCATCATCGTGTTCGTCGCAGTCGTCATCTCTAATCATCATTAATCTCATTGCCATTATAACTATCCTCACCACAATACCATAGTCAACGCCGTCATCATTGCCATCACCAGAACATCTTCAATCATCATCATGATGATGGTTATCATCACACACACAATCATAACAACAACAACTAGCCTCCCCTCCTCCTCCTCCTCCTCCTCCCCCTCCTCCTCATCATCATCAACAAAATATTCACAGTGCGTTGTGTTAAGGAGTATCATACACAAGGATATAATATTGTAGGATTTACGCTTCATTGTATATTAATTGAATGATTACTTGAGTATTTTGTTTATATGAAAAAGGAAATGAATGAAAATAACTTTGAATTGAAGTTATTGATTCATCATCATCACCATCATCATTATCGTTTCTATCATCACCAGGATCATCGTCGTCGTCACTAAATGCTTTATTTAAACATCATTTTCTTTTCTTTTCTTCTTCTCGTTCATCTCAGGAGTCGAAGAAACAACGTTACCGTTTCGGCCTCATCATCGATGAGCTCCACGGCGCTGAGACGTCGTCGTACAAAACGACCCTGGTCGCCTTCATCAATTGTATCCTCATCGCCACCGACAGCGTCGAAGACCGCATCAGGATACGCAACGAGTTCGTTGGTAAGTACTCATTATCGTTGTCATTGATCTGCAGGGGTTCCTACAGAAGTTTGTAAACCGGTGGGTCCGATGCCCGCCCCCCCCCCCCCCCCTACGAGAAAAAGTGGAGACATAAAGAGCAGAATGCAGGAGTTAAGGAAAGGAGAAGGGTACTTAATCAGAAAGGAAAGGGAAGAACGAATGACGAGGTGCTTAGAAAGGAATGGAAATGGGGTGGAGGAAGCAGAGATAGGAGAGCGAGAGAGAGAGAGAGAGAGAGAGAGAGAGAGAAAGGAACATGTTGAGGTGGAAGAGAATAGATAGCGATACAGAGAGCGAGGTAGAGGGGGAGATGGGAGTCAAAAATGAGAAATCCCTTCCTCGGCGTCCCCTTCCATCCTGTCGCTATACATGACGTACGCGTTTACAGATCAGTTTGGTCTGCCTATTATCACAACAAATTTAAATGTATTATATCGCTATTCAAAATTCATAATCAAGAGATGGGCATTTTCTCAAGTACCCAAATACCAACTTTTCGTCACCATACATCACCCTTCCCATCTTATCGAATGTTGATCAGTGTTTAAACCAAGAGGTCAACGCCATGGGCGCAAAACACTTCCAGCGGTCAAATCCGTGACAATGAAATTGACCTGATTACAATCTAGACTGTCACTTCAAAGTCTATGTTTAGATAATTATCTGTCGGCATCTTTGGCGAGATAAAAACCCATTTTTGTATGTTTTATATTCATGCCGATGACGGCCGGTTGCAACAGTATCTGCTACCAAGTCGGAAATTGCAGATAAATTTCAAGACAATGTTGTTTTTGATGGACAATAAATACTTCAGCAGACGAATCCCGCGGAAACATTCAGGTTGAAGCAGGAAGCGTGGACCTTTTTCATTTGAAACAAGGCAGGAAGCTATCTGGTAGTCTGCATAAACTTGGCATTGCCGGTTTCGATGTTTCCCAGCTCAAACATCGTGGTCATGTATTGTGACAGAAACAAAAGCTCCACAGCCGGGCGAATATTGATAAACATTTGAGATGAATTTGGCAGCTGTTTGAATTTCCTTGAGTTGAATTTGACAGTGTCACCCCTGACGAGGGTTATGATGTTCTTGACATTATAACCCAAAGACCCTGTTTTTTTAGTCCCTTATTAGCAACATTTATTTTCCAAACTCTACTCTCAATACCCTTGTGGCTTCCGCATGTGTAATCCTGTTTTTAATCTTATCAAGAAGGCCAATGCTTTTTCAAAATAAAATTGTTCGGTTCCTTAACCATTAAAACATCATATTTTTTGTATTAAACGTTTGGCAGTAAATGATATGAATGAGCTCAAATACATCAATCAACAACTCATTTTCTTTCAATATAATTCGTAGAAGTTATACAATTGGAAAAAGAAGACGTGAAACATACGATAAAAGATGATACTTAACGATCTAGACAGCAAAAAAAAGCCTAGATAAACAATAGACACTTTAAGATATGAAACCTCGACCATTGAACTAAATGATCTTACAGTATTCTTTTACTTAGAGGTGGGGGGGGGGGGGGGGGTCGAAAAGTTTTCTTCCAGTTACTACCTCACCCGCAAAGCCATTTTACTCTTTCAAAGATTTTACACAGTTTAACGATTCATGTACTTTCATAAGCTATGAATGTAATATTCATTGTGATTTTTTTTTTTTTTTTTTTTTTTTTGGGGGGGGGGGGAGGTGGGCGCGAAAGGGCACTCTTAGTCATATCGGCCACACAGGGACTAAATGGGTCAGAGCGGGTTAACGTAACGTGGTGACTAGTAAGGGGAATGTTAGAGAGTTATCTATCAAATTCATTATTCTAAGAATGTAACCCCATAACTGAGAGCATGATGATAACATGTTCCACATTTCAAAATGACCCCCAATCACCTTCCATTTCTACGCTTTCACTCTTGGTATGGGTGTCAGTTGCTTAGTTATGATAAGTGGTGGGGAGTGTGGGCGTATCCAAACATTGATAAAGAAGGGGGGTGACTAAAGTAATGGAATTATTTGTACTTTGACACTGAAAATGTAAAGAACATGAAGGATGCCATATTGTAGAATATAAGTGATATGAATGTCCGTTTACCGCGAAATTTTGCGGTCATGAAGGTGACAAGTTTCTTCAAGACTTGAAGCATTTATGCATGGGAAATAGTGCTCGCAAAATAATTAAGTCATCGCCTTCTTAAGCTTTCTGGGTAGGTAAAGTCTTATTAGGGTATTCAATACATTGCAGACATTTATCCCAGCTTAGTGTGGTTTAAAAAAAGTTGAATGAACTCGTTAGTGGTATAGTGTTGTTATTTTGGGGAGAATTTATATAGATCATGCACACAACTCGCTCAGCCTGTCGTGTATTGAGAATTATAGCAGGTTTGCCAAAAGTATAACATTTTGTTGTAGGAGATGCACTTATTACTGCATGGGAAAGGAAATAGATAGGAAATAAATTATGAATACTGCACAGTTATGATTATAAACTCTGTTGTAATCTTCTTGGCGAGAAGTGCCCCCGACATCTACTTAAAAACACACCACCAACAACAACAACAACAACAACAACAACAACAACAACAACCACAATATAAATGTTATTATCCATCATGCGCCCACATAAAACAAAGCATGAATTTCCTTGCTGAATCACATGAATGAACATAACTTCGGATGCCCCCTTCTAAAGCTAAACCCTGGATACGCCAATGTACCTAATGAAGGCAAAACCGAAATAAAGCATCTCCGTGCAGAAGTAAAACGCGAGGAATGGACACAGAAGAATCACCAAAAAAGTAAGATGAACTCTGTGGAAGAAATAGTGGGATAGAAGTCAAATTTGTGTCTCAGCAAATAGCCAGAGGCTGACAGGGCCAGGCGTCCCAAAACTGCCATTTCTTTCTTATAAACCCTTCCACTTCTCCTTTTCATCATCCGTAGCAATACCAAACTTGTATTTTCCTTGCATAGCTCACTTGAATAGGGTTGTTTGGAGAGGGTAACAGTGAAAATTCCGTCTCGATGCGTCCTTGGTCAAAAGTAAATTTACCCGACGGACCCGCATCCAAAGCGGTGTGTACTTTGGTCCAATTCAGCTCCCATCTTGTCTTAAGGTTCTGAAGTTACACTCTATATACCCATATGTCACTCAGAACTCACCCCACCTTCATGCAAATTGGCAAAGCAAATTGTCCTTCCTTTTTCATATTTGGATTTCAGTCTCCTGCTTCCGTTCCATTAACAAAAATACGATTGACATCTGCGAAAGTGGGATTGTAGATATAGAAATAGATAATAAATATAATACAGTATCAATAGAGTGACAGTGTAAATATTAGAAATTATTTGCTTTGTTTTTTTGGGGGGGCAGTTTGTAATTTGTCATTTTAAAACGACATGATCCTTCAATTCTGAAAACAAATACTCCATGATGTACAATTTCTTTGAAAATCAATGGCCTTACTAGAAATAGTAGAGTTATTTTAATTCATACAAGAGGAGAGTATAAGTTATTCTGACGTAAACGGGAAACTCTGCCAAACCCCATCAACTAGATATTGAAGGAAAGAGAAACACAAAATAATTATTGTAGGTTTTGTGTGATGTCATTACTCAAACTGAAATGCTGCCGTCGGCTGCTTGTGACCGCGCGGTCGCCCGGGTCACGAAACGGTACACGCTGCTTTTCACATCATACCATTTTAATTGGCAGGTTCGACTAATTATCACTTAGGTGAAAATTACTTTTCCACCCACTACAACTCGACGAAAGGCACCCAACTGAATTTTGTTGAAACGATTTGATATCTGGAAAACAGAGAAGTACGATGTTTTGGATAGAACATTGATGGCGCGCTCCACGTCTTAAATTTATCGTATAGCGCCAGTTTCCCTAGATTTTGGGAGCTTGTGTTATTATTTTTTTCTTCATAAAAGGCAATTAATTGATTACCGTGTAATCAATGAATTTTCTCTAATATTTTTTATCAAGAAGAAGAAAAAGAATTATATGTAGATGCCATTATCCTTGTTACTCTATTTTATATGCCGACAACACGAACGCAAGATTTTGTTTTCAAGAAATCAAACTTATTTGTGCCACACCTATTGAAATGTACATATACAAATTGCACAATAAGGACATATTTTTTGTAGGTAATACATTAGGATATTGAAATTGCCTTTGAGTTGAGTTGAGTTTATGCGATACCATTTCTCTCTTTCTCTCACTCTCACTCTTTCTCTTATTTTTTCCCCTCTTTCTCCCTGTCTCTCTCTCCTTCCATCATGTTTCTCATCTCCCTCTCTCCTTTCTTCGAAGCATTATCTTTAAAAAAAAAATCCGACCCCTCTTTCCCCTTTGTACACCTGTAATAATCGCGTTGCGTGTCTCTCCTATAATCAAAAGTACAAAATAAGTTTCTATTATTTTTTGTTCACACGCTATTTCTTTGCACTATCAGTTCATGCAGTGCACAGATCATAAAGAATCAGACTTTTCCTGGTAGGCCTATGTTTTGATATACTGAAGTTTTAAAATAAATGAAAACTGCTATCTGTGTCTACACTAGGGCTCTACACACATGACCCATTTTATTGCAAGCCCAACAAAAACGACCAATTGAATTAGAAAATAATAAAATTCCTAAAGCATCATCGATTAACATTTCTATATGATTCAGCCTCAAGTGTTTCTGATATTTATTTTTATACAAATGTGATGGAAATACATAGGAGTGTCATCAGACGTACTTAGTGATTACTCCTGCTCCTAACAAAAGTGCTTGGGTTGCATATAAATATGTCGTAAACTGCTTGAAAAAGGACATTAGACGGTTTCAATGGGGGAAGAATTATCGTTGAGAGTGTATTAAAACGTACATTTTCCATCATTGTGACTTCTTTGTTTTCTGAGTGTGTTTCTTAAAAACACTGAAAAATGCCAAATGTACTACAAAGCTATCTACAAATGTCATTTTACTTTTCACCAGCTGTATGTAATTCGTGAAGGTTATCTTTATGTCATATATGGACAGACTTTTCTTCATAACTTCAAAGTGGTAGAATACCATTTATGATACAAGTGAAAGTTTTAATCACAATCAAACTTTGACTCTTATTTATGGCCATGTGATTGTAATTCACCAGGGTTTTCCTCAGTGCATTTCGTAAGCGCACGTCATGTAGAGTGCCAAGATTATCTGTGAATGTCATTTTGTATATACAAAAAACCCCGCTTCACCCACTTTATGCCAGGAACGGTATGGAAAGATATATCTCTACGAACCCAGAGTGGATAAAATACCTTTTCATGATAAAGTGAAAGTTTATTCAGAAACCATGTCTCGAACTTTGACTCATAAAGCAATGATATAACGACGTGACTATAATATATGTATTTTTTTTTGGTTATCATTCTGAGTGCGTTTCGTAAACAAATTCAGGGGAAAATGCAAAAATTATCTCAAAAGTCATTTTGTGGACAGATAGTCACCGCATCTGTATCTATGGTTAATATTATTTGATGCCCTAAACAATATAAATAGATATTTCGTCATAACCGCCTAAAAATATCTTTATTACTGAAGGCATATGTAGGGAAATACAAAAGTTATATGCATGACTGTGTTGTTGTTCAGAAAAATATTTCTACCACTTCGTATATCAATAGGGTAATGGTATCCTGATACCCCAAACATTTTGAATTTATTTAAAACTTTTTATCAGAACCTCACATATAGACACATTTTGACTTATACAGCGCCGTGGTCGTAATTCTTTGTTTTCTTAACAGCACTTTAGGGAAAAATACCGAACTTACAAACCTACATTAGTCATTTTTAGACTTACATTTCAGCTAATTAAAGTTTTTCATGATGTCCTTAACTCTATCTAGATAGGTTTTTCGCTATAACCCACGAAAAGTGAGGAAAAAAATAACCAATATGAACATTCAACGGTGAAAGCTTTCAATTCCGATTCGAACTTTATTAAACTCCCATAACTGCAATTCCTCGTTTTCTTCTTTGAATATGTACTTGCGAGGAAAATGTTCAGAATAATATTCCACCCGTTCTGGATATTTATTGGTAAAGGGTGTATGTGTGCGTGTGTCTGGGTGTGTGTGTGTGTGTGTTGCGTTTAATTCAATAAACTTTATGAATAGATATGTCGTTAGAGCCGCCCCCCCCCCCCCAACAAAAAAAAATACGAAAAGTACCTTAATAACAAAGGTGAAAGTGTTTTAATCAGAGACCTTGCATCGACCTTTGTCTCTACTAGTTTTATGACTGTACCTAAAACTGAATTGTTTGATCAGGTTGAATGCGAGGAAAGCATCTTATTGTTTTAATCTCTTCCCTTCATTCACTCGATAAAGGTGCAAGCTATATGACCAGGTAGAAAAATATCCGCATCTGTTCGCGCCTTTGTTGATGTACATTTGCATAATTCGGTCGTCGTTACCTGTAGTTGGTTTTATTTGATCACTGTATCGGCCTAGAATACATGTGGTCTTATAATTCTCCATCCATACCAACATATTTATACGGTTATCTTTCTTCTTCACCTTTCCATCTGCTTCAAAACTTATTAAAAAGTGTCCCTTTCATTTATATACCGTTATTAAAAGTAGGAGACTTTTCATTTTTCGTAGAACTCATCACAAATGTCCTTCTCAGTCACACATAGTGTAATGTGTTATTTAGATTATTGGATTTATAATAGCATGATCGGTTGCAATCACAATGACAGTAGACTGTTTATTAACGGTAAAATCGTCATATTATTCATTCATTTCATAAAAGTTGAAATGCCTGAGGATCAAGAGAATGGCAGGGCTGACATAAATTGGGCCAATGATTCTTTTCTTCTGCATTTTCCGGAATCATTATAATTTCAATGAGATTTTATTCCTTAATGATATTACAAACTCCCGGAAAGCAATAAGATAGATGTTGATGAATTTGTTTACCACAAAATAAGCACAGTCAATATTCCGCTTACAAGATGCGTAGACCGTCATGTTTTGTTTGATTCCGAGTAAATGAAAATAACATAATTGATGAACAGTATATGGATATTTAGTTGCAGTGAATTAGTTGAATTGGTCCATTTCCTCCTCTGTATTTTGAAAGCTGAAAGCAGCTTACATCATGTTCGAAAAAATAATGTCTTCGTATAATCTTGGAAACATTTAAATAGGCTATCTATGGTACAATTTCTTGCAAACGAATTCCTCCAAAGCATTTTGTTGCAAAATGAGAAAACATCGAAAGGGAATGTTTAATTCGAAAATTCCGTCCCCACCCCCCCCCCAAACAAAGAGGAAAAACAATATTTTGACGTGGAACTATGTTTTCACAATTTTGATGAATGCCGGTGTACACGAGGCGTCTTTTATTGGCGTAGTACTGCCCCAGCGACTGACGCAGTCTTTTTTGCACCATGTGAGAATGATATTGTAAATAATGCAAAGTGAAAAATGAAAAACATTGCACTGAGTTTTTGTGGCGTACGGGTCAATTTCTTCACAGGCTTGATTGACGCACGATATATGGTATATCGTAATGACGCTACGTATAGGACGAAACGTCATTTGCCTGACGTAGCGTTGTGGTCTTTGATGCACAGTGTGATAATGTCATGTTGTATTAAAATTACTTTGTCAGCAACTTTTGTCCATTACAAAACGAAACTGTTCCTGATCAAACCTACACATTAAAGACATGTTCCTTCCAATATCGTGGGACACTTTTCATTAGTTTATTGGGGCATGTAATCAACTACTTTAACAGATATTCTCTCAAAGTTACCCAAAGCACTGCTCTTCAACTTCTCCAATTTTTATCACCATGACTCTCGATTGAAAACATCGCAAAACAAAACCCCTTCCGATGCTCGGTTTGAGGAAACAGGCATGCACCGGAACGTTTGTTGAAGGAAGATTCTGGTGGATCTGTTTGAACTCGGAAGGTTAAAAGTGAAAGGGTCCTAGATCAAAATTGGGTGAAGCAAGAAGACAATAGCTCAATGATATAATTCGACGGGTAACTTATTAAACGGTCTGCAACCCTAGGAAGAAGTTAGTTGGAGCGCGAATATCCTAAGGATAACTTCACGCACGACCTCGCTCCTTGGATATCTTCTCTTGGAAGTATAGTATTCTTTTGGAAAGTCTTCAGATGTTAACTGATTTCTGTCCTTCAAAATAGATTGTCTGTCCATTACTGTACTGTTCTCTCTTCGCTTTGCCTATAAACTTATTGCATTTACCAAGTATTTAGGTTAAGCTTTCATCTCTTGGAGTTTGGTTAGATTGATTTCAAAATGACTTTCGACATGATCGACATTGACCACCTGATCTTCAAGACGATGTCTCCTAATGTTCCTTCGGTCGATTTATTGGTGCGGCCGTGGTGAAATCGGACAGAACTAAACCACAACTGCATTGAAGTTCTCCAGCCGAGAATTGTTTTCTCTGAATGAAATCTATATTCTGACCTTGTGTAAGGAAATCGGACATATTTCGAACATGGAAATCCAGAGTTTTAAGAACGTTCCCTTGATGGCCAAGCAACTCGAGGGCTACCTGCTTGACCTGCAAGACAGAAAATTGAACAATTTTGTGAAGAGGAACTCCTATGGTAAGTGTCTCGGAAGGCAAGGTTTCAAATTGGGTGTTTATATCTTGCGAATTCAAACTGTTTTGTCAAACTGTCCTGGCTTGGTCGGTCCGTTCGAGGGGGAGGGGGGGGGGGGGGGGGAGGGGGTTCGTATCCAGTTAATACGCCACTTGGTAGGCATCTCCCTTCTTAAAGATCGAAGCAGAGGTACGTCCGTCGGATACTAGTCTTGCTTGCATAGAGGCCATGTCCAAACATGAATATTATTAGTCCCCGACCCCCTCCCACTCGACACCTTATTTAGACTACCCCCTGAAAACTTACTCCGGGAAATCACCTTCTGAAACTGCCAGAAATAGGAAAGCTAACTCCAATAAAGTACCCCTTGCAATTTGCCCTTCTTGACTGATTTTCGACCAAGGAAATGGTCAGTCACATTTTAGGCCGTATAGCTGGATCAATTTACACGGAAACACATGAAATTTAGACAAATCTTTGTAAGACTTGCCCTTTTCCCCACAAAGAAGGCATGGGTAAGGGGGGCTGTGGGGCAGTAATAAGGGACCTCAAATTGTGGTTTCTAGAAAACCATCAACGTGAAGAATAAAACAGACGCACGTGATTTGGCTCAGAAGATAGAGCAATGGTCTCGCAACCGTTAGGTTCCCGGTTCGTATCGAGTCAATATGCCCCTTCGTAAACATCTCCCCTCTAGTTCGACGGTTTTTCTAAAATAAGTTAGGAACGATTATTCGAATAGCGTGCGTAAGTGCTCAAAGTCATCGATCCCAACAACTTATTCCTAAGAATATTGATAAAAAGATCTGAAAATGATGCTTAGGCCTGAAGGTATGATATGAGGTCATTCTGATTTTTACTGCACCCATTTAAACGCAAAATCAATTCTTGGTTTATTTCCATGTAATTTAATTTCATTTATCTTTTATACGTCTGCGAGATTCCCCGCGTGAAATACCCACGAGGCAAAATAAAATGACCGACTTTTGCAATTTCCGGAAATGTAAACCATGCATCTATTATGTTTTTATGACAACATACTCATTGTCCCTGTGATAAACATCACCTTATGTTTTTTCCTTAAATGCCGTGGAAATTCCCCGCTTTCTTAAGTAGGGTTCTCGTAATTTCCGCTTTATGTTGTCAAATAACTAACTTGTTGATATTAATATCACTGATGTAAAAAATATCTTATTGTCTAACATGTATAAATCAAACTATAATAGTGTTAAATTGCGGGAAAATTGATACTCCATTTTGTATACAATGGTTATTTACTCCCTCCAACAGTGTCAAAACAATTCTTAAACCATTAATAAATTGTTTACCCGATGTAATCTTGAATAAAAGTAAACATTTAAAATTTATGTCGTCAGAAAATCATGTGGTGATTTCGCAATAACCCTGACTTTCATATCGTAAGGCATGTTTCCGTTTCAATTTGAAGGTTTTGGTGCATGGCTCATGTGAGTTTTCGAAGTTATCTATATTGTGTAATTTGATCGCACAACAATAACTTTCACTTGGCATGGTTGGTGATCTATAATTATAATAAAACTGACAAGAGCTTAATTGATATTTAGAGCTATACAAGGAGGGATGCTTCCTATCATTCATAAATTTTTAATGAAAATTCGCCTGACCTCCTTCTTTTGGAGGTTGACAATGTACACGGCACTTGATTGTCCCCCTGAGTTGTGTCCAGTGAAAAATTATTAATTAAGAGCTATGGACACGGGTATGGACAAGACGAAAGCGACGTGCTGTTTCCCTAAAGCTATATACATGTAGATAACATAATCAAAAAGTTTTGAAATTAAAACGTGGACCTCAGCAGTGGCAAAAGGTATCAAATGGATTTTAAAGATGTAATTTGTAATAAAAATTATTTTGCTTGATCCCAAATCTTAGCAGAAGCCTAATTAATTAAGCTTGTCCAGCTTGTTAAAGCATTTGAAGAGTAACTAAAAGGATTACGTATACAACATACGTGATGACTGACGGAAATCTAAATGGGTTGCCTTGGGCATGCAGTGGCGTAGCATCTGCTAAGCCATATGGGGGTCGGGTAAAATTCTTGAAGGAAAAAATGCGAGGGAATTTAGCGACTGAGTGGAAGAGAGTCGAGGGGGGGGGGGGCGGTCATTTTGCATTTGGAGCTCTTCAAACCATATTTTATGCTCCTCATTCTGACCTCATACTCACCCCTTTCTTCAAACGTCAAGATATGTTTCATATGCCATTACTTTCCGAAACCCAATATTCAGCTAATCCACCGAGAAACACTTTGTGAAAACATAGACGTGCAAGATCTTCAAATTTTAAAAATATTTCAGATGATAAATGCTTTTGACACAGTCTGCAATATTAATACTCTCTTCTTTCATCAGCAATTCCGCTAAGAGTTTCTAAACCCGTCTAAATGGACTCGACCTTTGACCTTCATATTTCGTTTCCCATTCAACTTCACCCCAAAAAGATACTCTTGGTATGCGGACTAGGCGGACCAAAAATTGGAAATATTTTTGGGAGACTGAGGAAGCACGTTACACATGACATATTTTGTCCGACCTGCCATCATAGATCTGCTTTGGAAAGCGATGGCAAAACGTGATTTATGTCAATTTCTCTTTGAAGAATTTGGCGCCTTGTCATATGGTATGCATGGTTCGAGGCTACCTAAGAAAAGTGGAAGTCCCCCACTCCGAAGATATTTTCTTCTCTATACTTTTCATTGTTTTTTGCTATTTAATTTTTAATATACTACATTTTTGTGAGCCACATGTTCCAAAATCGTTATACAATCATTCAAGTCAACATTAAAAACATTTTATTTAACTGGTATGTGTTTATACCTCTCATTATATATTGGATATAATACATGTATAATATGTTTACTCCGTTTGTATTACACATTTCTTGAATAAATTGACAAAAAATGTATTGACAACAATACAGAGGAAAGAAAACAAAATGTATATAGATTTCATTAACTGATTGAAATCCGAATTATGAGGATATTATCCAACTTGCCGAAATCAAACATGTCAAACAAGCTTGCACTCTTGTGATTCTCTCCTCCGAACAAATTACTTTACCTTACATACGACCACCAGTGATATATTACAGTCTGTGGGGGAGTAAAAAGAAGGAAAAAATGAAAAAGTAAAATTCAATTTTTCATTTTCATCACCTTCCCTTGATACTAGGAGTTGAACTGATTGTCGAAAGAAACCCAGTCCCGAGGGAAACCAAAAATGGGGTTGGAGGGGTGTCTTTCTTTTATTCGAGGTCAAATGAGGTCGATTTGAACTTGAGTGAGCGATAGAGAACAAAGCCTAGGTCGAGGGCGATGTGCGCGTTTTCTGGGGTCGCCGAGTACTAACTAAGTACGTGGGCCGAAATGAAAAACACTCGCGTTTCCTCGCCGACGTACTATTGGAAACAATAAAAAATGAAGATTTTTTTCCCTTCCAAAAGGTTAGGGAAGGTTTAAGTTTTGATTGTTCGGGGGTATTTATCGAGGGATTTACAGCTTGTTGAGAATACATGGCCCGTGAGAGCATCTTTATGAAGAGCCATTTCCGATCCGTCAGAGAAACAAAATGGCATCTTATTGATTCATTTTGAAAGAAAACATCCAGAATGGGTTCAGAATGAAAGCATGACCGGATTTTTGTAACAATATTGTCGGCCGTCGAAACAACGGACACGTACTTCCATGGGTTCAACTATTCAATCCTGAATATACGAAGAAAGTTATCAGATGTTTGGTTTGTTAACCACAAGTAGTACAAGTAGGAAGCGGATTAGCCATATATGAAAAGAAACAACATTATTAATCCATAAATAAAATCATACTTCAGTCAGTCATCTTTCTTTAATTGTGAATTGTTGAGATGCTTAAGGCTTACATAAATCTTTTCACTTGTCTACAGCACCATAATAAAAATGCAACAACATTGGAATATAGACTATGATTCGGTTGTATATTGCCCCTTCTGTGACCTTTTCAAGTGCTACAACTATGGATCTAAACAAATTGTTTACTTGTATACAGCGATATACAAAAGGCAGAATAAAAACAATACTTTGGTTTTAAAGTTCCCCTTTATTTGTGAACTGTGATGCTATACACAAATCCCTTTACTTGTAGTACAGCAATTTACACAAAAACAAAACAATATCATTATTAATCGAGATATAATTAAAGTACTTTAATATTAACCCTTTATTTGTGAAGTGTGATGCTAAACACAAATAGTTTTACTTGTTATACAGCAATATTTAAAAAGCAAACAACAGTTTCACATTTCATCTTCATGACCTGTCCAAATATTATACACAAATCTTTTCCTTGTCCATCTAAAATTTATATTTTCAAGTCTGTTTCTGACACAAAAATGTATGTTTATCCTGTCCATCATTTCCGATTTAATAGTTTTACTCATGGAAAATATGGACAAGCAAACTTTCTAAAAAACGCACCAAATTCCATCAGACTACCGGATTGGGTTTTGAACCAAAGGAACGCCGTTTTTATTTGTTTGTTTCTTATCCCTGTAAAATCTGACGTAAATTCCGTCTGGCCTACCCCTGGGGACGACAGCGTGGGGTAGGGCATTTTATTTTTTCCTTCTATTTTTTTTCTTCTTCTGGACGACAGCACGATCTATCTCATTGTCGTTAAGGTTTCTGTATATAGTCGTCGACATCGGCACTAAACGCTCTCCTTGATCCTGTTAATCAAGTCAAGATATAAATAAAAAACTGTAAGTGATTTCGTCAAAGCACGGACATCTTGGACAAAGGAATAAAAGGCATTTCACTTCTTTGGTAGTGTATAAAGGGTGAGATTCCCGGAACCATCGATTTTTGTGTTTCTGTTGGTTTTTGTTCATAATAATGTGTTTGTGTCGATGAAATTATTTATAACTAGAACGATGTTTGGAGAGAGAAAGAGAGAGAGAGAGAGAGAGAGACGGACTTGCACCCCTTGCATGTAGACACTAACCCCTCCTTGTTCAATGAGCGTAGCCAAGAGGACAGGGGCATTTTCCCATTCCACGGCTATTTTTGTATAATGCCAGCATTATCTAAGCACGTTCACAAATAAATGTATGCTTACATCCACTGTACGTTATTCGTCTGAACATCCCCCCCCCCCCAACAAAGCTGTATGTCTATACCCTGAGAGGCACTTTATTTATTTTAGTAGCCCTCATTTCAAATCTGCCCTTTACCCTTCTCTCCCAAATATCCAAATAAATATGACAATACGGAGCCACAAGGGACTCTGATCTGTCTATTTCCCCCTCTCCCAACCACCACCACCTCTACCCCCACTACCACAAACCTGCCATAAATAGTTCATCTCCACACCCATCATCTTCCTCCATCATCAAACTTCCAGCAAAATTCCATGGTAATATGGGAATGATCACGTTCTCTGTCATCTAAACCGTGTTTATAACTCGGGTCCCCAGATAGTTTTCGGCTACAGTTGCTGGAAGGACAGAGAAAGGAAGGAAGAAAGGGAATCTGCCCCCTTGCGATACGACCCAGGGCACTTTAAGGTTGAGACCAATCTAACACACAGAACCAAAGGGGCTCTGTGGTAACTCCTTGCTGGACTCAGTCCTGTATTGATGCGGCTTCAGAAAGATCTTGGTATTTTTACGGAAGACGATATGCCAGTTACCTCATGCAAGCGGGAGAACAGAGATGCCTCATTTGCTTTGTGAACTTGATTTCTTGATCTTCGTTGGACAAAGTGCACTGTTTCTTGTTCAGTTCTAGACGCCTTTCCGCGGTCAGACCAGTGTTTTTAACCAAACAAGGAGCTAAAAAGGCATATCATAGGCGCGGCCCGAGAAAGATCCTGGCATTTTTTAAGGACAAATCGGAGAATACAACTGTCTGTTCTGTTTGCTTTGCCGAGCCTATCTTCCTGATATATTGTGGACACTAAAGTCTTGTTCATCTTTTAAGTTGTGCACTCTTACACAATACTGTAAATGTAAACTCACTGTTCAATCCCATTCAATATTACCATCGTCAGTATCGTGGATATAAAGCTGACCAAGTGAAAGGGCCATCACTAATTAATCAATGGTGAGTGGATTCCAACCACCTCGTAGATAATCATATTCTGAACTGAACCTGCCGAATGTATCGTCAATCGTAATGAAGTGAAATCCAGTTTTGTGTAATGACGTTGTGTAATGATTATCTAGTACGAATGAAATTATCAATAAATTGCCGATTATTCATGTTTTTCTTTCTTCCTTATTTATCTTTCTAGGTCTGAAGCTTCTGGATATTCTCACAAACTTAAGGTAAGCAGATGAATTCATTGAGTTATTAACTTAAATCTATAAAAACAATTTGCATGATTATCATATCCTAGGGGAATAGTTATACCTACAATATATATTATTTGGGGGATGGGGGCTTTATCCTTGGTTGCTCTTTTGGGAAACGATTATCGGATGGAAACTGCCTGGTTATGCTCCTTCAAGATTTTTTTCCTCCTCTTGCATGTCTTTTAGTATAAAGGCATGGTTGCTCACTCGTTAGTGAGCTATAGGGTATAATCATATCGAACATACTGTCTCTGCATGGTAATGGTGCGCATTTCTGAATTATGGTCAAGAAAGATTGTTATACTTTTACAACTGTAAAACATGAACTTCTTGTGAGCAGGTGGTCCGACCATTATATTGACCATGAGTTGACTTGAGACCTGGAAACAGAAATGACCGGCCATGATTGACGGATGGCCTTGCTGTATAAGGTGACCATTACAATAGGTTGGTTTGTGTCTTGACATCCGTACAGCAAAATATGGCGTCGCGTTTCAGTAACAACTGATAGCTCATGCACTGAGTGGCGGATCTAGAACTGAGGATTACCTGAACAGGGAGGGGGTCTCATAATATCTGACAAAGCGAAGATTTTAATAATTATGAAAATGGTTCTCAGATTTGCCTTCCGGGTAGAAAACACATGGGGGGGGGGGAACGTAAGTATGTACATGCTTGAAGTTGTACTTATCATTTTTGTATATAAAATGGCAGATTCTGGTTTTGTTATGGGATGGGAGAAGGATGTACCCCTGGACCCTATTTTTTGGTCATGATATTTTAGTATCGAGTTACAACATCTTAATGTGATTTTGAACGCCATTAACTACGTTTGACCAGTCCTTGTTCAGTTATCAACGAATGTACAATTTGTATCCCACTGTATTTCAGTCTGCTTAAGTATCATTCATATCACTTTTGATAGTGTGTATCGTAATCAACCCTTTGTGTTAGGGTGTGTTGGGGGAAGTTTTTTTAACAAGCCTGTTTGATGAGATAGGAGAGTTAATTACTCGCACACTTTGCCATTGTCGGGTTAAAGGTATACACGAATGAATACACGTTTAGATCACAATCATGTGAACACTACCATGTGTCCATATCACACGTACCGTTGTATGTCACTTAATGTGTGAACGGATCTGAAATTCTTTTTTTTTATGGAAAAGGTTAGGAAATGGCGTCAAAAAAGTACAAGCGCTGTCAAAAGCAAAGGTCATCGTCAATATTCATTGTCAAGATATATCCTATTTTCCCGCATATTCATCTCTTTAAACAATAGCTCATTTGGAGTTACCCGAATCATGAACTATTTCACAACGATGTTATGATGATGAGAACCGATCCAATATTGAAACAGAGACATGCATCCCAGATTGAAACATAAGGGTTTAGCCAGGGTTATCAACATTCAGAATGATAGAAGTAGGGACTTGGCAGGTCCCTAATGGAAGTATATGAACTCTGAACGCATACTTATTAACGATAATTGAATTGTGCAAATTTATGTTCAAGTATCATAGTATATTACAACATGATTCATTAACGAGATTTGGGGACTGGCATTGATTGCGTTGTGGAAGAAATTAATGAGACACATTAAGAAATTATTCCGCATGGGTAGTTATGTTGTAAATAGAAACAAGCTTGTATTTGGTGTTTTGGAATCGTCAAAATCAATTTTTCTCAAAATCAGATGCAATGAAAGAAATAGTTATGATCGACGACTGATCTGAAAGCAAGAAGAGCACTAAATGTGTCCATGGGACTAAACAAACACGTGGTAGTAGAAATCCTGTCCAAGAAGTTAGAAGTTGAAAACAACTTCTAGTCGTATTTGAGATCCAAGGCAACGTCATAAGCATGATTGTATAGGGCAGTCCTTTTCATATGACATTGCTACAGACATGACTTTGAAATTCGCCACATGTGATTTTAACAATACTGAAAAAGCTCACGAATAATTTTCACTTTCACCAAAACACAATCTTCTCTTTAACTGAAGTTGTCTCGATCGACTTTTCAGCCATGATAAAGTAGATCGTTAATCATCTCCAGTTTCGTTCACAAAAACGATTTTGTCATTTACAATATTTATGCTTGTATCAGGTGCCTATTAAAGACATGAGATGTACTGAATGCCATTTAATTGCAGTATAATGTGTAGGCCTACGTGGTGCAGTTTCATACATGTTTGTGATTTTCATGTTTGCGCCTCGCATTTGTTGTTAATTGTTGTTGTTGGTTTGGTTAGAAAGGCATATAACATTCAATTTTTAATATTTACGCAGTGCGATGGACTGCGAAATCTTTCCGACACGCCTGGTGAAGATATTTTTCTTTCGAATATGGCATTAATTGTCTTTCGGTAGTATGTATCTTTCTCTCTTTCTCCCTCCCCCTCTCTCTCTCTCTCTCTCTCTCTCTCTTTCTCTCTCCCCTCTCTCTCTTTCCGTCTCTCTCTCTCTCTCTCTCTCTCTCTCTCTATAACAAAAAAATCTCACCCCTCTTTCTCAGTAGTCCTTCGCTTTTTCTGCCCCATTTTCTCTCAACCATCTTGTCGTCCCTGTCTCCGCATCAACATACCCTTATCCCTTGTACCCCTTCCCTTTCTGCCATTCATCTACGACTGTAAATGCTTTGTTTATTGACGGTCGGCTGTAAAATTGTTATTATTCACCCGGCATATATGACATTGATTGCGATTTGATAGGGGAGAAAAATCACCAAAATTGGCAAAGTAGCAGGGTCGGCCGTGTCCCTACGAGAAAATGCGGTTAAACAATTTATTATAGCAACGTGAAGGTCGGCGCAAGGTAAGGTCAATACATATTTCTCCCCCTCTCTTTTTTGGATCTGTAATAAGATTTGCGAATCGCGTTTCCTTGTAAATCTTTCCTCTGCAAACAGTTTCCATTATACACCAGAGCCCCTGTCATTCATAAAGATTTTGCCTTGGAATTTAAGCTGTGCGATGTTGGAATATGAAATGGTTGTCACAAAATAATACGTGCTCCGTTTTCATAATACTCGCCATAAAATATGAGGACGTGTGCATGGAAAAATTTCATAAAATTGCTTGATGTTGGTTGAATGATACTCCCATTTTAGGTAATTGAAGTCAGATAAATGAAATTTCAAGTCATTTTCGAGGAAAAAAAAGGATTGTCATCTGATATCCTAGCCAACCCTTCCCTAAGCTGCATTTGTTACCTCTCCATCTACATGAATTTTCTTACGAGACATGCTCCGGCGACTACTGCTCCGCGTTCAAACTAACCGAATTCTGAGTTTATCCCTGGATTAAACAATATGCCTAATCCTAATCTTAATCCCAATTGTAATTCTAAACTTAATGATAATCGTAACCTAAAACCCAATTACAAGTTTGCATCCCAAACCTCAACCTTGTATTAATGAAATGTAGCTTTGAGCAATTGTCGACGGAGCAAATATTGGAGCAACCTTCATAATTTGTTATCCTCAGAGAATGAAGGACAAAATAACGATCTGGTAAAATTGTGCTATTTTCTAGTATTCCTCAGTGGAGCTCGCTTATGGCAATCAGTTATGCTTATCCTATAAGAAGGGAGTACAAAATAACAAAATATACATGTATATAATCGTTTATATTTTCTTATACCTTTAATGGCGCTCGTTAAAATCCAACCGTGACACAGTTGCCATGGCATCGGGTTAATGCACCACTCAGCGCAGGCGCAGGTCCTCAACAAGTGGACAAAAACAAGTGCATATAATTATTACAAGTAATATTGAGAAGGGCAATGTCATAATGCCAGTGAACATGGTGACTAATACCATGGGCTCATGTCTCCTTCCACGTTGGAACGTCTGGTGCATAATAGTCGCCGAGTGATGCAAATATTATTGACAATCTGTTTTAATGACTTGGTATATATATATGTTATTACTTTGAGCAGTGACGGGTTTTAGCTTGAGCTGCTGGTCACTCTTTATAATACCAAACAAATAATAATAAACATGTTTGATGGGAAAGGGGGAAGGTGTAATATTTGGATAAATGTAAAATGTAGTGTACTAAAATATGAATTCGTGCCAAAATTTGGAATAGTTATTAATATCTCTCGTAATGTGTCCTAAAAGACACTGATTGAGACCGGTTTTCGGGGGTGGGGGGTGGGGGGGGAGGTTGTCTTTCCATCTATCTCTCTGTCTTTTTTTTTCTCTCTCTCTCTCCTCTCCTTTCTCTCTTTCTCTTCATATTTTCTCTTCCTCTCTCTGTCCATTCCCCCTTTCTATTCGATATATGATAGCAAAAAATTTCTTGCCATGCCATCATATTCAACAAAACCTTTGGGTTTTACTTTCTTCTAAGCTTATCTATTTTTGCACTGATAGTATTGTAATCCGAATAGTTTTATTCATACATTATATAACAATATGCTTCCTATTATTCGTGTCATTTATTCATTCGTCCTTCTCAATCTTTTTGACATAGTTTGAATTTTTAGCATTTTTGTCTCGACAAAATGAAATAAAAAATGAAATTCTATTTTCTGCTGCACTTGAAGAAAATGGGCAAATATACAGTTTGGGCGTAAAGCATATTGATATGGACAAATACAAATATGAATTTTTGAGGGAAAATATTGGGATTTCGTTGGCGTCAATGGACTAAAAATACCGTTAAAATATGTTATCCTATTTGAACGAACCTTTTCTCTTAATCAAACATGCTATTGTTGTGATTATGAGTCATCAGAATGATGTTCATAGTCCATTGACGATATATTAAAATAAACAATGGATTTTCATATATACCTGGGAATTTCTTAGTGTGTCCTTCACCCTCATGTTAATCCTTTCTGGTTCTCTTGGGGATTCACGATTTTTTAATTAAACTTGTTATTCAATATATTTCTAAATGAGTGAATGAAGTCGTATACATGTACGTCATCGTGACATCGCGTGTCATTTTCATCATGGGTTCGTCAAGAAATTCGGAATGCATTCGAAAAAGCGGAATGACTTCGTAATATTAGCAATTAGCATTAACTAATACCACGTCTCTGTACTGAAAACACATCTGTGTAGAATGATGATAATAATGATAATAACAAAAATACGCATTGTTATTTTTGGTCATGTTTGAAAGCCCAAGTTCATCTGTAGGTTAATGACGATTTTTCTCACGGCACTGACTTAACTATATATACCCAAAACATATTTGTCCTGAAAGTAACACTATGTATGATGTATGCAAAAAATAACCTATTACTGTTGTTTAGTGTTTTGATTTCGAAAAGACAGCATAAAATGGGATAAAAATCTTGACTTGCTATATCATGATGTCTGTACTGGAATTTGTTTTTTTGCAAACGGATTTTGTTCTACTTGGAAATGATTCACTGTATGTCTATGTGGTGTGGTGTGAGTGCAGTCATGTAGGGGACACATGCAATTGAGGGGGTGGAGGGGGAGGAGGCGCTTATACATTATATATATTATACTAGGTAGATGAAATACAAGAGAACTCGTTTTCTCTCTGTCTCTCCCGCATTATTTTGCTTTTCGATAGAGGTGGGGGGTGGGGGTGGGGGGGCGAGGGCGGGGGCGGGGGCGGGGGCGGGGGCGGGGGCGGGGGCGGGGGCGGGGGCGGGAATTCTGCCTCCCTTCCGTGACTGCACCACTTTCATATAGAAATCGTTTAAAAGACACAATGATCAGCTACTTTGTCATGTTCATTGTCAAATCATTGACCCCAACAAAGTCGTCTTTGAGGTCAAAAGACTAAAATAACTTTATTTTTAGATTAGGGAATCTACGGGAGGTTAGGAAAGAATCCTGATAAATCACGAAAATGACCTTTAGCCAAAGGTGATGCTTGAATCATGAAAAATATCACATCAACTATTTTGTATATCGATATAATATCTATTTATATCCTCTTTATTCCTCATCATTTCTTCAAATCCCAATTGTCGATGCAGCGTCTGTTCGTCCCTGCTGAATTATCATCATTATCATACCTCTGTCTGATTCAATTTACCATTGTAATCTTATAGCTATGAAAATATAAGCTGGGATCAGACTAACTTAATTCGATTTTCTACCAACGCCTTTATGAGCTCGCCTTCCATTCCAAACTGTCTGGGTGACACACACGATCATAATATAGTTTATAGAAGTCTGTGACTGACAGACGAGTACAATTAGAAGGTTTAAGTGTCTGTTAACACTGAACTTGGTTGAACTGGCCCCTAAGGGGTAAGAGGGTACAGTTTTGATGTTTTGAGCTAAGCGTTGACATTGTATACATGTAGGTGTCTTTACATTTTGATTGGTTCTTGAAGAAACATTACCTTAATAACATTAATGTATCTTGATGAGCACTCGTCACCCCCTCCACTATACTCATTGCTCTTTTCTTTAGCAAAGGTAAAACCACATTTTAGCTGTATTATTTGCCAGGGGATTGCAAGTGAATGCATTCTGTTCTTGGCATTTATCTGTATTTACCTCTCAATACCCAGGACTATCATATTGGGGTCAGTGACGTCAGACTGAACAGCAATTCTTTGCATTAATTCTCATCCTCACTGACACCAAGCGTGTTTGGTGTAGAATGGAAGAATCAATGCAGTAAAAGTGATCATTACACCGACTGGAATATCCTTTTTCCATGTGGTGAAGATACAAAAAATGCATGAGAATCAAACGGTACCGAGTCCGTTAAATAATGAGAGACAATATTGGCCAAATATTTTCTATTCAAAGCTCTTTGATAACCTAGCTTGTTACACCATCCCTGTCATTTTTTTCTTCTTCCAGAAAAACGGAGTCCGATGATCTCGATCTGGTCGTCCAGTTGGATGTCTTTGACGACAAGAAGGTGGCAGACGAAGAGCAGTTCTCGGGACCTCGAGGAGTCGACCTCAACAACCATATCGATGTCTTCCATGCCCTCTTCAAACAGGTCAGAGTTCAAATCATACCTCAGGCACACCTTCTCACCTCACCGGGTCTAAATCGGCAGATCCTTCGCCAACCCATTCGGCATGTTCGAAGTAATGCCGTGGTCTATTGTCGGTCTGGCGTCGGTCTGGTATCGGTCTTTGTCAGTGTGACCCGAGTACCAATAACCTTCTCGTATTTATCCAAAGCTTAATAGAAATACCAACCGTAATAAAATGTTGTTTTTTTTAATAGAAATTTTAAAAAAAAGGAAGCAAAATCCTCCAAGATCGTATCTTGGAAGTCCCGTCGTCGTTTCAACTTTGAATATGACTTGTGAAAGACTAGTTATGTACATTTTACACTGGGTCTTCAAATATGTGAGGAGAGGGAAGGGTTCAATGACCTATCAACAAGGGCTTCCTTCGAGGATGTTGTAGTGCCATGTTAGTTTGTTTGTTGTCTCTTGATTGGTTAGTATTAGTTTTGCCTGTTGGTTAACTTTGGCAGATTTGGTCCGACAATACCCCCCCCCCCTGTTAAAATTAATGTCATGATTTGCTGGATATGCCACTGCTGTAGTGTTAGTCTAGCGCTGACTCTCATATACAGTATACATATCACAGGGTTAATCAAAATTATGTGAAAAGGTGCTTGCTTGAAGGCTAATAGATTTACACGCCTTTGCATTCATTTACTTGCTTCCTTAATCGTTGCTTAGACAAAAGATACAAGTAGTGCTACATGTATTTTATGGCCAAACGAGAGCGTTGACCGACTTCGTACGTTTGTCATTCAAAGCCCATGGAGCATCACTAATGTCTGTCATTAAAAACGGATAATATACCGATTGATAACCTCATAATCACCCATATTTTCTCTCATATCTTTGTATTCTGCATGGGTATATTAATTGTCTTCGGGATCTTCTTAGCAATCCATTCATTGGATATGTTTCCTGTATAGGCCAATTTCCAGAGGTTAATTTGGGTGGAAAGGAAACATGGTTCAAAACAAATTGAGGTTAATATTGTTCATAGCCCGCAGACCATTGTCAGGGGCGCCATTATAAGAGAGCGGGATGAGTAGAGGTCTCAACCCCCCCCCCCCCCTCCGTAAGCACACATTCAACGCTTCTCTCTGCATATCCATGATATTGGTGTTAACACTTTGTAAACTTTTAATGGGGATTGTTAGCTCTTTTGCTAGATCTTTTATCTTTTACACAACACCCTTGTCGGCAAATGATAAAATATGATGACATATTGACCTTGTCGACAACTTTGAAACTCTTGGACTTTTTCGACTGCTTATTGGCAGATTTTGCTATAGTGTCGGCTAACTTTTGTCCCCCCCCCCAACTCAAAATATACTACTGATATCCTTGACCAATGTTAATGACGTTGTACTTTAATTTTAACCCACATATGATTCGTAAAGTGACTGTTTTAAACAAGGGCATTGACCGATCGATCAGTGTGGATAGGAAATCGCCTGGCCTCACGTTGGTTTTTGGTAAATTGAAAACACAAGAAAAGGGCACTTCAACAATGTTCCGGATTGCTTCCCGCCAACAAGAAGTGTCAATTTATATCGTCTGCTTGTCGTCTGCGTAAAGTTGTTGATCAGTTTTGTTAATACATAGACAGGAAATATAATGCAAACAACCGGCGAGAAGGAGTGAGAAGTGGGGAAAATTAGGGGGCATCCAAAGCGCCCTTCAATCCATTCTCTAACGAACTATTTTATTGTAATTTTTAACAAATACAAATCCCCTGACACCCTTTGAAAGAAGGCTGACGAAAATATATTTACACAAATAAAACGTAAACAAGATTTGTGAGTACTCTCTGACAATAACGTGGTATTTGTCCACTTCAACCCTTGATTGGAAAACGAAAAGGAAATACAAAGAGATTTAAGCTTAAAATTCTTCGACTACAATGACATGAAAAAGAACAGTTGACTCTGTTTTGTTGGAGAATGTAAAAACGGAAATAGGCGATATTTATTCCGACTGTTTCCTTTGTAAGCTGGTCCTTCTTGAAGTGCTGCTGCTTGGATAACCCTCAAAAACTCGAATTATCCTCATAAGATTCTTTGACATCTTTGTTTGTTTTGGTGTAAATTTCTGATGCGTTAACTGACTAGAAGTGATTTGTATACTTTTATACTGAGGTTTTATACTTGTTATTGCTTGTACCTTCTAGGTTTATCACTGACAAGTATGTGGAATGTGATAAATAAACACGGTTCGTTTTATACTCAAAAGCAGAAGGATTTCGTACAAAATTGATGGTAATGTCATTTACAACTACATCATAAAGCTACTTAAGACGACACACTATGATGATGATAATATAAATCTTTTATATGTCATTTTATCATCGGTCTTATCTTGAATCATCCCGCTAATCGCTAATGACAACACCCCTATATAAGGGTGCTAAAATTGAACCGTTAAGGCATGTCCCTGGTTAAGGCATCTCCCTGGTTTAGGGCTCCACTCATACAGGCGCATCATTGCACCTCATAATGGTTCAGTTTTGCACCCATCTAGTCAACTTTCGGTTATCATGTCCGGGTACAAATTTGACCCCTGTGCTCAACGCGTCAAAATTGGACTTTTAAACTAAATTGCAAATTTACACCTTGCATTCAGAGATGCCGCTATTTTTTTTTTTTTTTTTGAATAATCATTTAGTTGTCAGTTGAAGATGCATAATTGAACCTTATTTCATAATATGTTTCCTCCAGATTTGACCATAGTTCTAACAGTCGATACTACAGGCATGAAGTTACTTCTGACTTATACAATTCAACTTCTGATTAATATACTGTCTTGATCAAATGAAAATCCTGATTGGGTTTTCAACACTTCGTCAGTCATGTGACTATGCTATCCGACTTATCTCAATCAGAATTCTTCTTAATTTGTTAAATAAACTTGATATCAAAACGTCATTGTCAGCGTCATGAGTTGATGGTTGATAGGCACATAGCTCCCCGCATGACAACACAATGAGTAAACTGGGCAAAGGACTAATTTTGTAACCCACCCACGTATAAGGATGTGTTACACTGCACACACAACAGTGCAATGAGGACAGATGAAGATTTTCATTTCCGTAGATTTTCCAATCTTTAATAGAACCAGCAAGTTAATGATAACGTCCATGACCGTGATAACTATCTTGACAACGTAATAATTGGAAGTGTCAAATAATCGCATTCCTGAGCATCATTGAAAGTCACACCATGCACCTTCCCTATTTCTTGCTAATTATCCTTGGACTCATCACCAGACGTTTGTTGATGTTTAGGGATATCTCTGGGTGGGAGGAAGTGACATAAAATGTCTAGTCTAAACAGGAGATAGAGAAACCACACTCATGCTATATGAAGATGTAGTTGTTTGTGATATTTTGGTATATCCGACTGGGTCGAGGCCAAAATCTACGATGACCCTAAATTTAGGCCCAAAACACGGGTTTCGTGGTATTATTGGCCTAAATTCAGGCCTACGACACCACTATCTCGGAGCACTTTTGTCAAAGGGTTTTACTTCAGGAAGTGGTGTAGTGTAAAGTGTTGCTACCGGTTAAAACTTATGGGGGGGGGCAGGGCTGCAGGGCGATAGTTGCCCTTCGGAAAAGATTTGCAGATTATATAGGCACCTCTAACATTATGAATTCCATGGATTGGCATAACCCTTCTGTTATCACAACATTTTTCAACAACTCTCAAACAGTTAATTTAACCCATTATGACGTAATTCTGCCACTCGAAAAAAATATGATAATCTTGAATTCTTGATCAGTATCCTTTACATTTCATGAAAACCTTGCGCAGATTTAAACATTTATGAACTATTCTCTTAAAGAGTGAAAAATGTTTGTCTTCCAAAAATGATTTGATTTCCCTGGTATGTTCGGCCCGCCGTGGCATCATTAATACCCAAAAGATCGATAGCAGAGACTAAAAATAAAAACCAGTGGTTTTCCTTGTACATATCCTACAGATATTCAGGTAATTTTACACTTGATCTGTCGTATGGGCATCCGCCTTAGGAGGTGACCTTGTCACGCTGATGATATGAAACATTTTATGTTCGAAATAGCTGGAATTTACGTGCCCATCTTCGAGAGACTTTATTATTTCAAACTTGTTCAAAGTTCTCTAACCTTTGTTTCTTCGCATTGGAGAAATATATTTTAATTGTTGGATCGTTTTAACATGAAAGCTTTGCACCCATGTGTGTTTTTGTTTCTGTCGATGTAAAAGCATCAAATATATTTTAAATTTAAATTTAGAGTAATCGATTCTTATCTGATATTATGCGGTTAATGAAGAAAACGAAGTCGATGAAGTACTATATACATTATCCAGCAACATTGATTTTCATTTGGAAAAAGATTTCTTAGTGGTTGTGACGGTTGAGCTGGTGGTAGAAGAAGTAGGGGTACAGCAGCATTAGCAACAGAAGTTGGATAGTAGTATACTGTCATAGTGATAAAATATGCATGATGTGAAAAAGTTTAAATTAAGGGGTACGAATTCTTAAGCATTGTAGGAAACGAAAGCAAAATATGTCTCAGGATTTGATTGATCGATGGAGGCAGAAGAACGGAATATTGTATACTGCCATACTGTTTGACCATGGTTTGACTCACACAGTAAGATGAAGAAGCTTGCGGCGCCACCGGCCACTGTATAGGTTAACCTGCAATATTTACTCCTCGTTTTTTTGTAGCTCGATTAAAAACCAGTGAGACCAAAGTCAACAAAATAAACGAGATAATATCTGACGCCAAGACGGTATCAAACAACCATTAATCTGAGGACGTGGTCAGTTTATTTGTAGCTCTAAATTGTATCTTTGTAGACATGGTAAAAAGGTGTTAACGAAAGCCTCAACTTCCGAGAAACGGAAGTATTTATGTTTTCTCAAGTTCACGATACTTTAAATCATTGGTTACAGTTTGTTGGTTTAGTCTGTTATGCATGCCTTTTTCATCAGTTAGTTTTTCTTCAAGTTGATGCGAAAAGCATTTTATGAAACACTCGTAAAGTGTGGTCAAGTGTGTTTTAGTATTATTATCTGCTTGTAAAAGAGCGAGCGAGAAAGATATCATTTTATTGACTGAGAGTGAAAGGAAAACGATGGAGATACAATAGATGGAGAAGAGAGAGATGTGGGGTGGTTAAGGAGGCAGAGAGGGAGAGAGAGAGAGAGAGAGAGAGAGAGAGAGAGAGGGGGGGGGGGGGGGGGGGGCGAGGTGCTCTCACTATAAACCCAATAGGGTCTCTGCTCGTATACGAACGAAAACCCTCAATTACTTATTGTACTTTTGAGGACTGAAGATTTACTGGGCAGTTGTCGTGGTTGTATGGCCCTGTATGCACATTATTACATAACGTTTTCCCCGATTCGCAGAAGGGACCCTTCGAGTCACAAACCTTCGAGTCAGTGAACAATGATCTCTGTATTAATTATACTTACCAAGGTGTATTGACTATTGACCCTGACATTCTGAACACAAAGACGTCATCACATTTTTCCAAGTAACCACCGGCATCAAACTACAAAGATAAAGAAAAAACAGAAACACTTGTTCACGAGTTTCTTCTCTGTTTCAAAGTCAAATTCGAAAGACATTATCAATTCCTACGCCTCTTCATATCTACACAATGTCAAGTACACATAATATTGGGCTATTGTGCAGAATAGCTGGGCTATTCATTATTAGATTGCTAATCTTTGACTATAGTCTACCTATGAATGGTTGGGGTATATAGCATTAGGATTAAAGTTAGCAACTTACAATTTATTTAGCCCCTAACGTGCATTTCTGCGATATCATGCTAAGTTATGATTTTGTCGAGTTATGCTTCATACATAAATAGTTTAGACAGGCCTCAGTGTTTATATAGACATTTTAAATCATAATAGACGGTAACCTTACATTAGTCATAATTATTGAAAGGGAGCAATTTTAGTATGCGCTTTTGGAGACCCGTGGAAAACTCGAATTAGGGGACAATTAGTGTCGTGGCATTTATATGTTACTAAACAAAAAGCCGCACAAATTATTTCATTTCCATTTCCAGGACAACTTCCCGCGTTGCCCATGAACCCATGCTGCCTATTCGCTGTCGTCACTTTCGCAAAAAAAGTCAACGTCCAAATGTTCCACTCTTTTGAGAGTTTAGTGACCGTTTTAACAAGAAAATTGAGAATAAAAGGGGCCTTATCTGTGGGAATGTGTCGCCCGTATAGTATCAGACTCTTTTAAATCGAAACTAACCAAATAAATAATTTCGTTGAGCAGATATTCTATATGCCTGAACAGAACGTTGATATTAGAATACAGGCTTTACATTGTTGTGGTATATCTATGGTTCACCGCACGCGCAAATGACAATACGTCCGAATATATGCGGATTTTTTTAGAAGCCTTTGGCGTGCGCGCGCGTTTTTCAGGACACCCGTCGTCTGCTATCAAAAATGAAACACACCTTTTCATTCATTGGAAGTGCACAAACGAGAGAGGCTGCGGACACAAAAACACACAGCCGCACAATAATAACAGCACTTATATTATAACTGTGCGTCGGTGTGTGGAGTTTACATCAATAATGCTGCATTCTCGTAACCTTAATCATTCGGACTGATTCATTCGCATGAAAAACACGGAAAGAAGCACAAGGAATTATTGTAACTTGTAAGAAAGATACTGGATGTACTATGTGGATTAAACACACATCTTCGTGATATACCGGTAACTAATTTTAAGGATAAGGAGATCCACATCTACGTAGCCACAGGTATGTGAACACTCTTTGCATTCTTCATCCTCCGCCCTTCTCCTCTTTCTTCTCTTCCAATTTGTTTTCTTCCTTCTCCTCGTCGCTGTTATATTAATGATCACCAATTCACCATGACCACTACCCTCCTCAACTATACTAGCGTATTATATATTGTCATTGTGAATTCATGAATATCAACAATTTACTACTAAAATACAGTGTTATCCGAATATTTACATGATTTATTTTCTTGATCATATAGATATTGCCTGTCTGTCGGTATATTTAACACAGTGCACACTGTATGACATGATAACAACACACCTTGATCATTTACTGGTAGATTTTCGCCATCGCGAATTTATTTGTGGTTTTGGTTCGTTCTTATTCCAATTCTATTTCTGTATCTGTGACCTGTAAATTAGCCGCGGAACTTGGTATGATATCTTGCTATGTAGGAGAACCCCCTGCTGATCCCCAAACATAATAGAAACCAATTTCATGGTCTAAATTTGGTCGCTCCCCGAATTAATCCCTATCAAACTGGAGCGTCACACCCCTCATTACCACTTTGTTTCGATTCCAGCTCCTTATTCTTCATTCATAACTTCTCTATTTGACCATAATGTCACAAGTCAGGAAGCTATGATGCCCGGGTTTGGTTTGGCTTCCATGGCCTGGGTTGGGTACTTTCGATTGGTAGTAAAACGAGGATGCTTAAAGGTAGATCGTGGGCATCTTCTTCTTCTTTTTCTATTCTTCTTCTTCTTCTATAAACTCTGTCTCCTTCACTCCTGAAGATTCTTTCAGACATATTGGATGTATGTGTACAGAATACGTGAAGTGCTAGGTGACAGTTAAGGTGCAAGTAAAAATTGTCCTCTATGATTTTGGTTTTACCACCGCACTTCGTCAGTCTTTGACAAAATGCATCTACCAATGGAACCATAATTATGCTACGATAACACTGTACACAAACAAACTCCCTGGTGTATTAAACCTAATAAATCCAACCTAAAACCCATTACAGTCCTAAATTTACATATCTCTATTCTGGAGAAATGAAGCCTGACAGACCAACCGTCTGTGGTCCAGATTTTGCTGGTATCAGGGTCATGAAGATAAAGGAATTGACGCAAAAGATGACTAACTTATATTCATTCTGCGCTCAAGATATGCTTGAAGACTTTTAAAAAGAAGACATGTACATTCCACCAAGCTTACTGATCTTACATTATCCGACTTCAATCGCAAACCATAATCACATATCAAGGAAAGTCTGCTAAATTTGCTTAAATGACCTTCTACCAACAAATGCTTGAATCAAGATATTTAAACTGTATTAAATTTAAATGAAGGTTGAAGACCAATGTAATACAGGAATGAATCATTTACTTGCTATTAAAGCTACTTATCCAAGAAGCATAGATATTCCGGTGTTTTATCTAGGAAATAGAATTTGAAAATATAATTATGGATCTTATTCAATTAATTTCGTGGAAATATGGGATTTATTCTTCCGCAAAGAAGTTATGCTATTTTTGTAATCCTGTAAGGAAACTCTGTCTTTAATAAGGTCATGTACGGGGAGAGGCATAATAATATCATATTGTCATCCTGTAAGATAAGCATATTTTACAATTTCCGTGGTTTTGAAACTGTAACCATAGTGCTGAATACGTTTGAAGTTCAGGAATGAATAATGAGGTCAAGAATAAAGAATTTCAACCGAATGAGTGGTATATAGAGTGAAGGATTGAAGGAGAAAGTGTGGAGGACACGAGAGAGAGATAGAGGGACAGACAGAGAGACAGAAATAGAGAGACAGAGAGAGAGGGGAGGAAAAGGGGGGGGGGGGTGTACATAATTCAAGAAGACAAACAGAAGTGCCGTGTGTGAAAACCAATGTGTCAATGTCATTTTAGTAGCAGCAAGTGTATTTTAAGCATCCGCATATGAAAATGTTAATGATATTTATATTGGATGACAAATCTGTCAACAAATGTTGGTAGGCGTGTTAACGCATCGTTCAGATTTAGTATACATATTTCATACATTGAGAGGCGCAACATAGATATGTAGTCTTGGTGACAGAGAGAAAAATAGGCGAGGGAGAAGGAGTTTGGAAGGTTTTAGGGGAAGGGGTGTGTATGATTTCGGCAGAATTTCTATCTATACGCGGATGTGTATCCCTCATCTCACCCCCCCCCCCCCTCGGCGCCCTCCCCCAAATATCTACCCCGAGCATAAAAACATCCAACAGTCGATCATCTCGGTGTTAAGGCTTACCTGTATGACTGATGACGTGCTATGCCTATGCAATGCACTCAAGAGTCTTGACTCGTAGAGTGTGCTTATGGTTTCATGTTATTTATCAAACTGCCAGACAGTTAAAACACTCATGATGGCAATGCATATAACATCTACTGGTATTTATCTGTCTAAACGGGATTACCGTAGTATATATTACCAACAGCCTTTTTCCTATTTCTCTTTTCATGTGACCTGGAGAAAGAAACAAAATAGACAGTGTGTGCCTATGTCTTTACAGCTACGATGAACCTCCTAGATCTTTTTCTTCTCCGGTCCAGATTTTACAACAACAAAATAAGTTTACCGTATGAGCGTAGGAATTTCATAATGCAGATTAGCTCTCACATTTTTTGTTTAATCCATTAATCATTACGTCTTTCGCAAACACAGTCGCATTATTTTCAGTCAATTTTACCCTTTTATGTTACGTGGAAAAAAAACCGAGTTGACACAATACATGGTTAATCTAAAGAATGTGTTTTTGGAATGACTCAGTCAACAATAGGAACAAAATTATATTTTGTCCTTTTTCATAAGCCTGGAGCAGAGCAGATATGGGGCTTTACTTCATAACATCCAGTGTATGACGAAGAATGCACGTCATATTCATGAGAGGAAAAAAAAAGAACATTTGGAATGAAAAAAACGTCAAAAACAAAAATGACAAAGATTGTACAATGATCTGATGATCATCTATTATTCCCATGAAGCTAAAAGTTCACAGTAAAGGTAGAATTTCTTAGACATGTTCACAGATTTGTTCACAGTTATATTTCAAACACAAAATCTGCGTATACGTCAACAACACAAGTTCAAAGTTCCCATCCATTGGTATATGATGGGGAAAATGTATTTCTTTCCCACCGTAGCATGAGAATTTGCTGTCGAGGGTTTTTTGCCCTCGCGTCTCTATATAGTTCCAGGACTATATTCCATTAATCAAGTTTTTAAATTCATATCATAATTATCTGAACTGTTGAACGGTGAACGAACGCAAGGGTGTTAATGGTTCCCAAATGAATCCGTTGAGTGATTTTGTACAAGCTGCAATATGAATTAGACAAATTAAAAAGCGAAAGGCCACTTTCGAAGAAACCTGTGGTTTAGTAATCAGTAATGACCACGTTTAGTCTAGCACCATTAGTGAGGACAACAAATTATCAGTTTTCAGTTGCTTAGTATTGATCATGTTGAAACAAAGCAATTTCTGTAAAAGTTATACTCGATGAGTTTATTTGTTGAGGTTTGACTTCCTTACCGTATGCTCATTAATCCGTATAGACTATAGAAAATGTCAGACGTTTTGGTTTCATTTTTCATCAGGGAAAAACCACGAAATACTCATTGTCAAGTAATATCCGGAATATCATTTAAAGTATATTTTCAAAGGTAATCTTGTGTTTTGGGGTAAATAATTTCAAGAAAAGATTTATTACCTTGCAATGTATGATTATGTTTGGACCAATATGCTGTTGATAAAATTACAAACACTTACTGAAAATACCATGCACTAAAAAGTACCTGCAAATATATGCTATTATGGGACTAAGTGATTAATATCTACTGGCATATTAAAGCATCTTTTCTTCTCTCTGTACATAATACTTAGCTATCATTGACTAACATTCAAAGTTTATATTTTCATGAGGTTTTTTTAGTTTGATTTTCGTTGAATTCTGTCAAATTTCCATTTCAGTCATCAGGTCATTTACACATACCAGAATATATACAATACAGGGAATATTTTTAAGTTTGAAAACTGCTGACAAATGGGTCTTTGTTTCCGCGGTAAAGCATTGCTAATTATAAAAGGAAAGACATTTATCCCTTCAAATTTAATGATTGATATTACTCATAATCTCAACGTGTCTCAAAAACACCTGTGGCAGTCTACTTTAAACCTGTACATATTTACAATGTCATGCTTGAAATAGTATGGTATGTCACAGATGGTTTGTTTCTCAAAACACTTGGCTTGTCTACTGCAGAAGAACTTTGCCCCTAGGACTCATCGATTTATTTATACTTATGCCATTCCCGCCTCTTTCGTCATGCTTAATAAATCAAACATTCGTATCGGGTTAACACAAGAATGTTCCGGTGATCGTCTCAGATCAGGACCAGTAATAAAAAGATGCTCGTCATGCTTCATAATGTAGGTCTTTATTGCGAAATTCCTCCAGTATTTTCAAGTTTACATTTAGCATGTTTAGGGGTCTATAGTTCAGTTTGATTTTGATATTTAATATTTTAATTGAGAATTTCTCAGACAGTTAATCAGATTTCCCAAATGCACATTCACAGGATGGGGGACGAGGGGAGGGGGGGGGGGTGGGTATCTCTCTCAGAAAGAGAGGGGAAATGTACCTGGACAGCCCCTCGAGACGTGACACACTAGGAATATTATAATTTTTATTTGTTGAACGTTGAACCTTCACACGAGGCTGGGGGGCGGGGGGGGGGGCAATATTCTGTGCTTGATAAGCCACTGATATTCGAATGGACAATATTACTCTGTGAAAGCGTAATTTTCCTAGAAATGATTCGGGATTCCCTAGCTACCGCGATAAGCGTAGACAATTGCATATCAAATCTTTCCAGAAAATGATATCAATATCCAAATCAACATTGCCTTTGAAGGTTTATAGCCTCTGGAACGGAAATATGCCTATAAAAGACTAAATGGAAGCATTTGTTGACGAACTAGACCACCAAGGTCAAGAACATTGTTTAGTCTTTAGACTCTACTGTAGACAACGTTTGACGTAGACTATTCAAAGCAAAGTGGTATAGAAATGAGATAATAAATTGCCAAACCCCTACGAAATATGCCCTGGGGAGTAGTGGTCTGCGGATACTATCTTGTTACTGCAATTGACATTAGACAATGTATATACCTGTTCATGGCTTTGAAAAGGTTAGAACAACTTCTATCACCGTCATTCAGTGACAGGAAGAAGCATTTTGGGAACCTTAAATGGAATTAGAGGCAGAAACGGGATGAACGTAGCTGAAAATAAACAATCTTTACGAAAGATGAGATTCATGATAACAATTATCACAGTCGAGGGAAGTTATTATTTCTCACTTTGAATTGTCTTTTTTTAAAGTACATAGAAACAGAAACAAAGCGCCACGGTAACTGAATAACAATAAGGATTAGGGAAAGATGGTTATCTAGTGGGTTTTTCTTTTCTATTATCAGGTAATGCTATGATTATGTGATATTCCGTTGCCATAGCGATACGTCGATACAAACATTTGAGCAATCCATTACGTGAATGATGATTTGTGTACACTGTCTGAAGGTTGTATTGAGTGTTGGGTATTTGAACAGTCGCCTGCCCACGGAGCCCCGCCTTTAACATGATGACGGTGACATTCATGTTCATTTTATTTTCGGCTTTAGAATCTTGGGGCACTCCATTGAATGTCGGAAAGGGGAGAAATGGGAGAAAGGAAAGAAAGGGAGGGAGAGCGGAAGTAAGAGTGAGAAAAAAAGAGGTCCGTCCCCCTTCTACTGTCCCTTAATTCGAAAGCGTTGTTTTACGGCAAGCCATCCTATAGTAAAGAGGGTGCCCCATGAGTTTATACGACCCTGCACCCCTCTCTCGATGGGCATTGTTCTAACTTATTGTCATCCACCTAGTAAGACCGATGCCCCCGTGAGTTGACATGAACCCCCCCCCCCCCTCCCGCCTGGTGCACCCCTCACTTGATGGCCATTGTTCTACATTTATTTATTGTCATCCACCTAGTAATTAAGACCGGCGCCCCCATGAGTTGATACGGCCCAGCACGCCCCCCCTTCACTCGATAGACTTTGTTCTATACAATATACCTTAGTCGAATACACTTGTAAAGATCGGTGCCCCAATCATTCTGTATGAGTTGATACGACCCCTGCCATGCCCGATATTACTCGGTTGCCTTGTTCTCCTGTAATTCAACATTTGAACCAAATGATACCCTCTACCCCTCCCCCCACCCATGAAACCACAGGGTCCATAACCTCCAGTTGCCGCACCTACCCTACGTCACAACACACAATGATTTTTCAAGTCACAAAGTGTGTCAATCTTCCTAGATTATCACACTCTCCTATCTTAAAACCCAAACATTATCGTTACGTCATCATTGCCATTTGCAAGGAGTAGCCCAAATGATGATGCGATTTTAATGTTTCCTCAAAACACTCCGTTGTTGAAACAGCGGCATTGGTTTCTGACTATTCGTTTATTGATCATAGACATGACTCATCGATGCAGGGACACCTCCCATATGCCAACCTGCAACTTGTTAACTGTACGTGGGCATTTGTAAGACGTCCTATGTCTATTCTCATTTCGTAGGTCCAAAGTACAATTGTTATCGACAATACGTTGCATTCCACTTCTATGATTCTGATGTTTTATTACGGCCAATTTGTTGTTTTCCTTTTTTTGTTTCCCATTCTTTGTCCGTTGTATTGATTTTCTTGTATCAACAAACACTTTTTAATAACTCTGGAATTCAAGAACAGTTCCCTGTAAGGGAAATATTGCCAGGTGGCATGGGAAAGAGAACAAATGGCATAATTCTTGGAGCATGAGATCACTAAGTGCAGCTATAATTATATTATTCAATCATTATAACGTCAATGTCGAGGGAAGCCCTAGAGTAATAATATTTTCACTCTGAGTCATAATTATTTTGTCCCTGGTTCTACATGGATGCTTCGGACTTGTCCATAGATATTACTAATCTGATTTATTTCTGAGAAAATGCCTATTGTGGGTCTTGACCACATGAAATGAAGATCTACCGGATATCCCAATGATTCAACAGGCTTAACGTGTACATCTGCAGGGGTGTATCCAGAAAACTAAATAAACGGGAGGGTGGGGGTGAGGTGCTTCTCGGATCGGAGGAGGAGGCAAAGTCCTTTAAGTAACAAGTGGTGGGCAGGGGCGGACTTGAATTATACTGGATAAACCTGTGTGCCATAAACCCCAATTGTATCGACCCTTTCTCCCTTGACATCAAACCGGGGCGGGGGGGGGGGTGGGGGGGGGGAGCGTACTCTCGCTCCCACAGTTGTTGGATATGCCACTGTTCTGTATTCATCTGCAAATACAGACAGAATAATAGCGGCAGCGAAAGCTCACAACCTTGTAAATATGCCTGAGTCGTGATGAAAGGCTACCTATAGCACACACCTCAAATAGATGAATATTACATTGGGGTCCATAGCAACCACAGTTGTTGCCCAAAACGCCACTGAAGATTGCGGGGGCGGGACTGTTTAAATGCCAACCACAGTTGTGCTATGGTGTGTGTTCTCTTGCTCTTCTCGCAGAAAGTTCTATTTTAATTATAGACTGCGGCTTACAAATACACCCACTTTTGTTCGTAATTGGTGTATTTGATGATCGGCTCATGGTGACTTCTATGGATTCGTTAAATTGAAAAGTTGTTCAATGACAACCGTTATTCTAAAGAAATCTTAACGAAGCCCTACAAAATAATATTGTATTTCTATTTGGGTTGGTTATCATGGTCATTACGGGAGTCATTAAGGGCTGCTAGATCAATATTCTCCGAAATGCAGAAGGATGACCAAAAGTTAATTGATGAAAAGAATGGCTAAATATTTTGAACATATTACGAGTGGGGGCAGAAATGATAAGAAGGAAAATGGAGGGGATAAAGCAAATTTTTCATGGTTTGAGAAGGATGGGACAATGGGAAAGTACATTTAACCTTCAGTTCACTCGTTTCCACCTTGTCATGAACTTAGGCAATGTCACACATTCTTAACATTATTCCAGCAACAAAATATGGATGGGCCCCCTCCATTTAATCCTCTGGTGACATTTTTGTTTGGGCCATCAATCCTGATCTTGATTTTTCTGGAACAAACACAATGAATCATGAGGCATTATTGTTGAATGTGGCCTCACCACAATACATGGCTGTTTAGGAACAGACTTACATTTATATCATGAGCATCCATGCACTTGCATCGTTTTAAAGACCAGTCACACTAAAGACACCGACGCTAAACCGACATTAGACCGAGGAAACAATTGCATAACCTTAAGTGGTCCCAAATCGATCGGTTTGGAGTCGGTTTCTAACCGGTTTTGCAGTGACTGAAGTAATATACCCACTACCCAGTCCCAACGACGAAACCGACTCCAGAACGACTATACACCGTATACAAATTAGATAAACCCTTATACGAACATGATTCTGTCGATTATAAATCTTTCGGTTTGGAATCGGTTTGGTGGTGTGACTGGGATAAGATATTATTACGCACATACATACAACAACAAATAAAGGTTGCACGCCCTTATAATATTATCATCTAAACAAAAAAACAGCAGCTTCTATTATAATGTAGCCTTGTAGAGATGCGCTCCCATCGTCATTGAACGAGGGAGAGAGAGAGAGAGAGAGAGAGAGACGGGTGTTATAGGTTGCTATGACAACACATCTGTCTGCTTGTCGGAGGCAACTGGGACACAACGACGGCTAACTGGCTATTTAAACACTCGGGCAAGCGAAATATGTACTTGGTCAAACATGGATTCGACACAAGTTATACCTACATGCATGGTTCAAATGGATATACCAATTGTTCAATGACAATATATTATACATGTTATGGATATACATGACTAAAATTGGGCAAGGGGACAAGTAAAATAGCGACTTATCATGTTAAACAGACCAAATTTGTGTTTATTGGGTTATATGCCGATAATATAATGTATAAATAAATGTGCTTGAAAAAATAAAAACAATGGTTTCAAAGGATGACAATACGTTTCCTATACTTGGTGTTTATGAGGGCGAGGTTTCTAGACCAGAACTGAAACAACATCATTAATTGTCATTACAACATGCCACATGACAATGCGGAAGAAAACCATATGTACAGTGTTATTGTGTAGAATACTGGAATAATGTTTACTCGATAATGCACAAACATGTTGGTAGATGTGTCACATTGTAAATGGATAAACAAGGAAATAGATGCAAAGGTTTGGTTGTTTGTGTTCAAGAGTGTCAATGCATGAAGCTTATTGTTGTGTGGTTGATTGGCTTCAAGATTCCCTACCAAACCGTCTGCGATATTGTGAAAGATTGGTTAATCTAAAAGTCATAAGATTCACACAGAAAAGGGAAATGGCCATTGTTAAAAGAGTAAAATAATAATTTAGATCACATCTAGAGGGATGTAGTTGTTATTGTTTGCTCATTACTCCAAAACAGGAGAAAATAAATATTGGCAGCTGGTTAAAATATGGTGTGTACAAAACATATAATTATCACACAATGTTTTGGCGCTCTCAAAACGGCACTGTATGGAGACTCTCGAGGGCAAAACCTGTGTATTACAATATGCTAGTACTTAAATCATTAGCTAGATAGATAAGATGTGTCGTCAAATTCATCGGTAAGTGTCCCCTCCACTTAATCGTTATCCATCACCCATTCACAATTTATCATTAGATCATATCTGCGTCAGTTATGATGGAATATTCAACCTTGATGTCTTGGTCGCCTTCATTTCTGTACTCGGTTACGCCCTCGTTTCACTCTCACAAATTAGCAATTAAGCTCAGGCGGCCAGCGCTGTGTCCACTGCCTGTTTTTCATTTTTGTTTATTTTACGAGTTATTTCTACATTCACGTCACAACCGCCTTTTTGTCAGTAATGAATAAGTAAACGATGATTTTGGTTGCCCATTAAATCATGTTGTAAGACTGACAATTTGGTGTTTGTTTTGTTTTTCCATTTCATCAAGATGAGAAAAATTAACTGACAGGTTATTTGTACAATGCTATGTCGAGTACGTAAAAATAACCGAAAAACTTTGCCTTGATTAAGTTGATTCAAGCTTTTCTTGTCGCAAAGTGCGGTCAATTCGTTCCAAAATTCTAGAAATTAAGTCGATCATGTATCGTCAAACTAATTAATATCAGCTAAATATTGAATTCTGAGGTAATCATTTATGACTAATTGATTGCGTCTTTTTTCTTCATGGGAACGGGTTGTAAACATCGGGTATTGTATATTCTTAATTGAAAAGAGGGGCGAAACCCCATTCCGATGCGAATAACACCGAATAGGGGCATCGCTTGAAAGGGGTGTTTCACCCCATTTACCCCTCATTCAAAATCTGCTTTCTGCTAAATAATGAGCCTTGTCGTGTAGTGTTTTTTTTTCATTTGCTTTTTAAAGAAAAAAATCAAAATGTATTGTCGGGAAATATCTGAGGACACTTTGGTTGGATACCCCCCCCCCCCCTCCCAAGAAAAAAAAAAGAGAGAGATGTTTATTTTGCTCAGAATGGTGGTTTAGGACTGTTAGTTTAAACTTGTCTTTATCGAGGATTGATTTAACCTGTAGTTAGGAAAATTATTTCAGTGATTTGCACGTTTGTATTGTGTACTGATATCGTCAAAAGATAGGTATCAGGTGCGCGATTCTGGAACTGATTATCAGTTTGTGTTTGAAGATTTTAATCATAAGAAAGATCCCAAGACCATCAGACATGGTCCATGCTTTACAATACACAGATAGGATGTGGTCTGGTTTCTTTAATCAATTCATGATCTTTATCATAATCAATTTTAGGTGTTAGAGAAGTGTTATAATGTTATCTTTTATCTTTGATCGTCTCGCCCTGATTTTGTCTCTCGATTGAGCAGATTGCTTTCATAACGCAGTAGTGCAAATCTGTATGATTTTTATCTTATCATATTGTTGGTGTGTGAATGGCATTGTAGCTATATTCGTGCGGTTTTAGATAAAATGTGATAATCCTTATGATAAGCTTCCCATTGAAGATATAATTGTGATAATCCTTATCAAAAGCTTCCCATAGAAGATATAATTGTGATAAACCTGATAATAAACTTCCTATTCTTTCTCCCTATTTCTATCTTTCTATCTCTGTCTGTCCATCCTTCACACAACAGGTGTCTGATACGCCGCAGTCAACCCCCTTCCTGACTATCCTTCAGCATCTCCTCCGGATTGACCCGAAGGAAAGCCTTAGTGAGATCATCTGGGAGGTTTCCGAGAAACTTGTCCACAAGGCAGTTCTCCTGGAGAAGAAAGAATACGCCGACAAGCTCGTGAAACTCGGCGAGCGCGAGATTGCACGCTCGGTCGCCTCGCTACGAGGACGGGCCGACACCCTGGCAAGCACGCCCCGAGTGGAGAATGGGAGAGACATTCTAACCCCGCGAAGTGAGTTAGCGACTACCGCTCCTGGAAACGATAACGGAACAACCGGCAACGCCTCCCGAAAGATGGGCGTGGCAGAGGCATCTTGTGTGTCGGAATCGGTGCAGTCGCATACAGAATCGGACGGGATACTGTTCTCGAAGCCAAGCTCGACCATCATGCCGCCATCATCGTTATCAATCCCCTCCCCCATCGTCCCACCTCCCCCTCCACCTCCCCCACCACCACCACCACCAGGGATGGGTGGGGGACCTCCACCACCACCACCACCTCCACCTCCACCTCCAGGACCGGGTGGTATCCCACCCCCACCACCACCACCACCAGGACCAGGGGGTCCACCACCCCCTCCTGGACCACCAGGAATGCCTGGGGTAGCCTCTATGCCAGCGATGCCTTCTTCATCAGCAATACCCAATGTCAAACCCAAATCACGAATGAGGACGTTAAATTGGGTTAAGCTGCCTCCCAGAAAAGTCATGCATGCCAACAACAGTATTTGGAGCAAAGTCAATAAGGTAAGAACTGCTAAAACTCTTCTGTTTCTGCTAGAAATATACCACCTCTCATACAAGGCGATTTAATGTTTCAGATTCCATGAATTAACCAGCATTGACCAGCATTGTATAGTCGTGAAAGTAACAAATTGACTATCAAAAGCCACTGAGAGCAGAAATCTTTCAATCGCCAAATCTCAAATTTTCGGAGTTCACGAACTTTACCATATTAGAAATCAAAGGTGAGAATTTTCTTGTCCAAGCTAAAGACTCATTCAAATCAAAAAAATATTACCCAAACTGCCATGTATATAAATTGGGGGTATATTTTACAAAAAGGTAATAACCAGAACTTTACCATTAAGCAAATCGAATTAATTTAGCTTTCAATAGAACGACAGTTGGTTGCTCTTTATACCATGGGCGTATAACAATAATAACCACACAACTACAGTATATGAATCATTACAAGTAATTTTGATGTAGCAATTCCTGAAATTAGACTTATAGGTGCCCGAATTTCTCTTTTCCCATTATCGTCATCTCTGTATAATTTGTCATCCCTATTCCAGCTACAGTCTTCTCTTTTTCCTCCCCCTCCCCCTGCCCACCCCCCCCCCCCTCTCTCTCTCTCTTCCGCTCTCACTTTCTCTTGCTCTGTCTCTCTCTATCTCTGTCTTTTTCCCTCTCTCCCCCTCTCTCCCGCTTTCCCTCTCTCTGTCTAAAAGAGAAAAACTGGTAAGACACATCCGGATTATCTCATATCTAGACGGAAAGAAAGGAAACAGTGCAGGAAATATTTATCTTTGGTTGTACTTTTTTCTAATTTAATCAATCGATGCAATGTATGTATTGACTATCGATATGAAAACACCAGGTGGTCAAAAAGTGTAATTTTCTTTTCTTGTAATCAGAGGAATTTGTCCAACATTGAAAAAAAGAAGACTGTAAGGAGCGGTGTATGATTAACATTCCGTTTCCGAATTATACTTTTTTTCACGGATGCCGCCTTGACCGGAATTAGCACATTGAAATTTGATTCGAATTTCTCCGGACACACAAGGCTTATTCATTTAATGGGGGGGGGGGGGGCAAACTGTAGGTTTTAACGATTAAATAGCTTTAGTTTTATTCTTCTTCTTATTAGTATTCTCAGACAGTTATGTTCCGAAGATGAGTAAACTTCGATAATAGGTATCTACCCCAAGGGCACTGGCGCGATTTAACTTAATGATTATACTACCTGAGTATTTAAGGGGTTACCACTGATGAAAAAAAAACGCCAAATGAAATCCCTATACTTAATAGAGCGATTACATCAATTTTATATCAGGAGATTTTTATAAATTGTTAATACTTCTGCGCTCTGATGTGATGCAAAACATCTCACTAGATCGCAGCCCGAAACACGGACTTTGTTGGCTCCTGAAAACTAAAAAAAAAATATGTCAGAAGGCCCACGAGATAGATAAGAAATTATTAAAAATTATGAATGATCATGTGTGAAATTGTTTATCTGTTAGTAATTCTATTGCTTTTAGTTTTAAAGAAAGGTTTCTTTAATCTAATCTTTACATCTATACATATCTTTGCAAGACGTTAAAGAGTCTGACAAATATGTTTCAACGAGATCTGTTATCGGCGTCCACACTTCTCCATCTCACTGTGAAGGTGTTCTCAAGCTCACCATTGCGTCCATTAACTTTCTGCGGTTTTCCTTTCATGACTAACACGCTATCTAGCAGCTGCATAGACAGATTCATGTCCATTCATCTTTTTCCATTCACAAATGAATCCATTCATTTCTTCAATCTTTGCGGCTCACCGCGATAGCGAAATCACAAACCTAACTGTCCAGTATTTTTGTTGGTGCTTTACCCATTTAAGAATACCCGTTGAAGTCCCATGTGCTTACAGAAGTGTTGGCCCTCGGTTGTTGGGTTGAGTGCTCAAAGCGCAACCAGCGTCTTTACCGACCAGTGATATTTTCACAAATTTTCAATAGAAAAATAACTGTTTCTTTGTCGGGAATTCCGTTACGGATTTACGCGATTGCCGTGAAAATAAACACTACCTGCCCTCAAATTTTCCTAATCATATTTCAACACAAAATCACTCAATTAGAACAGAGATAAGCCCCAGAAAACTATCCAATTTCGCTCAAGCCTGGCATGTTTGCTATTTTAACAGCTGAATTATTGCAGGTATTATAAAGCAGTCTTTTCTAATTCCAGGACATTTGACCGTTACTTGTTCTTTTGGGGTTTACAGTTTAACACAGGAAACCCGTAGGCAATGATATTACATGTAGGAAACAATCATTTAGGCGTTTATACTGATGTGGTTAAAACTATACAGAGCCACTGTTGCAGTGTATGATTTCGGATTAAATTGAGAAATGCTGAGCGCTTACAAATTTATGTACATTTTCTCAAAGTTTAATACTCCTTTTTTTGAGGGGATGCAGTCATTTTGTTGCTTGATAAAAGACGCTTGAAATTAAAACATGAACACCGTGAAGGTTCAATGCACTATCACAGTACGAGTGGGAAAATAAGGAAAAGAGGGGGAGAGAAAGATAAAGAAAAAGAATGAAAGAGAGAGGGATAAAAGAAAGAAAGAAAGGAAGAAAGAAAGGACGAAAGAAAGAACAAAAAATAGAGAGAAAAGTAGGGAGAGGGGTAGGGGAAAACGATAAGAAGATGATAGAAACCCTCCCACATCGGCCCCTAGTGGACAGGCTTTAATTACATAAGACCGGTGCCCCAATGATGTTAGTGCCCCTCCATCATGGCTTGGCCTTTTACTAAAGATATAATATTATTGTTTTTCGAGACCATTTTTAGATTGTAGGGCCTCTGCCATTGATGTCTTCCTTTTTAATTGGATAAATTTATTGCACGAAAATAGCATGCAGTTTTAATTTGTTTCACTTTTTTATTTTATTACTGGCAGTTAGCAATTTTACTTAGCACATCATTGGATCAAGTTTTTCATGTGTAAGGATTACCAACGTATTAATCGAATACTTTTTCTTTATTTCCTTTATTTTAGATTGAAAACGGGTTTAACACAGACTGGGATACGATAGAAGAACTGTTTTGTCAACCAAACTTGATGAAGCAGAAGAGGAAAGAAGGAAAAGAGAAAGAAATCCAGAAGAAGCGCGATTCACAAGAGGTTTGTATAAAATCAGACACCAAGATAATGTCTTAACTTCCGTGTAGAAAACAAAACGCATAATCAATCAACCTAATTTTGTATTTTCAAAGTTTATAATTAATCGCATGATCTTTAAGAACAGGAAAAAACATGCAGAAAATTCATGTTTAGATATTGGTGGTATGTCGAAATGCGTGTTTAACAGTAAATTTTATTTTACTCATTCATAGCCACTTCCGTTTTAGTTACACAACTGGCACACAGGAATAGAACACAATCATCGGCCCACATTCTATTATAATTAAAAACAGCCACACAGCTTAAAATGAGATTTGGATGAGGTCTAGGTTTTCCTTTTGTTAAACGTGATCTTACACGCAGGGTCGGGTTTAAATGAATTAATAGAATACGGACCATCGTTTCTAATTTGTAGCTGTTTGTTTCTAAAATGATAACTACTTATTTTGAAGAAATCAACCATTAAGATGTACCGAAATTTAATTCAGCAATTGAATGAAGAAGACGGTCCCACTCGTAATGCCCATCCAGTTGGACATCCAGTTGGACATCCAACAGTCTGTAATTTCGGCAAAATGGGGATTAAGGTAAAGTCACGCATGTAAGCAGAAAGTACGAGACGGGCATCCTGCAAACGTGCAGCACCCATTTTTTATGTTCATCCTCCTATTCTTTGCTCACAGATCAATCTTTTGGACAGTCGCAGAAGCCTCAACATCAATATCTTCCTCAAGCAGTTCCGTACAAGCAATGACGTCATCATACGTCTGATTGCAGACGGTCGGAGCAACGAGATCGGCGCCGAGAAACTCAAAAGTCTTCTTAAGATTCTGCCCGAGAATGATGAGGTAGTTAGATTTCTCAAGTCACAGTTTATTCCAGTATCAAATCATATTGATATGAATGTAGATATTAAGGTTTTACTTAAAATGTAGTTATAATATACTGTTAATATCGGATACAGAATTTTAATCTGTAAAATTAAAAATCAGTGAAAGAAGTCGTTCGGATGTTGCTTGTCCCAGGGCAATAAAAGTTGGATGTTCATCTTACCATTTCGTAGCATTATTCAATTATTCAATTATTCAATATTTGTATTTCACTATTTTAGATGAATTTTAAGAAAATCATTATCTCTTTAACAGTTTTCGAAAGTGCCACTCAATCAGCGGATCCAAAAGCAAATGTTTGCTTGTACATTGTGAATTTGCATTGACATTGTATCCAGTTATATTTCAAATAAACTAAAAGTTTCATTTGTGATCCTATTAACTTCACACAGATTGAAATGCTGCGCTCATTTGATGGCGATGCCGCGAAGCTTGGCCAGGGTGAAAAGTTTCTCATTGCCCTCGTCGAAGTCTCTCAGTAAGTCTTTTTTTATCAGCTCAACGATTCCAAATCAAATTCATTTGTCATCTCTTTGATTGAATCAATTATCATTATTATTCTTATATGATAGTAATTATAATTACTATGTTAATAATTATCATTAGTATTACGAAATTATTGCTTTCTTTATTATCAACACCCCGAAAGTATTTCGTGCTTCCTACACATCCTCAACAAAAGTATAATTCTTGGAATTCTCTCTGAATCCACTTTAATTAACTACAGCAAAAGGATGTAGTTGTATTGCAAAGTCATAAATGTACCATTAAATAATTCGCAAATGACCTTTGTCGTATTGCACAGACATTGCATGATTGTTCCAATCTTTAAAAGTACATTTACCTTGTTTTAGATCTATAACATGAACTGTGTTTAGGATTTTAATCTATCCTCGTTGTTTTCCTTTATTTATTTAGTTACAAGCTTCGAGTTGAGAGCATGCTCCTCCGAGAGGAATTCACCTCTAACATGGACTATCTTATGCCTTCCATTGAGTCCATCATTGAAGCTAGCAAAGGTATGTCATTCAGAAAGATTGTCATCTATCATCTAAATGGTGTATTACACGACCCCCTGTTTACAGACCATTAAAATCATGATAATTTGAAAGAAAAGAATGTTAAATAAATGTTCATATTTGCACCACAAAGCGTTCAAGAACTTAACACCTTAAAATTAGAGATGTATCATTGAACCACACGAAATGCAAAAATTGCACCTTTTTCCTGTATAAATGACAATGGTTATTTACGAATGAAAATTTGAAGCTCTCCTTAATAAGTTCCAAATTTTCTTGATATATCACAATACTTAGAAAGCAGGAATATTTTTTTTAGAGAAAAAAAATCTGCAATTTTTATAGATCAAATTATTTTAATCCCACCGCTGCCACCAAAAATGTGACATGTTTTTTGAAAATGTGCTCTTTTTATTTCCTCCTGTCATAGAACTCTTAAAGAGCACATCACTGAAGGACATTCTCCACCTGGTGTTGTTAACCGGCAACTTCCTCAATGCTGTAAGTATTCATCAATAACCTACCCTCTAATAGAAATGTCAGACTTGGAAACATTACAGGAAATCAGGGAGGTGTAATTCCACCTCCCTGCTCTACCCAGGGAGGTGGAATTCACCTCCCTGCTCTACCAAAACCTTAGTCTTCCAATGGCATGAAATATAGATCTATATGAGAGCATTGATATTGGTGTTGTTATTTCTGACATATTGAACTTGTCTTCCAAGAAAAACTTGCTAAGAAGGCAGTGAATTTGGAATTCTTGTGATCTCCCCATCCAGTTGGAGTGAAGCCTCTTTTAAATAACCTATTACTCGTGTTTTCCATCGATGTGTTGCGTAATCACAAAGCTACTATTTGTAATATAGATAGTAAATGACACCGTTTGGGTGAAAATGACAAGCGATATTGGACTTGATAATGGCAGGAACTGAAAACTGCGTGGCCCGGAAGTGATTGCAGAGCAATGTCCGTTTGATTAACATCAAAAGCTGTGAATCGAATTACTGCAACCCGTTACATGGAAGTTCAAACCTAAGAGATAAGATTGCCATTGTGAAACAGATGGCTTAGAGCTTTAGCTTTCATTGCTGAAGTACTTGCTAAACTGGTTTTAGTTTTGTTTTATATTGATAAAACATTATGTGAATGTTTCGTTTTCTATAAACACATTGGACCTGATAGGAAGATCGATAGCATAATGTCGTTTTAAAAGTGAAAATAAACTTGAACTTGTGATGAGAATTGTATGTTTAAAGAATGTATTTTGTTGTTGAAAGAAAGTATTATTCACAGTTTGGTTTCTCCATTTTCTTTTTAAATGTTGATATGTGAAAATAATTACTGCAAAAATTTGTCAACTCTTTTAATGGTTTCACGTCTTGATTTGATTCCTGAGTACATTTCTTAACATTTATTTGTTAAATTCATTTCTTAAACTTTATTTCTTAAATTTATTTTTTGATTACTAATTTTCTTATATTCATTTCTTGATTTCATGTCTTTAATGAATTTCTAAATTGGTATTTTATTTGTTGTCCTTGCAGGGAGGATACGCTGGCAATGCCGTAGGATTCAAGATGTCCTCTCTACTCAAGCTGGTAGAAACACGCGCAAACAAACCGCGGATGAATCTTCTCCACTACGTGGCTCAGGTATAAAAACAACTCCACCATGTTAGGGAATATATATTCATACATTCAATTTCGGCGGAAGAAATATAGCACCTTGAAGCATTTCTATTTCTCTGGGACGGTGCGTAGAATCGGAGGATTATATCATATGCATAATTCGAACGTTACGCAATTTTATCAATTCCTATGAAATCGAAATCAATTTATCTTACAAAGACGGTACCATTTGAATTAGCCTTGAATCTTAGAAGGACGCTCTAAAGTTAAGTTACATATAAGAAAATGTAGAGTTTAGTACATATTAAGTTGCTAGATTGCTAGTAATCTTAGGATATACAGAAGAAACTTATTATATGAACAAAGAAGACATGCTGGAATGATACCATTTACATTGACTGACGCAGGTTAAAATTAGGTTAACAGCGCAAAACAACATTTTTGAGAGAGTCTTGTAAGGTTTATAAACCAACCTTCTCCATGTTTGTATCTTATAGTTGGCAGAGGAGAAGGACCCAGCGTTGATTAACTTCCCCAATGAACTGACACATCTAGAAGACGCATCAAGGTGAGTTACCATGGTTACCGGTGAAGAGTCTTATTTTTCATCGAAAAATAATAATCTTTTTCACATTCTCGATACGACATTCTTTTGATTCGACTTAATGTATTGATGCTGGAGTCTAAATAGTCCTGATTTGTATCATTCAACATGGAGTTTACACACTTTAGATCCTCCAAAAGAAAATAGATTATAAGGTTCAGACATTATTTCCCCATTCATTGTGAGCCAAAATTTGTGCTACACCTGGTAAATGTTATCCATAACATTTCAATACTCAAACACTCTACAGCTAATAACGTTGTTTTAACATGGTTCTGCAAAGTGAGTAAATTTCTTCTGCTTCTTGAAAGACAGAACATGCTAAATCTGACATTCGTATTGTTCTTTTTTTATATTAAACATATTCATTGTATCATCCATTTTTTAATTACAGATTCTCGATAGATCAGCTGATTGCAGATGTCAAGAGTCTCAGGGAGAAGGTTGCCAATATAGATGAACAAGTCCAAACTGTCACAGATTCCTACAAGGAACACATGCAAAAATTTCTTAAGGTTAGTAAGATCCGTCGGTGCGAAATGGTATAGTTACCCAGATTAATGATAACCAATACCTCCAATAAGATTCAACGCAGAGCGCACATTTCTGAATAGGCGCGATAGCTCAGTCGGTAGAGCAGTGGTCTCGTAATCTGGTTACCATGGTTCGAAACCAAGTCGATGCGCTAGTGCACTTTGGTAAGGCATTAATCCTCATTACCAGGTCCCTCGGAGAGGACCTAAAGCTGTCGGCCGTCTGGTTGCTTACTTACAAGCATTTATGCTTTCTTAGCAGTCAGGTAAAAAAATAACAACCAACAACCAACCAACCAATATCGATCTTTGTGTTCAATTGTATGATGCTAGAAAATTACCATTTTGATGTACGAATCATACTTCTGCATGGTATCTACTTAGTTTATAAACTCATATATAATTCACAAATAGATTTCCGCTGAGTTGTCTCGGACGTAAAGTGGTATTTAGCCTATAAATTTAAAATGGAAGACTAGAAAATGTATATTTCTTATTGGCAAAATGTCGTATGGGGAAAAGCAGAAAGATGAGGAAGATTGGGAAACTATACATTTCAGGGTATAAACGAGGCAAAATTCGTAAACGAAATGCTTTTTGCTTTTATGTCTTTCTAGGAGGCAAAGGAGGATTTAGAGCAGATCAACTCAATGTTGGAATGCGTGGAGGAACAGAAGGGTGAGCTAGCCGAGTACTTCTGCGAGGATGTGAGCACCTTCAAACTGGAGGAATGTCTCCTGACATTCAAGGTATTCTGTGAGAAGTTCAAGAAAGCAATAACGGTAAGTGTTATCATTTAACGTTGACTAATAATAATGAATAATAATCATAATTTGAATGTAACACTCGAAATGTTAATCCACCATGTGCTCCGACGGCGTTTTTACCGTTGGCTATATATTTTGGTACATATTTAGTTAAGGTTTAGTTTTGTTTAAGTAATAGGTCGGGTGTACGGTTAGGTATAGAATTTAATCAAGTGTTTGAGCTTGGAATTATAAATTGAACGCAAAGCAATGGTCTCCGGAGAATCTCGTCAAGTCATGGAGAAAAAAAAGACTCGTCAGATTTGTCATTGAAGCAACTGCGCATGTACTGTAAAGTGATTTTTTTTCCTTAAATGTCGAATTAAAGAAGTAAACATACATGTAGCAAAATGGATTTATAACGAAATGTCATTCCATTATTTTCTCTGACTGCAGGAGAACGAAGCAAGAGTTGTTCAGGAAAAAAAAGCAAAGCAACGCCAGAAGCAAAATGAAGAAAAGAAGGCAGCAACACTAAAGCGTAAGGAGAGCATAAAGAAGACTCCCACGCGGTCCATGAGTGCTCCAGCAGGCAAAGAATCAAACTCTATCGTTGACCGCCTCCTTGGAAACATCCGTGATGGTTTCACGGGAAAAAATCAGGGCATGGACACTGATGGAACGACTACTGATAGTGACTATGGCAGCAGGCCGACGTCACCAGCACCCAATGCAGATACAAAGGCTTCCACGGAGGATGTTTCGCCTGCTTCCTTTACGCGAACATCCGTGGCACGACGGTCATTCCAGAAGACGCCGAACCTGAACGCGATTTCGGAGAACTCTTCCCAAGCACGTGATGACATTGATAGTGGTTCAAAACGGTTATCTTACGAATCTAAGAGCGATGATCCTCTACTGAACTTGCTCATGTCTGGCAACGATGATGAAACATTGTCACAAATATCTTTCAAGCGTGAAGGCAGTGTAAGACGCAGCGGTCGTAAGCGACGAACATCTCAGTATAGTGTAACTGGAAACCGCGAGCGAGCTGAGTCGCCAGCTGCTCATGTTTCTGAACAAGAACCCGTAACGAAAACACAAAAATCAGAGCCAGAGAATACCGGAGATTCAAAACCAGAAACATCAGAGGAATACAAAGTACAGAAGAGTCCACAAAAGCGTAGTTACCGTTCCAAGACTTCCCTAGATAGTCCAGAGAATTTACTTGCAGTGAACAGTCTTGCAAGGCGAGATAAGCTCAAAGACTTCATCAACGAGGACAATAGCGTTACGAGCCCTACCGAACCTAGAGACCAAACTATATACCGTAATGTAAAATCGCATAATGAAGTAACCCGCCCAGTATCCTTTGGAAGCGATGATGGCAGCATTAATTCGGAGGTCGCCGATGCTCTTTCCGATAGAGCAGAGACCACACAAGTGTGTGATCACATTCACCGTGAAAGGATAGCAATGTATGCTAATAACACTAGTTTGAATTCTTCAGAGTCCGATAAAAGGCTTTCAGGTGATTCAGGAACATTTCAACCTATCTCAGATGACTCGACAGACAGTAAGCGCAACTCGCGAGCCGATTCGGAAACGAACGAATCAAATGATGACCAACTCAATCTGGGGACAATGGCAAATAAGATTGAAGCAATGACTCTCAATCTAGACAGTTTAGAAAAGCATAAAACCACCGAGTCAGAAAATCGCGAAAAAACAGTCGAATCCAAAGAAGTTGATGTAACGATTAACGATAGCAAGCCTGAAGGAAACCGGTTATCTAACTGGAATAATAATGTCCAAAGTATGAACATTGAAGCAGCTGTAAGCGCCGTAGAATCTTCGGTTTATGATCGCAGTCCGAGTAAAGAGGACAGCACCGGTTCTAAGAATGAACCAGTTCAGTCTGTTGAGCGACGGGAAAGTGCCTATCGCGCTCGTCTCCGCCAATGGAAGGCCATGCGAAGTGAAAGCGTAAGTCAAGAGCCAAAGGGAAATCCCGAACAACTCACAGAAGAACGGCTAGGTTCGAAATCCTACGAGGATGTAAAGCCAAGCGAGACCTTCATGGACACACCTCTTACGCCGCATCTCGCCATGGTTGCCATGGAAACTGAGAGCGTGGAGGAGAGATACTTGGATAAGATCAACCGTGACCGTTCCTTGCTGGAGAGTATCCTGACGGGCCAGTCGACGCCTGAGACGATTCCCAAGGAGTTATCACCAGCCCCAGCAGATGATACCCCGCCGGTTCTACAACGACCAGTAGGACTCAAAGCTTTGAAGGTAAACATTTCAATATTTATGACAATTTTATTTCCAAACTAATCTCATTTTGCGTAGCATTTACAGGAATCTCAAATCACATCGTCTTGGTTCCCCTAAATGTGAAAATCAGATACAGAAAATATAATATGTATGAAGAATTATGATGGGATGGTCTAGGTGATGTATAATTGTCTTTAGTACGTTTTTGTAATATGTATATTTAATTTTTCAAATTTAAAGATGATATTTAGGTTTACGAAGCTTTGTATATTTTATTGTACTAGTGAAACGCATTATTATCCAAGGGAAATACATTCAGTTGCTAACTTTCAGTGAACTATCAACGAACTGCTAATTGATTATGTTTGAAACGGAGATCGAAAATTCAAACTAATATCTCTTTTTTGTTATCTTTTTTGTATCCTTGCAGCTGAAGCGATTGTCTTCTGAAGTCATGAATGGTTCTGATGATGAAGACCCCTGGTCTACTATTGACCGACAACAGATTGAGATCCGCCGTAACATCTTCGACATCAAGGTCGAGCAGCATCGACGAAGTCAGTCTGACATATCGACCCCGAACAGTCCCGTCAAGGAGTACAAAGAGTTCTTATCAACGTCGCAATCGGACGTGTTCAACGATGATATTTTTGTGGAGGATTTAGAAACGGTGCAAGACATCAACCAGAACGTTACAAAGTCTCCAGATGTGTCTGAGGACAAAGCTCCGGCTTCGGAGGATGACGTAGAGAGGGGTAAGACCGCCATCCCGATAACTGGTACAGACATCTATGACTTAAACAACATTGGATCCTCAATTATAGAAAATGGATCGGAGTCAACGATTCCAGAGATCACTAGCCCTGAAAAAGAAGTGCCTCAGGTTGAATCTTCAGGAGTGAAGAATGATTTGAAGGAAAAAGTGAGCAAGACTGTTACTAAAGCCACTACTAGCTCGAACAAGAAGGTTACGAGCAGCAAGACAAGTCCTGTTGAGAGAAAAGCGATGAATAGTGTCAATGGAAAGACGACGGGCTTGAAGAAAAACTTAACAAGCCCTTCCAACAGGACACCAATTGCTAATTCCAGTGCAGGAAAATCATCCCCATTATTGCGTAATGGATCAATACGATCGTCTGGCACGGCCAAAAGCATGTCGCCATTGCCAAGAAGTACTATATCATCACGTAGTCCAACACCGACTTCCCGCAGTGGTACTCCTACGACGACGAAGAGGAGCCCGATGTCAGTTTCACCAAGGTTACCTGTCGGGTCAAAAATCAACGGTATTGGTAACGGTGGAGGTAGCAGAGCAAGTAGTTATGATTCCCTGCACTCGTTTTCTTCCGAGCGATGTGACTCTGCCGCTAGTGGCGCTTCCTCTGTCTCGAGCGTAAGTCAGTCAAAGAAACCAGTCAACAGTTCCAGAGTCAACAGTTCCAGGACGGCTTCGACAGTAACTCGCGGTGCGGGTGCAACAACGAAAGCACCACTGGCAAGATCAACGTCAAATTCAACGTCAACTTCATCAACGGGAACAAGGTCGAATGGATCCCCACGCACAGTTCCGAGTGGCTCAACACGGCGCAATGCAACAACAAAACCTGCTGCTGCTGGTTCTGCAAAAACAGGAAAGACTTTTGTCCGTGGAACGCCTGAACGGACTACTATTGCTGGTAGTGCGTTAAGGTCTTCCAAACCAAGTTTAAGTGCTGCATCTTCGGTCAGAAGCTCACTTCGAGGAACTTCTGCTACCGAGAAAATGTCCGCAACTTCCACCAAGTCTTCTTCTTCATCAGTATCTTCCTCGCCACGAAGTGTATCGAAGGACACGGCCACCACGAATAGTACTTTCAGCAGAGTAGGCTCGGTCAGAAGACCAAATGGGTCGAACAAGGCAGGAACGAAGAAACCATACACCTCCTCTCATGCGACATTATCTGCAAGGAAGAGTGCATCTGAATCTTCTGCTAGTACGAAACAGACATCCTCTCCAAGGACAATTAGCTCAGTTCGCAAAAGCGAATCTCCTATATCCAGGAAAAAAGCACCAAGCTCCGTGAGCACCAAATCAGGTGCATCACAAGTTACAAGTCGTAGTGCTAAGAGCACTCCCGAGCCTGCGGAAGTCCTGGAAGTAGATCCAGTGGCACAGAATTTCATTCCAGAAAGTGCAGTAGAGGCACTTCAAGCCAGGTTGTCTTCGAATAACGATGTGAAAAGTGATGATACTGCGAATGAGGACAAAGAGGCATCAGTAAAACTCAAACGTGAAGACGTAGTTGAAAAGTTTCAAAGTCAATTCGAGGACTTTCGGGGGCTACCTCGAAGTTCCTCAGACCCTGACATTCTCCGGACCGCTGAATCAACACCAGACGTGACACTGCGCGACAAGTCGTCAAGCTCCACCTTTCGGCGCAACGGTCCCCAACGCTACTCACTGCCACCAACCTCCAAAAACATTACACCATCACCTACGGGTAAAAAGGGTGGAAAACCCGGCAAATTCAGTCGGATGATGAACCGACTTAGCCTCAGTGGGTCTAAAAAGAGCGACAAACTCGATTCCCGTATTTTGGAAACCGCAGGAGAAAATGCCGCCGGTGACGACGTCTTTGCTGCTTCGTCTTCCACGCCGAGGAATAAGAAACTGTCAAGCGGCAACCCCTCAAAAGACAGATTTTCGCGGAACAAATCGGCGAGTTTACGGGTAAGCTCGAAAACTTCAAAAACGGCCACGTCTGTGGCAGCAGGTACCAAGGACTCAGACACCAGCAAAAGGCGTCTTTGGCGATCATCATCCGTCAAAAGTAAAGACAAATCTTCTGTCGCTAAATCTTCAAGGAGGTGAAAATAACTTTATACCGTTGGAGAGAACCTTAACGCTGATGTAAACTATTTCTTACATTCAAGAAGAAAAAAAACTACAATACTTGCCAATAATAGAAAATTAATAAACATGTTATCAGTTATCAAATTGCGTAATTATATGTCAAATGCGTGGAGTTTGCAATTTCACATCGGAGATTGTGTAAATACAAAGAGGCCTATATGGACAATGCGTGTCTTTTCGTGGTACATGTATTGAAATGTTGACTAAGATATCGAAAGAAGAAAAACAACAATTTCTCAGGGAAAATGTTCAATCTGCATGAGACAAATATGAGTTTCAGACCCGACTTGATTTAAAATTTTGAAGCCATTTTACTTTCTGCATGGTCTCATTCATTTCATGATTAAAATAACCGCTTTTGCAAGCTTCATTTTTCTCAAATCTATATTTACAGACAGCATTGTATAGATAGATATAAAATTAGAAACACAGGGCAAGTTAACGTTTTTTCCCCCAGCATACCACAAGTTTGGAACGAACCTTCTATATGGCACAATTTACATGTACCGTCAGCATTAATTGCGCATAGTCTGGTGTAAGTAAATGAAATAAAATGTCAATTATTTCTGTTGCTTCTTGAATTAAAATCGTATATTTATATTTGTTATTACAAATGTTTGGTCCGTTTCCTTATCGATGACTACTCTTCAAAACGTCGCCAATCCTCTTGTAAGATCCCATCATAAACAGACTCAATTGTAGACCAATGTTATATAAAGTGGAAATGGACTATGAGACGGCTGAAACTGCTGAATCTTTCACGAGCTGAAAGTGTCTGCGCGGTTTCGGCGTTCATACAATAATTATAGTCTGCTTGGAGATCTGACAAACTTTTTACACGCACGCGGAAGGTGATGCTAGTAAAATGGATCGTTTAAAATCGTTAGATGATAAAATAACTTCTATTCAACGGGAAATATTCTTTGCATGTATTTTACTTCTGAATCCTCCTTTGGGAAGGTGTCTGAGCAGTAAATATCTAGTGAGGGAATCCCAATTGTATAGTGTGGTACCTAAAATTGTTAGGTATATGAAATGTTACCTGAGGAATGGAATACCTTAAGGAAAGAAGCATTGAAATGATATTAACCAGTATAGCCTGTAATTCAATCTTATTAAAACCGTAATATATATCTGTTCCTGTATCTACTTTGTTCCCACGCTTTGTATACTCTTCAATATCTTGTAAATTAAAAACGGATTGAGACGAAAAATATTTTGGTAAGCTATTAACCCTTTTACAAAATTGAAAAAGATTATTTTTTAAATACTTAATAACATGCGATGTATCGAAAGTGCCTTGTAAATTGTGTAAATGCCTTTTTTGTTTTATGATGTGATATTTATGGAGCAAGACATACAATAACACGCAATAAATATCGTTTATATTTCTATTTGGCTAGGTGATTGGATGGTATTGGATCAATAAAACTAATCGAACTAGAATAGTAAAATAGAATAGGCTGCCACTACCCTGGTAGCATCATTGGACACGCGTTTCAACCAAGTTGACGCAATTTCGGTAGTTATTTTAGCCATTTTAATTCCTCATTTGTGTATTGTTGTTTACATATCCTTTGACTATATAGATGTACAGTTTCTGGCAATTTATTTTTTTCCTTATTAACGTATTATTATTCGGCTGATGTAAATATTGCAAAATCTGAATATTTTGTTCTCAGTTTTCCTCAGTTTTCAGTTGTGCATAATTATGTTACATGTTAGTACGAAAACGATGAAAGCAGTTGATTTAATTTCCATGATGATAATGTTGTGATAATCATGATCGCAATTTTGATATAATGCTTCCATTTGTGTGGACGGGGTTGTGATTGCTTATAGACTATTGTATCAGATCGATTGTTATTAGCGTATTCCTAACTTCCACAACCACAAGCGCTACGATGATACAATTATTCTCGATTTTTATTGGAAAGCCTTTTGAGAAGTTTTCTCAAGAACTTAGTCTAATGTGTTGAGAAAATCACATCATTCAATGTATTCAGTATATATATATCATAGAATATTTTGAGTTGACTTAAAACAGTACTTACTCTATTCTACTAACTTCATTGCATGTTAACAGTGAAGTTTTCTCAAAAATATGTAATGAATAACGTACCCTTTGAATTTGCATGCGACTATATAATTATGTTCTATGTCATTTTTTAAAATTTGACTTAGAAAGCTATCTTTTGATACGAATAAAATAATCTAAATTATTTTGTTATGACATAAAAGGTAAATGAAATGTATTCTGACATAAGTGGAATGTACAACTGATGTTTAAAATAGCAAACTATTTGTTTTTTACGAGCATAAACAGACAAAATTTTAGGTGTACGAGGAAAATCTCGCATGGAAGGGATGGCATTGACTTAGATGATGGCATTTTTGTCTTCAACTCAAACCAGTTTGTTTTGGTATTTTATTCAATTATCGATTTATTTACGTTCTCTTTTCATTTGTAAATAGGAAGAAAATAACTCCATTTTTTGTAATTGTAATTAAAAGACATTTATTTAGTATTTATATATGTTATATCCATGATTTAACCGCTTTTTATTGACACAATAAAAAAAGACTACTACACGTACCCCTCTGCGCTTATACAAATGATTTTTTTATTTTTGTTTATGTGTGGATGTCCGTTACGTTCTTCCAGAAATAATTCTCATTGCTGGGTATTAATTTGCGGGAAGAATTAGATGAGAGAGGACTTTTTAGGCAAATGAAAACAATTGGGAAAATAAAGTGAGGTGGAATCATTCAAAGTGAACGGAGCAATGAAATGAAGTGAGTGCTAAACTTTCGAAATGTCGGAGTGAAGACTTGATAATAATAATTATGAGAGTTTCGAAAAATCAAAGGCGACAACAATTCTTTGTGCGTCACCTATTGAGATGTACGACCACGACAATACACTGTCATTATTAATTTTTGTTTGTAGGCAATACATTATAGGGTATAGAAATTGCCATTCGGTTAATTGCATGCAAGTCTTTGCATTTGTGTTAGAATAAGAAATGAAATGCATGATGGAGCAATGAACTTAGAAAGTGAACGGGATTGAATAAAGGAGAGAAATTAAAAATATGATATACAACGGTGTCGATTTGTATCCGTGGTTGGGGGGGGGGGGGATGATAGGTGTCAAAATATTTTCGGCAATGGATCAAAGCAACCAAGAGGTAGAAGCGTGTGGCAGGTTGCACCCCCCTTACAAGTTATTAACTTTTTTCAAGTCACCCTCAATAAAGATAACATTTCAGAGAATATGGGTTATTATCCTCTCAAGCGCGTAGCAATGATTTTATTTTAGGGGGGCGGGAGTGAGCACGCGAAGCGGGCGAATCCCTAGGGGGTGGGTGCAGGGAGGGGGGTTCCCCGTCCCGGGCGAAGCGCGGAAGCTTTGATGTTTCATTAAATTATTAGAGAAAGAAGACGATTCGTTGTACCGTTCTCGACTTTTAATCCTTGTTTCGGAATCAAGTTCCCCCTTCCTCCGCGCGTAGCGCGGAAGCTCTGACATTTCATTAAATTATTAAAGAAAGAAGACGATTCGTTGTACCATTCTCGACTCTAAATCCTTGTCTGAATTCAGTTCCCCGCCCCCCTTTCGCGCGAAGCACGGAAGCTTTGACGTTTCATTAAATTATTAGGGAAAGAAGACGATGCGTTGTACCGTTCTCGACTCTTAATCCTTGTTTGAAACAAGTCCCCCTTCCTCCGCGCGTAGCGCGGAAGCTCTGACATTCTGGCGACCTCCCCCCGAACTCCCCCACCACCTCCCGACCACCACCACCTCCCGACCTCCCCCACCACCTCCCCCACCACCCCCACCTGGCTACGCGCCTGTTTCCTCTCTGTATCTTATTATCTCTCTCTCCCACTCTCTACATTTTTTTGCACTTTTTCGCTTCGCGCTTAACATTTAGCTCGTTGATTTTTAACGCTGCGGCTTTGCATTCGGCGCACTGCATTTCTATGATGCTGTTGATTGAATAAATTCATCAATTCCTGATGAAGCCATATGAGCGAGAATTCAATTTATTCTTGTCTCATATACGTTTGTCTCATTTACGTATGTATTATGAAAATGAGATAGCAAAATGTGTATATTGATGGTCATCTTGCGAGTAATAACCATTAACTACTCTCACCGGGCTCTCATCATTAATTTTTCTCTTTTTTTAAATATTTTTTTTATGGTGAATTATTGGGGGGGGGGGGATGATTGTACAGGCCACCCACCTGAAATATTTGGGGGGATATATCCCCCCCCCCCCCCATCCCCCCCGGGATCGACACCCATGATGATATAGTAAGAGCGCCGTGGTATATTGGTGACGGAAGGCTCTTGATTCTCATACGAGAGGTTCTGAGTTCGATTTTTTTTTCAACAAAAAAATATTGACGTAGATGGAGCTATTGTTATTGCAATGCCAGAGCCATTGCTCATAAATGGCTCTGTGCTATGCACACACTATGAATATGACGGACAAAGAAAGCGGACAAAATATACAGTTCCTCAGGTATACAAAGGAACAACCCTTCACTGCTATTATGTAAAAATGTGTATAGAACAGGTGTCACATGCATATTCACCTGTTCTACACATTTTTACATAATAGCAGTGATGGGATTTACCTTTATCTACCTGAGGAACTGTATATTTTGTCCGCTTTCTTTGTCTGTCATATTCATAGTGACAGTATGATAGACCATTCGGACCTTGGTCTCCCCAAAACGATAAAGTGATATGAGAGGGGGCAGTAAATCATTAGGCATATTCTTTGAATGTTTTAAATATATTTTTCTAAAAAAAGGGGCCTTGCAAACATCACATATTTCTAATACGATTTGATCTTACATTTTCGGAAAGTGGTGTCAAGTGGTTAACAATTCATAAGTTAGAGAGAACACCAAATCCAGAGGGGGGGAGGAGGGAGAGACAATACGAGAGGGAGAGGGGGAGGGAGAGGGAAGGAGAGAGAGAGAGAGATAAAGAGAGAGAGAGAGAAAGAGATAAAGGGAGAGAGAGAGAGAGAGAGATAGAGAGAGAGGAGGAGGATGAGGAGGAGAGAGAGAGAGCCTAGAAAAGGGGGGGGGGGGAGAGAGAGGCGATGGCATCTATAGTGGGAGCCTCCAAAATATATTCACCGAAAAACTAGTAATACAGGCAGAAAGAGAAATATAGAAGGAGAAGGAGGAGGAATTAAAGAGTAAAAGAAGGTGAAGAAAGTAAGGAGGTTAGGAAGAGACGAAGGAGACGAAGCATTGATGGCGGAGATCATCGGACAAAGAAGAGAGAGAGAGTTAGGTATAGAAAAGAAATAGTCCTGCTGGAGAGGGAGAGATACATAAAGAGAATGATAAGGAGAGAGAGAAAGTTGAATACAAAGATAAACATATTAGGGGGAGAAAGAAATTCAGAATGTAAAATGGTATAAAAAAAGAATAATACATGTATACTAATCAATTTGAAAAGACCAGAAATTGAATTTGATTGAGACGGAAGAACGGGGAAATTCATAGCTAGCATGCGTGCAACTGTTGTGTATGTGTTCCAGGTCGAGGTCATATGAAGGAGAAACACAAAGCAATACAATAGTAAGATATCCGATGTGAAAGAGGCTTTATGGATCATAGTGTTGAGCACGCTTTAGCGTAGTCTGCAAACACAGACTTTAATTTTACACTATTCCACAATTCCTAGAGCCTTGAGCAGATCCTAGATCTGTCAGTTTCTGGCTGTGGAGTAGACAGTACAGATCCTATTTTTGGTCTCATTTTGCTCACACTGTTGTTACGAACAAGGACTGACAAGAGTTTGGGCCTGCAAACAAGCTTTAGCGCTGCATGCTATCTAGACTAGACTATTTGCTTGAGATGGCCCATCCACTGATCTCTACGGAGATCAGTGGGCCCATCCCACGTCGACAGCACATAATGTGCCACAGAAGTGTAATACGTTGCATCATTCGCGTATTATACGAGCAGTGATTTTGTACTGCACTAGTATACTGTGCATGTTAGCTGAGACCTCTTACAGTACACGCATATATATCAGAAATATCTCTCATAAGATCGCATCCGAGACGTCTTGTCTGAGAGTCCTTGGTTAGTACCAAATTCACAGAGGTCGAACGTTAGACTCTGAGCTGTCGACTGTCGAGTAAGTATTTTAATAAGAAGTAAATTGTTAACTATTATTTATGGAACTGGAAGCTCAGACTATAGACTCTACACCAGGCTCTAGTAACTTACTGAAAATCTAGATGATGACATTGACAATAATTTGAATGGGATGAAATACTTTGGCCTTGCTCACTACTATAGTATGGTCTACTCTAACCTCTAACATTAGAGCTTTTATTCTAACTTTCTAAGGAAAGATTTTATCTTAGCTTCCCTTCAGATACACAATTAATATTGGACGTGTTCAATACAAATCAATGGATGATGTTTTTTTTTTTTTTTAAAGCTTTTTTGCCTTTAATCAGATTTTCATAATTATACAAAAATGATAAATAGGAACATAGACTAATTGTTCTTACAGCAGGCCCGTACGCAGGGTGGGGGGGAGGGGGGGAGGGGGAGGGGGGGGGGGGGGGGGTTGGGGTCAACCCCCCCCCTTGATTATTTTTATGTGTAGATCTAGTGTCTATGTTTTGTGTAGCAGTGTAGGTATGTTTTTTGGGAAATCCCCCCCCCCTTGATTAGATCTAGATTTTTTTTTTTTTTTTAATAAAAAATTATTTAAAAAATAAATTATGCCAATGGCTGACCTAAAAAAGGTGACCTTACCCCACCCCCCCCCAACGGAACAAAATGTCAAATTTTCAAATTTCGAGACCAAAAAAGGTGTCCTCTTACCCCCCCCCCCCCCCCCCCCCCCCCACCCTGCTTATTCAGCGGCTGGCTGAGTCGTTGCGATTTTTTGGGGGGACTCCAAAAAAAAAAAAGTGTCCAATTTTTTTTTTTAACTCCTAGGTTTCATTTTATCAGTGGAGGTCTGTAACTATACCGTTATTAAAAAAATAAAAATATAAAATATAAAAAAACAAACAAACAACGATAATAGATAAGTGTCCGGATCGATGAGAAAGTGAGGGAGTGAACAGGAATTACAATATATACATTCAGTTCCCCTGCTTTAAAGGTAATACAAAGTTTTGGAAATTTTGAAATTGTGTGGATAGTGATTCTTTACCATTTTGATAAAATTTGGATGCCCTTGTGGATGTAATATAAGCACTAGAAAAATTAGCCCCTAAAACACTTCTGCTTTTGAAAAAAATTGATATAAAAATTTACCGGTGCTCCCGTAAATTTTGATAAATTACAAATAGCCTACGGCCGTACAATCTTAGCTGCGACCATGAACATCTCAGAATATGTAGTTGTGATATATAATTTCCTAACGGGGAATAGCGTATCGGTCGATTTAGTCAAGAAACATTGTTTTATAGCTTAATTAATATCTTGACCTTGAGAGGGAGCTATACAACATGAAGAGTTTATTATTTACAATTTCAAAACTTTAGACTCGTTTTCAACCGCGACAACGATCACTTAATATTGTAGGATCGCATTTGCTTCCAATATGTTCATTTGAACCAAATTGATGACCCCATACCAAAACTTTGTATTTTAAGGGGTAAAATTTTCCCATTTTTGATAATGTATTGGCAGTTTGTCCTTTAATTTTGCTTTTTCATGTTCAACTTTTTTTAGTTCTCTACAGCCTTACATATTTCTTTACTAGTTGGAAACTTTCCATTTTTACGATTACTGTAAATCATATATTTGACCAAAATCAATACATGATTTAACAATATATCTATATGATCTTTCATATTTTTTCTGAAATCAAGCAACACATCAATCCATTGCATATTAAGAAAATGAAACATCTTTAAATTGTTTCCCACCTCATTCCATATTCTGGACCCTTCAGAACATTTAAAGAAGATATGACGATAGGTTTCTACTTCTTTTCTACAAAAGGAACATAAATTTGACTGTGTTAATCCATACTGTAATTAACAGTGTTAATTTTTTTTTTTTTTTTTTTAAATGATATTTTATTTCCTTCCTCATAATTTCACATAACAAGAAATTATCAAATTAAAGGTAATGCAAAGTTTTGGTATGGGGTCATGAATTTGGTTCAAATGAAAATTTTGGAAGCATATGCGATCCAACAATATTCAGTGATCGTTGTCGCGGTTGAAAGCGAGTCTAAAGTGATGAAATTGTAAATAATAAACTCTTTGTGTTGTATAGCTCCCTCTCAAGGTCAAGATATTTATTTAGCTATAAAACAATGTTTCTTGACAAAAATCGACCGATTGGCTATTCCCGTTTGGAAATTATATATCACAACTGCATATTCAGAGATTTTCGTGGTCGCAGTTACAATTGTATGGCCGTAGGCGCTATTTGAAATTTATCAACATTTACCGGGAGCACCGGTAAATTTTTATATTCAATTTTTCTCGAAAGCAGAAGTGTTTTAGAGGCTAAGCGTTATTGTGCTTGTAATACATCCACAGGGGCATCCAAATATATCAAAATTGTAAAGAATTACTATCCAGCCAATTTTCCAAATTTACCAAAACTTTGTAATACCTTTAAGCAATATAAAACAAGATCTTTGATACAAGACACTTCATGAGTTACATCAATCAATGAACATAGAAAAAAAAAAAAAAAAAAAAAATCTTGCATGTAACAGTGTATAATCAAAATAACAGTTGAGGAAGGTTTAAAGTGTAGATTTTTTGTTTTAAATGATATTTTTATTTCCTTCCTCATAATTTCACATAACAAGAAATTCACATAACAAGAAATTATCAAGATAAGCAATATAAAACAAGATCTTTGATACAAGACATTTCATAAGTTACATCAATCAATGAACATAGAGAAGAAAAAAAAAGGAAAAAAGAAAAGTCTTGCATGTAACAGTGAATAATCAAAATAACCGTAGATTTTTGTTTTAAATGATACTTTATTTCCTTCCTCATAATTTCACATAACAAGAAATTATCAAGATAAGCAATATAAAACAAGATCTTTGATACAAGATCTTTGATACGTAGATTTTTTTTTTTTTTTTTAAATGATATTTTATTTCCTTCCTCATAATTTCACATAACAAGAAATTCACATAACAAGAAATTATCAAGATAAGCAATATAAAAACAAGATCTTTGATACAAGACATTTCATAAGTTACATCAATCAATGAACAGAGGAAAAAAAAAGGAAAAAAAAAAAAAAGTCTTGCATGTAACAGTGTATAATCAAAATAACAGTAGAGGAAGGTTTAAAGTTACATATTACCATCCTATCACAACACTCTCACACCCCCCCCCCTCTAGCCCACCCACACCACACCCCCTTTCACACACATAAACACACATACAAACACAAACACACACTGCATGCAACCTGTTCCGGTTTGTCCGCCTGTACACGAAAGAGAATTAATAATACTAATAATAAGAATAATACCCACATCCATTAAAGTAAAATTTAAAATTAAATTATACTGTAATTAACGGTGTATAAACCGCCCTCGTGTATTAACCGCACTCCTCTTTTCCCCCCCCCCCAAAACAAACATGCCGGAAGGCCTTTCATTTAACTGCGAGGTGCAGCTGAATGTGTAAGATCATTAATGTAAATTAAAAAAAACTGTAGAGGACCTAGGATAGAACCTTGTGGTACGCCGTGCAATGGAAGAAAAATTGGAGGAATTATTAATATAAACTACATATTCAGAAAGATGACAGACAAATTTGAGTGTTCTAGTTTCCAAGTGGTGAGTCAACACACCGATTACTGAGCTGGGAGACATTGCCAGGCGGTTGTTCCGCTTTGATTACATCTGGCTCCTGTGACCGCCTCTGTTAAACAAATGTCAGATTTATTAAAGAATGACCCATAGTGCCTGACCACTTACCAGACAGTTATTTCTGTCTAATGATGTATCGAGCTGCACAGTGCACATATTATACCTATGATTATGATTCTGAACAAGTTTTTTCTTCATCATAAGCAACCATCAATACGATGGATATTTTGATAAGTTTTAGTACAAAATTAATGGGCTGCTGTAAGTAAAAGCTTCATGTGCATGCAACGTAGCAAGAAAAATCACTACAGAGTTGCCAATTTTGTGATTGGTCGATTTCAAGTATAAAAATACATGTATTATTCCTTATTTAATGTACTTATGTGTATCTCTCATTTTCTGTTTTTCAACTTGTTGGTTTTGTTTTAAACCAGTTTAATGTGAGTGTGGACTCCACTTAAACTTATGTTCATTGTTCATAGACATATAGGCCCGAATTCACAAAGCAAGGTTTGAGCTCAGACCAAGGTTTGAGCTCAAATCTCCTTTTGTTTCGCCAAACCTCCTTTTGTTCTTTACAAACCAGGTTTGTAAAAAACGCGTAAAACGCGTCATATGACGTACATAAACCTCGGTTTGTCGACAAACCTCCTTTGTGAATTCGGGCCATAGTGCTTGTTGTTTCATTGTGGTTTCAAGATCTTTGTTTTTTGCCAATTGAATTATATACAACAAAATTATCTTCATATCCTACAGATTATCAAGATGAGTCTGAGTAAAGTACTTGAGGAAATCAAGGAGAAGGGGATCACTGCAGTCAGATTTGAGCAGACCGACTTACATGGCATAGCCCGGTCGAAGCTGATACCTGCCCGTCACTTCAAGGAAAAAGCAACGGGAGGGTTGAACTATTACTTGGGTCATCTTGGCATGGGTGTCCAAGCGAATGTGATTCCAGGGACTGGGTATGCTGAGGAAGTCGGATTTGCTGATGCCGTCCATTTCCCGGATTACAGAACATTCACGGTGCTTCCTTGGGCTGAGAACACGGCTCGTATTCTGATTGAACCAACTTATAAAGGGGAATACGTTTCTGCTCACCCAAGGGTCTTGGCACGCAAGCAGCTGGAGAAGCTCAAGAACCTAGGTTATTCCCTGTATTCTGCTCACGAACACGAGTTCTACGTTGTGGATAAGGAGACCAAGAAACCCATCAACAATGATTTCAATATTCGATCCACTTTGAGGATGTTTCCGATCCGGAACTTTGTCAAGCAGGTTATGGAGGATATGCCCATTGTCGGTGTTGATATAGAAGCAGTTGAATCTGAATATGGCCCTGGGCAGGTGGAGATAACCTACAAACCAGCTTTCGGGATCAGGGCTGCAGACAATGCTTTCACTTTCAAGACTGGTATCAAAGAGATTGCACTTCTCCAAGGGTTTCAAGCGTCTTTCATGTCAAAGCCGTACCCCAACGAGAGTGGATCCTGTACCCACTTTTGCCATTCCCTGTACAATGCAGATGAGAAAACCCCTGTGTTTTACGATCCCAACAGTCCCATTGGTCTGTCGGAGGTATGTCAGAACTGGGCTGCAGGAATACTTGCACATGCCCCTGCGATTGAAGTCCTCATGGCTCCCACAGTAAACTGTCTGAAGCGAGTTGGAGGAGGATTCTGTCCGATGAACGCCACTTGGGGTATGGACAACCGCAGCACCTTGCTTCGTGTCAAGGTCAACGGAGACAAGGGCACCTACTTGGAGAACCGTGGGGGAGCCGCTGGTGCTAACTGCTACCTGGTGTTGGCTGCAACAGTTGCAGCAGGAATGGATGGTATCATCAACAAGTACAAGCTTCCTGCAGAGGTTACAGGTATAGCTTCTAATCCTGAAGACATCCCGCCCAAGACGGCCAATCTGCCTAATACCATGGAGACCGCGTTGGAGGCTCTTATTAATGATGAGGTAATTAGGGAAGCCTTTGGAGAGGATTTCATCAAGTGCTTCAGTGCTGTGAAGATGCATGAAGTTAAGCTAGCAAGAGAGGCCCAGGCTAAAGGCCAAGATGATTGGGACTTTGATTTCTACTTTGAGTATCTGTGAAAATGATTTAATTATCTTTGTTGTGGGAGTGGAATTAACAAAAATATTGGGGTACAAATGAGAATGGATTAAGTGTTTACCACATGTAATTAACAAAATTCATATTGTAAAACCCGACAATTATTTGCCTTGATGGCCATTTTCCACACAAAAAACTGTCTCAAAAACTATTGTGAATCCCAACCATTCACAATAATTGTGAAGTTTCATTTATTTTCTGTTTGAACCAGAAGGGTTTTAACTCTGTGTATAGTGTAATGATATGAGTTAATGCCCTTTTGGGTATAAACAGACAATATCATATATGAATATATGTCTCATTTTACAAGCTGATATATATATATATTGAGTTGAATAGGTGGTGGCAAAATTACTTATTTCGATACTATATGTAAGTATAATCGTTGTATTAAAAATCATGTAAACGTAACACCATAGCACTAGCAGGGTATATTGTATTAACAAAATATCCTTATCAATATAATTGTTATATTATAAGAAATGTAGATGTTTATTTTATTACATATATACTGAATGGCTGAATACTGAATTTTTAAGGTAATAGTTTTCAATCGGGTTAATTAAAAGGCTGAATATAGGAATGAATAGGTCAGAAAACATCAACATGAATACCGGTATGCATTTATTATTTCAATAATACACCATTACACTTCTTATACAAGTGATGTAATGTTAAAAAAAGCATCAAAGTTAACAAATGAAAGTGAAGTTAAGAAATTATATGAAATCAATTGATCAGTAATACTGCGCTGTAATAGGTTGACAAGAAATAATCATATTTGACTTTGATGAAGGTCATCATTGGTATCCTATAAATAGTAATGTTATCAGCTGACACCAACCAAGTCATTTCCGTATACTTTGGCATAAAGTGCATGTACATGTACTTACACATATATATTTCACAGGAAAGTGGAAACAGAATCCAGAAATCTATTTCATTATTAGTTCTGTTTTCTAAATCACACAAAAACATGTACCGGTAATAATACTTTTGGATGTGATGTAAAACAAAACAATGAAAAATTGAAACCAAAGTCGAATACAGTTGAAAGTGAATTATATTTTTGTCAAACCAATCTTTATACATGTATGTTCATTTATTGCATATTATGAAATGAAACTGGTGGTGGACATCATTTGAAATTTGGGTCATCATTGATTTTCTGTTATTGACAGCTGGGCCCAAATGATTATACTTAGTAGGCAACAGCTGCATTTTAATTGAAAAGAAAAAGGATGTAATAAAAAGGGAATGCATTATGATTGATCTAGCATAATGCAATCCCTTTTTATCAGAAAATTAAAATAACACTTGTGGGTCATCTAGAATGATTGATGGTAAGCAGCGTAGCGTGGTAAGCAGCCTAGACTGACATAATCTCCATTAGTTTGCTTGACAATGAATGTGATTTAATCCCCAACTCTTTGATAGGGAATCCGGTGTATTTTACCTTGATATTTGTAAATGTTTTGAGATTAGATATCAGGGATTATTGTCATTAGTTTTCACCAAAGGCTGATGTGTAATTCCATACTCTCATGAAAAATTAGAATCATGTATAACTTGATTTGATACGAATATTGTTTATTCCTTCTCTTCTTAGAAACTGAGTAAGGCAGAATGTAATTCATGAACTTACTAGTATATTCCGCATTTACCTGTTTACCCTAACTTATTGCAGGCAACCCATCTTGCTATTTTGATAATTGATTTACTGGTGGGTAGATGTGTGCATGGCTCAGATCAAGGGTACCCTTAGATTGAACACTGGGAAATTGTTTAATTATCCAAAACCATGAGACCCAGACACAAATTAGCATTTTTATATTAGAAAGTACCATCAGGGGAAGCTCCAAACAAGGTTTCAGCTTCATTGAGTTCAAATTAAAGATTTTAGAGCAATTTTATGATGTAAAAAGGCCTATTTTCAGCACTTTTAATGTTACATTCAAAACATGCACTAATTGGTTACCAGATTTTTTACTAATGGGATGCAAAACTTATGATTTTTTTTTATCTTGATGTAGAATCTATGTAATAATTAACATTTCTGTTGAGTTAATTCCTATTATTTTACTTTCTTATTCCATTTACATGTGATACAATTTTTGTGATATGTACATAACTTTGGTGTCCTGCAAATTTCAAACTTTACTAACTGAAAAATGGTGCATAAATAATTGATTTATTTACAAGATTGCAATGTTATAATCTTTAGTTTCACTTTATCTTTGATTTCCAATCAGATCATTTCATTCTGGGTCATCGTTTTAAAAATATTTTGATTTCTGTAAATGGAAAATGTTTGGTGTCCTGCAGTTATGTACATACCAGTACAACAGAATCTATACAAAAACATGTTGTATTCTTTCAAAATGATAATGTAATGGTGTATATAGGTGAATGAAGAGCACTGATAACATTGGATTCCCCATTTTAACTTGTATGTGTTATTTAATCAACAATGAATGTGGACACCGAGTTATGTACGTGACAGTTATGTACGTATTCCATGTTTTGTTTTTCCAATAAGACCACCTATATTTAGTTATTTGTCATGGTAAGGTAGTAAAAAATGTATAAGACATACACACGTCTGATTTGGTGAGAAGAATATTACAAAATATTGCAGTTTGAACTTTTTCATGTCATGTACATAACTAAGACACCATTATGAAAAGACACCGAGTTATGTACGTTACTACCAATCAAAAATTTGAAATAATTATCATAAATAAATTTATTTATTCCATACAGCGTGAATTGCACCCTTCTGCATTTTCATTTAAACAAACATTTATTGAATTTAAGGAACAAGAATTTAAATATTATTTGAATGTAAAACTACTTACTTTTGGTGTCCACAGTTATGTACGATTATATGTAAGTACAGAAATCTTACATTTCAGTCCTGTAATAGTAGTTTACAAACTATTTACACATTGCAAATTATGTTTCATTCAGGAAACACATCATTCCTTCAATTGAAGTCTATTAGACTAATGCAAAACCATATCTGACAATGAGGCAAAGAGAAAGCATGAAGAGAATAAGATGTACTGTACATAACTCGGTGTCCACATTTGTTTTGGCCATATTCTAATAACTAAATTGAAAAAAGTTGATATGGCAATGGGTTTGAGTTTTGTTTACAGTATGTTTTAACATCTAATGTACTTTGTCAGAAAAATTAAAATTATAAGGGAAATATCAGCATGAAGTGGACACCGAGTTATGTACGTAACATTTTTGATGATGTGATATTTAGCTACTGATTGCCACTTAACGGCAATTTGTTAAGGTCTGATTTGTTAGCTATATGTTGCATAATGTTTGCAGATTACAAAAATAATGTTGCCACAGTCTATAATTGACTTTTAAAATTCACATCATATGTAACACTGAGGTGCCCTTGATCAGAGCCCTGCACATCTTGCTGTTGAATATTGTAGGAAATGTAAACCGCCCCACCCCCCCCCCCCCCATACAAGATGACATCGTGTGTGATGTTGATTGACAAAAAATCTAGGTTTGTATAATCTTATGCTTTTTGTTTGCATGCATTCAATAACAGTGTATGTCAAATTGATGTATGTTCGGTACACTTTTAGTTTTAGCATTGCTTATAATCTCAACATTCTGAATTGTTCATTACATTCTATTTTTCTTATCGATTACATATTTATACGAATATGGTCAGCAGGAGGAAATTTTCTCATTCAGGGAATTCGACTACACTGTATGGTTGTGGTATACAAGTATAAGTTTGATTATCTTCAGTCAGAATGTATATTTTCAGATTTGTTATAGTCTGTTGAGAGCCAGGATGTCAATTCACAATGCCCCATAGGAAAGAAATGAGCCTGCCGCATACTCCTGCGGCAGACTTGCCGCAGATCTGCAGCAGACCTGCCGCAGACAGTCATCTTTTTCACATGCAAATTAGTTTTGCCGCAGACTTGCCGCAGACTTGCCGCATACTCTTTCAGTATGATGAAGAGTCTGCGGCAGGTCTGCCGCAGACTTGCCGCATACTCTTTCAGTATGATGAAGAGTCTGCGGCAGGTCTGCCGCAGACTTGCTGCAGACTTGCCGCATACTCTTTCATATCCAGTACGTGGCAATAAAGTATGCATGTAGAAGGCAGCAGTGATAAACTGTTCCATACTTCATAATCGATATTGACAATATCGATATTACCAATTAGGTAATACCAATATATATTGATATTACCAATTAGGTATATTCTATTCTCAATTGTATTAACTCCATCACATAGATCATTTGAAGTGTATTCAAGAGTAACATTTAAAGTGACACAGGCTCGTACACTTATATATATACTAAATATGTATATTGTTTCTTGGTTAGTAATCATATAATCAATATCAATCTATCAATCTATTGCTTAAACGTGAATGTAATTGTAACATGATCAGACATAATAATCTATTGGTTAATAATGGCAAAAGGAAAAAAGAAATCACAAAAATGATGTGCATTGTCTTAATTTGCTTAACAAATCATGATAAATGTATTTTTCTGTCACACGTGTAAAGTAATAATGAATATGCATGAGATGATTGGTTTCAATTGGTTTCAATTGGCCCTATTAGACTTTAATGGGATAATTTGTTTGGTTTGACAGAAGCTAAAAAGACAATTAACAGTGCTAATTAACACAGGAATTTACAAGATCATGGGCTCAGCCTTCAACCTCATATGGTACTGCATGTCCTACAAAATGGTCGCCTATAGCCTTGCTTCAGACTGTATAATTTCCCACTTTTCTGTGGCAGACCTGCCGCAGACTGTTCCTGTGGCGTACTGGTATGCGGCAAGTCTGGAGCAAAGTTTCGCCCTGCCGCAGACCGTTCCTGTGGCATACTAGTATGCAGCAAGTCTGGAGCAAAGTTTCATCCTACCGCAGATCTGCCGCAGACTGTTCCTGTGGCATACTAGTATGCGGCAAGTCTGGAGCAAAGTTTCATCCTGCCGCAGATCTGCCGCAGACTGTTCCTGTGGCATACTAGTATGCGGCAAGTCTGGAGCAAAGTTTCATCCTGCCGCAGATCTGCCGCAGACTGTTCCTGTGGCATACTGGTATGCGGCAAGTCTGCAGCAAAATTTCATCCTGCCGCAGATCTGCCGCAGACTGTTCCTGTGGCATACTGGTATGCGGCAAGTCTGCAGCAAAATTTCTTTCTGCCGCATACTTCGGCATACTCTTTGCCGCAGACTAAAAGTCTGCCGCAGATCTGCGGCAGGTCTGCGGCAGGTCTGCGGCAGGTCTGCGGCATACTTTTCACTTTCCTATGGGGCTGGTATGGTATGGTATTGGTATGGTATGGTATATTTTATTTATTCAAGGTTAAAAACAAATACAATAAATTGTGCCTGCATTCAGCAAATGCTGTTTTTCAGCGAGGCCATGCTCTCAACAGACACTTTGTGTTAGAAGTGGTATGTCGAAATCCAAAGAAATCTGCATTACAAAATAATTATATGATGTTTGAAGGTTTGCATGGTGGTATGAATAATCACGGAAGAGGTTTACGATACACCATGTACACACATGGTGTACCGTAAACCTCTTCCGTGAAAATAATTATAGTTATGAATACCTCTTTTTGAATAGCTCTGACATAACAAGATACCTGATGGCATAACAACAAGGCAACTTTTGCTGGTCCTTCGTTTATATCCTGATGTAACATGATACATGAGGTAAAAGAAGGACATTTTCATGGGCCTAATATCATTTTCATGTACTGGTAACTAGTGTACACTTCTTTCAGTGTATTGAAGTATAAATCTACGTTTTTTTTCTTCATTTGTATATTTTTTAATGTGATAACAATGTTATGATTTCTTTATGACTGGTTTCTAGAAGGTTTGTATAATATTTAAGTTACATTTGAAATAAAAAAAGGTTTGTGTCATATTAAGTTACATTTGAAATAGGTACATGTAAAAGTGATATAGATAATAAATATAGTGGACTATAGAGTTTGGACTTTATGTATTTGACGATCTTCAAATTCGACGTTTGATGTAGAATTGTAGCTGATCATGATAATGAATTTTCTTTATAATCATTTTTTTTTTAATGGTATCAGAAAATAAAGGCCAATATAATTGTTAATACACGGCATTCAACTATACTGATTTGTTCTTTTGTATTATCAGTAATGTACTAAAGTATTTACGATCAAATAGAGCAAAGCGAGCAAAGCAAGTGGAGCATCAATTGGCGTGGGGTCCAGGGGCAAAGCCCCGGCAGGAGTCAAGGGCGGGGCCCAGGAAGCTCAGGGGTTTTAGGCATTTAATTACGGTCAGATGAGCATTCAGGGTTTTAGGCATTTAATAACGGTCAGATGAGCATATTTTGATACCTTATTTGTGACACTGGCAAGTCACTAATTTGAGTGAGGTCTAGGGGGCGGCACCCCCAGAAGCTCAGGGGTTTTAGCCATTAAATGTGTATGTGTTCACGCTTTGATGAACAGGAGGCATTGTTTGCGAGAGTGCAAAAATCGACATGCGCCAAAGTTGCTTATGTGATGTTTGAATATAACGATTGGGATTTGCGTATTAATTCGGTCTTTGCAGATCCAAATAACATCCCTAACAAAAATCAATGATGATGCCACACATATCAAATATCGAATATCAAATATCAACGAACATTTTGTGCGGGCGCATGTGTGTATGTGACTTTGCTTCTGCAAAAAGCATATGCAATGCATTTCATTTGATACATTATTCATTCTCTCACCCTGCTAATCCCAAAATATATTGACTGTATGCATCACTTTTGGCGCAAGTCGATTTTTGCACTCTCGCAAACAATGCCTCATGTTCATCCAGGCGTGAATACCTACCACACAAAAATGATACCAAATGATTTGGCATGGCATAAAACACTCTTCCATAAGATGTCTATCAATTTACTGTTCATAGATGATTTTTTAAATAATTAGCAATTTTCTAGGTGTAAACTTTTTTTTGACTCGCACGGTAGAGCCTATATATCCAATTCATTTCGAAGACTAAAATGCGTTCTTTCTCCGAGACAATTGGCAAAATTGACCAAGGTAAGCAATTTTGATCGTAAAATTTTGCTCTGATATAAAAATACAATTTTCACTGAATATTGTGGTGTATGCAGATATTTAGAGGTGGCTCTTAACCCGGCGCGGATTCAGGAATTTTTAAGGGAGGGGGCCCAACTTTTTTTGTTTTGCTCCCGAAAATGTGAAAATAGTGCCGGCCGAAAAGTCGCTCAGTGGGGGGGGGGGGGGGGGGTAGTGAGCACTATCCCGAAAATTTGAAAATCGCGCCGGCCGAAAAGTCGCTCAGGGGGGGGGGTGTAGTGAGTTTTTTTTTGTCCTTGGAAATTTGGAAATTTGCACCCCCAAAAAAGGTAAAAATCACGTGTTTTTACAAGATTTTTTTCTCCCCCCCCCCCTGGATCCGCCACAGCTCTTAACAAGTAGTCTTAAAAGGAAGTTTATGAAGTGTGCCAACCATTACAGAAAACTTATCGCCATTGTGTGTTGTGAAAGGGTGTTGCAATGCAAATTATGAATGGTGTCTGATCAGAAATGTGTGCAGGCAATGGGGGACACTAGGTCCAACATGATGGGGGTCGTTTGTTGTGAATGTCGAGAATGCCGATGACAGTCAATGACCCGATACTGGTTGGTTAATTGTCCATGTACACAAATATTTTGGGCCACATTTGATTTATTTATTTCTGTTTGATTTTCTTTTTCTTTTGCCATATTACAAATATATAACAAAAACAAAATTGCAAATTTTACACATTTCAAAAGAATATAATGTTGAATAAAGTAACTAATCGAAAACATCAAACAGGAGGGTTGACAAAGTAAGCAAAGCTTGATAGCGTGACTACCCTCAACGGATACATAATAATACGAATATGGTGGAACAGATATTGGTAAAAGGGGAGAGAGAGAGAGAGAAAAGAAAAAAGAAAGAGTGGGTGTACATCAAGATTCACAGATGTATGTGGTACAATGTAGTTGGATTTCAATTTGATATATGAAGATAAAAAAAGAAGATGCACATTTGAATATTGGGTGGCCAACTTAGGATGTATTATAGAATGAGAAGACTCAAGAGGTTTCTGGACAATATGAATGAGAATGTGAGATCAGCGAGCTGGTTTATATAACCTATCCCAAGTAGGCCACATTGTTTTAAAATCGTTTCAAAATTGCATTAATCATTGGCTGCAAGTATCTCTTTCAAAAAGTGTTTGAACTAACTATAACAATCCCATTTTCATTCAAATTGTACGTAAAAGGTCTTGATTTGCAACTGTCTCTTATCACATGCACAATGTGCTAAGAGACCTTTGGTGATGACGTCATTAATCATTGTTATCTTATTAATCAGTTACATCATGACCACATTTTTGTTAACAAATAAAGAGAAGAAGTTACTGAAGAGAATACAAAACTTTCTGCATGTGTAACATTGTTCATGTTTATGTAAATTATGCAAATGTGCTTAAGGGTCTCCAATTCCCTGCACCTACCCTAGCTCTATGTTACTCCCTCACAGTTTTTTGAAGTTTTGTTGTATTACAAAATTACACTCTTTAGCAAAACTAAAGTATAAAAACAAGCAATCTACTTTTTTCACACTTCATTTTTACTTTGCCGATATCTAGTGTGCAGTCCAAAGGGTTGTAAATATTTATTAGGTCAATTTAGTAAGTAGGCAGGAAGGGACTTCTTAAAAGAGCAGGCGGAATATTCACTTTTGTAGCACTGATCTATTTCTATAGCTCTTTATCTTGTAAACATACAGTGTAAACTGTGCTTACGTGATACCAATGGAATACAGATTTTCTACAATATTTATTTGTATGATTTGAAGGATATTACGCGAGGCAGCGTAGCGAACGAGCGAGAAGATTTGTGCAATTTTGTATTAGTCTAAACGCTGCACTTTTGGGCCCTCCAGAGCTTAAAAGTGTGTTGCAGTCTTTAGTTAGTATTTGCTATACATTTGTTGGTGTGCACTCTTTCAAATTTTACGGGGGGGGGGGGGGGGGGACCATCCCCCCTAAACAAAATTGAGGGAGGATAATTAACCAAATATATCAATTAGTAGGCTGTTTATAGGCGGTTTCCCGGCAAAATTTGTATCATCACGTATTAGTCATATACATATTCTTTCACATGATTTGTAATAACAGCTTCCATTTCATTTGTTGAGAGGGGGCGTTTCCAAAACTGGTCTATACCTTTAATGGTGTATGTCTTTGAACTGTATACACAGTTTGGTGACCGACCTGGGGGGGGGGGGGGGGAGGTTGCACATAATCTGCATTTTAAGTGAGGAAAGACAAGAAAAGAACAACCAGCACACCACGGTATCAATAGGCGATTAAACTTTCCAAACTTCATAACTTGTAGGCCCGGATTAAAGTTTCAACTGTACGACGCACGTCTATGACGTAAGGAATAATGTATATTCAGATATCCACTAAAATTGGTGCCAATATAATGCTACCCAATGGGTGTAAATATTTTTTTTGTATAGAAAGATATTGTGTAATTTAAAGGGATAGTTGAGTTCTGTTGCAGAGGGCGCTACACAAAATAAATTTTTTGTGAGATAATGAAAAACTGAGTGTCAAATTTTAAAGAACATAATATTTAAATGACAAAATCATCTTTGTTTGATAAAAATCGGTTCAGAGACGGCTGAAATATATCGATTTCTAACACTTGTGTACCACCACAAATATTAGATATATTAGAATTCGGGAAGACAATGTTAAAACAGGGAGATTCGTACGAAATTATCGTTCGTACGAACCTTTGTGACCGTAGCATAAGTGCGAATCTTCTGGATGGCCATGCATTATGGCTCAAGGCATGGGCACACAGAGGATTTTTTTATGTTGGGAACCAGGGTAAAATGCAATAAATTATTGAAAAATTATTGCATTTTCTGTGTTTTTTTAATTTATGGAAACTGCCCCCTACCCTAGCCCCCGCTGCGTACAGTCATGGTTCAGTGACACGGCAATGAACTCGTAACTGTGAGGCCCCAGGATCAAAACCGTGTCGATGTGCTATGTTAGTGCCCTTTTGTGGGCAATTAATCCTCATTACTGTCATTTATGACTTAAGGGCTTAGGACCCATATTTGATTATGATGGAAGCATACACATTCTTTAGCAGTCACGCAAAACACACATATGCAAATTATTATTTAATAAAATCTGAGAATGTACACTTTTATCTAGATCTATTATTTTTAAATTATTTTAAAAATAATTCCATCAATTGGGGTAAAACAAAAATATTCCACCTATATGAGCGAGAGTGTACGTGTATATTGATATCGCTATGGGAGTTGAAATGGCAAATATATACACTATATTGTAGTTACTCCTTACTGCAAAGAGCAAGCGAAATATTCATTTTTGTAGCAAAAAAAAGAAGAACAATATTTCGCTTGCTCTTTGCAGTAAGGATCTATTTCTATAACTCTAAATCTTATAAACATACAGTGTAGACTGTGCTTACGTGATACCAATGGAATACAGATTTTCTACAATATTTACTTTTATAGTGTTTTTGAAGGATATTATGCGAGGGATGCTAGCGACCGAGCGAGGAGATTTTGCATTTTTATTAGTCTAAGCGCTGCACTCTTGAGGCCTCCAGAGCTTAGTGTGTTGCAGTCTTTAGTCAGTATTTGCTATACATATTTTTGGGGGCACTTTTTCAAATTATCCTGGGGGACGATTCCCCCTATACAAATTGAGGGGAGAAGTGTCCCCCGTCCCCGGTCCAGGTTGTCACTTTCGCAAAGTAATGATGGGAGGGAGTTCAACAGGCGAGGAGCAATAGAGGAAAATGCCTGGGGGGTGTTTCACAAAGATGTTAAGTTGAGCTTATCTCTAAGTTGGACTTAAAAATTATGGAAAGCCATTAGCATCTTTGAAAATATTTTGTAAAAGTTATTTTGAAAGGCATAAATGTTGATTCAAATAATTCATATTTTCTATCATCAAGGAGATTTCATGTTCTTGATGTGGAATTTATAAAAAAAAAAGTCTAAAATACTTGAATTTCTGTTTTTGAATATATTTCATTTTAAGGCTCCAATGGCTGTCCATAATTTTTAAGTCCAACTTAGTGTTAAGTTCTACGTAGGATCTTTGTGAAACACCCCCCAGGTCTCCATATCCCTTAATTGAGATGAGTAATGGGCATCTGGAGAGTAAGGCCAGCTGATCGAGGAGGGAGGGGAGGATGAGGGATGTGGGATGGGCCTTACGGCCGCGTGCTCTTCTCACTTCATTCCTTCTTCTTTTGAATTCCTCTTCTCGATCGCCATCCAAATGAGGCAGCACGTGCCCAATGACCCCTTTGAAATACAACAATTATTGGTCTCTGCACTTTGCAGAACAAGATTTTAACTGGTGCAAAACAAAGTCAAGCTATATAATGAAACATGTCCTGGCCGTGAAGCAGTAAAAGGGCCATGTTCCTTCCTATGGCAGTTTTTTCTTTTTCTTTTTAGATAGTAGCCTAGTTTTCTGCACATCTTTTAAACAATTTTTTTGAAATTGCCTTTGTACATTCATTGTTTGCCAGCAGCGTTAACATGTAATCCAAAATGTAATTACCATAGCATGAGATCGGTACTAAAATCCAAGAAACAACTCGACTCTCGAACGAAAATATCTAAATTTAGATAATATACACAGAGAGAGAGAGAGAGAGAGAGAGAGAGAGAGAGAGAGAGAGAGAGGGGGGGGGGGTGGGTGGAGAGTGGCAGTGCAATCAACCGTGGGGTAGGAAAAAGTTTATTGGAGTAAAAACTAAAAAGATTATACAAATATAAACACAACACATGTATACAATATACATTATGATAAATTTGGACATTACTGGTTCCTGTCTTTACCATCGTCTACTTTACTAATAACTCTCCTTTAGAGAAGAAACACGCACAATTATTAAGCCTACGATGCCTATTTTAAAACTAAATAATAATAATAAACTTAGTTAATAAAACAAAAATTAAAAAAACCCACAAAAACATAAAACAGTTTGAAGGCTTTCCAAACAGGCCTAAATATTCCATGGGCCCAATGAACAGTTTGAGCTTTGAGATAACATATTTCTATTATTTGATGCGTTTTACAATGAAACAGTCACTAAGTCAGTTAAAGTATGATCTGCAACAACAATTGCAAAAGTCATGCGATATGTTTTGTCATTTGAATAGCTTTAACTTCTTTTTCTTCTTCTTCCTCCTCCTCCATTCTGTTTTACCTGCTTCTTTTTCTTAGGTATTATTATTATAAATGGTGCACCCCATCTACGGTAGAATGAACTCTATTTTTTTTTTAACGAGTTCAATATAATGCATGCATTTTACGTGTGTAAATTGACTGCATGTATTCTATGGACGCTCCTCCTCCGTAGTTCATCCACACATATGGAAAAATTCAGGTTAAATTCACCGCTTTCGGGAAATGCCATGTCGACTTCACCGCCTTTCAGGACTACATAGTACCTAGATAAGTGGAAAAATGTTGTGATTTTGAAAATCCAAGAAAGATAATATCGGGTAATAGGCCGTGGAAAAATCGGATTCATCGGCTACGTACGGCGTCAGCTCAGCCCCCATCAATGCATTTGTCGACAATTGTGCTGGAGTGATAGTAAACAGCAAGTGCAACTTGTCAGGTGTACGATTGAATTGAGTGTAGTGGAACGAATACAGCGCCAGTGCAACGTGCAGTGACTAGAAATTTTATTGAGAAGATCAGGAGAGAGTAAATTTAATAGGAGTAAGCAGAGCTGGAAGAGATTTATCTTTTTTCGGAGATCATCAGATTCAATTATAAACAATCTTCCAGAAAGCAACTTCTGTGGCTGGACTACTGGACCTGGAGACACTTTAATTAATTCATCATCAAAATCTCTCTGACCAGCTGACTGAATCTTGTGCTGAAGTAAAATCTTAGCCACCCCGGCCACTGACTGAAAATTCATTTTCAATGAAACTATAGATTATTGTGAACTAAATTCAAACTCAAAATCAAGTTTTATAACTCGAGACACAAACATGGATTGTAAGTGTGGCTGTAGACGTAGAGTAATCTCAATATTTTGTGTCGTGCTTGTTAATAATATTACTATTAATAGTGATATAGATTCTAGCCTGCCTAGGTCTCTAGTCAATAGTGTACTACTACTAGCTAGGTCTACAGGTTTATGATGTAAATTGCCTTTACTTTAGTGATTGCAAAATTCATATTCGGGTTTTGAAAAGATTCCAAGCTATGATCTTTCACACATGGACTGCGGAAGTGTTCATTATTAATTATGTGAATGTTTGTAAAGATAAAATAAAGTAGAGACTCCCATGATTTTGAAGTTTGAAACACATGAATGTGCCATTATGACTTTATGTATCTTATAATTTTCCTGTTCTTGTGAGTAGTAGTAATTTTCAAGCCCCACAATAATTTTGACCTCCCAGCATGCAGCATTCATGACATTATAATGGATATAACAGGTGGCAAAGAGGCTTCAGACCAGACCAAAAAAAAAAAAAAAAAAAAGTCCTACGTATACTAGTTATACTTGTAGTCCGGAGTTAAAATAAATTTTATTAAATTGATTTCATAAACTTTTCTTCCTGCCAGATCTGATTTTAATCATTAACATTTCAGTTTAGCCATTTGTTTCTAAATATTGTGATCGAGCAAAGCGAGTACCCGGTAAGCAAAAAACGTATAGACTCTATTGACATTATTAATAAGGTATATATTTTTATGTTGTAATTAACGTACTAGATAAGATATAAATATACTGCCCTCTGACGCATATACATAAATATATATCTATATATTTGGTCGCCTCAATACACAAATATGACGATCCTTATGCTAAATGTTGCAAGTATATGAAGCGAATAAGCATGGAAAATAATTTCGTTTTAAGATAAACTCTGGGGGGGTCTAGCTGTCAAATAGGATACTGGGACACCTCAATTTCTAAGAAGTATCCAGGCACTTTGCTACCTCGTCCTGATCATCCTGATCCTCAATGTTGCAAGCGAGCAAAGCGAGCGAGGAAGAAAGAACTTTATAATCTTCGAACTGCTGATTCCTCATTAAATTACATAGTCTATCAGTTCCTAGTATTTGGTTGTCACAAAATCGATGTTATTCTAATAGTTTTTCTTATATAATTTCTCTCACTGCACCCCTACATATGTTTTGCAGCACCCCAGTTGAAAAAATGCTGGCATAGCTTATGACCCCCCTTCATAAAACAATTGAAATGTGCCCCCCCCCCCCCCCTCTCTCTGTTGGAACCTTTATGTAGATTTCTGTGTTGGGTACATGTACCTGTCTTGTACAAATTTGTGCAATTTAAGTGGTAGACTATCATCACTTCGTTAGTCACACATGTTTGACCCTTGTGTAGGTCCTACCTAAATTCATCTCCAAGTGTTGGTGGAAACATGAACCATATACCTTTACCTTTACCCGAGATTCTGGAAGAATGCTGTGTTCTCAGCAGTCGGGCTTCCAGTTCAATTTCATTTTCTTCCTTCTCGTAGTTGGATGTCTTCTTGGTAAGTTTGTCTGGCTCATTTCTGCGTCGGGCATTCTACTCATATGGGGAGCAGAAAGGCTTGTCCTTCCATACTCGATCCAGTCTGGCTTTAAAGGCATTAACCGTGGTAGCAGTGACTACCTCTTCAGGAAGTATGTTCCAGTCATTGATGACACGTTGGCTGAATGCATCCTGCCTAATCTTTGTTGAGCATCTTTGTTTTACGATCTTTAGACTGTGGCCTCTTGTGTTGCTAGTCGAGTGTTCAAAGAAGGTATCATAACCTGCATGTATATAACCTGCATGTACATAAACAATCTTTGACCAGTAAGGCCTGGGTCTCTTGCTATTCGTTGAAATTCATTTGTTAAAGGGAAAAGCAATCTTATAGCAAACCACTCTAATAGAAATCAGAAAAAAGAGGAGCAGACTGATGAGAGTTTGAATGAAATCAGACAAAAATTAAGAAAATTATTAATTTTTGAAAGTTGTAATCACCATACACTGTACATACATGTATGGGTATTTCAAATGGGCTGATCTTGGATCCCTTGCAAGTTGTAACATATCGTTTTGAATTTGTTTCTATATATTCCTGTGAAGATGTTGAGTGACCTTTGACTTTTATTACCCCTTTATAGTGGCAGACCCTCACATGGCAGATCATTTCTTCAATGCTCCTTTCGACAGTGACAACTATGGCCCACAAACCAGCAAACTCCAGCACCTTATGCAGGTAACACTTTCACGATTGGAAAAACATGTAAACTCAAAAAGATGTTAATTAACATGATACAAACAAGCACTTTATAATGGCTCATGACAAACAGTTAAGTCATTTTATTTTGAAAGCAAGAAATATAGATACAAAGAACTGAAATCTCTTTTGTCTATTTTATGTGTGTAGCTTTTAAAAGTTTATTTATCAGAAGATGAGCCTTAAAAGCAATAACTTCGAAACTCCTATGTTCTCACAGAGATTGGAAGCTCCTTGTTACGTACGTATTGATGCATATAGGCCCTGTACTCGGTTTACAGTCATACAAAACACTATGTAATTGATTTGTTGGAAGATTGAAAAAAACAGTCAAACTGGAGAAGAAAAAAAAATCGGTGTTTGAAGAGCTGATTGATACAGTGCATGATGCAGTTATCTTGAAAATTCTCTATCTAATGTTGAATCGATCTTGATCAAATTTTAGCGATCGCATTCGGTAGGATCAAGCTTATCAACGTACACAGGGTCACCGGGATCATCAGCACCAGGCGGACAAAAGAGGGATGAATCGCCCAGCTTCCAGCCTGGTCAGCCAGGTTTGTGCTTTGAATCTTTCCTTTTCATCTAGGGAAGAACGTGTGGTCGATTCAATACTTTGATTGTGTCAACGATCATTGGCGAAGTGAAATAGCCAATGACATACAGTTAATGACTAAACATTCATACCCCCTGTACATAAATAAATAATCATATCTTGGTCTCCTTTCACCAGCCTTGCTATCTCCAAAATGTTGTGCATTTAATGTATCAATATGTTTGTGTTTGTTTAGGCATATAGCCTAATGACTCTAATTTTAAAGAAATTATAGAATACCAGTCCCAGTTAAGTACTTGATCTTAGTCCAAAATTAAATCAAATACTAATATTTAATAATAATAATAATAATATTGAATATTTAGGAGCGCTAAAAACAATAAGTACCATAGCGCTTACAAATACAAGTATATGAATAGAGGACAAAAATGTAGTACAGGAAGTATTTCTATTAAATTTAATTGAAAGTACTGAATAGAAAACAGATCCAGATCATTAATTTACATGTTTTTCTAGGAGGATGTGAGCACTTATCAAATTAATGAGGGGGAAAAACATGTTTTTTTTATAAGGCCAGGATGTACAGTGTATATGAATAATTGAATTTTCTGTGTTAAACAAACGGAGCACTATTAACAGTAATTACTACAGCATCTATAACATTTGTAAAAAAAAAAAATCTACTAATTTGGTTTATTTTGTTATATCTTTTGCAGGTGGTGCATTGAGCACAAATGATTTGAGCTCCAATTTCTCCAACATGCATCTCAACATGGCTTTAGAGGTAAGTAAAATACAGTGAATACCATTTGAGTCGTTTTACATTTTGACAGTCTTGCTTTCTAAACAAGGGGAAGATTCATGAAAAGACTGGAAACCACAACAATATCGGAGGTGTACGCAAGTGCTTTTCGCGTCACCGGCCGTGCGTGCATATCCTATATGCAAAATGCATCATCGATCATCTGTTTTTACGCTGTGACTGCTGCAGTCCAGTAAACTCGATTGAGTTACAGTTGCAGCAACTCCGCCATATTTTCACAGAACCCATACCAATTTATTGAAATGTCAATGTTTTGCTCAATTTTGACCGCACATCAGCATGTTTTACTAATTGTGTGCAAGCTAGCAGTCCGATGCGCCATTGAACTGCAAGCTTGTGTCCGTCTGGGCTCGGGCCGGGCATTTATAGTTGCGCTGACGATCAGAATCTGTAGCAACATACGGGGGCGACTCTTCGTAGAAGGGTTACCCCTCCAAGTACGGTTTTCAGGATTTAGGGGGCTATTTTGAGACTCACGGTGAGGTGAAATCAAGGATTTCCAACCCTGAGTTTAAGAGTACCCTGGTAACACAGAAAAAGCCTAAAATATAGTACAATTTACTTCAGTACAATATAATATCTGAGACCAGGAACAGCAATTTTTAGAGTCTTTTCTGTTGATTAAGAAGTTATTGAAATTGATTGTATTCGCATTATGAAATTAACATTATAGGTTTGAGCTTATTTTACTTGTGTAATTGGTTGTCATTTTCTGTTTTTGTAAAATTGCTCCTGGTTCTGGTTAAAGCCCCATGAACCAGGGGCAACTCTTAAAATTACATTGCCGCTGGTTCCTGGCCGCTTATTTCAAGGCTTGCCGGTATGTGAATTATTACCATTTTTTTTTTTTTTAGACTTTTGGGGCAAATTCCCCTCAACCCATGTCTAATTTTTGTTTCTACTTGTGTCTACAGTTCACCTAGTTTTCATACTGCTTCATTCTTTTCCTACTATCAATAGGGGATGGAGTTTGTACCTGGGGCCCAGAACACGCCCAAGTCGGAATTCCAGCCCAGGAACAGCCGTGGTGACTTCCAGCCGCCCCCTCAGCAACCACCCCCTTCGGCCATGTCCGTGCCCCCTCCCCCGCTCCCCGTCACACCAACAAAAGACGCTGGGCCTCTCTCCCTGAACGAGTTCAAGCCCCAGTCCAAGCTAAAGAGCCTAACCCCGGGGGTGCCGGAGTTTGTCCCAAGGCCGTTGAGTCAGGGTAGCTCTATGCTACCCACGCCTGTTACCCAAGGTCAAGTTGCCAGCGCAATCCCCAGGACTAATGCAGGAGGTCTCATGAGCAATGATTTTGTGTCAGGTGAGTGCTGTCATGGTTTGCTTAGCATTTTTTTCTTCCATGAATATACTTAAAGTAGATATTCATTGATTTTAAAAACTAACTTTATTTTCATTATTGCAAAGTTGAAACTTTGATTCGACAAGTGTATATTCAGCTGCACACACCAAGGTATGTTCGACGTTTCAAGAGGGAACAAATGTTTCTTTTATTGTTAATTAACCCCTATACTGTGTATTTACAAGCAAAAGATTTTAGTTATCAGAATCGGGCCATATCCTCTTTTGAATGGTTTGACATGCCATTACATTTATATACACTAAACTCATATACACTTGCAATTATGTTCATTCTCTATGGGATGTCGTCTGCTTGGGCAGTGTTGGTCCATATAGTAACGTCATTAAAACATCGTTATTTTTCAGGCAAATCTCTCGTAAATCCTAGCTGCTATGGAGGTGGTTGTATTTGTATTTTATAAATAACCTGATATGTAGTTGACCTATAACTTGTACGATGGCCATCTGTTAGCTTACCAGTTTCTAGTGATACATTAGTTGACATATTTGTGATTTTCTTTGAATTTCACCTTTAAAACCTGACTTCCAGCAATGGAGTTTTTATTTCTAGAGAAACTGGGTGAAAGTAATTCTGGATTTCTGAACATCTAGGAGAACATTCAGAAAAATGCACAACTCATGTGAGACTGATGTGAGGCACAGGACTTTGGTATTTTTGCTCCTTTCCCAGCTTTGATATCTTTATTACTTTATTTTTTGCCATTATTAGAAGTCAATATAACCTTTAAGTAATTAGCAATAGATAAAGTGTAGGTATAGGCCATGTTATATTTGGTATAGCGGCTGTTAAAACTTATTCCTGCCTTTCAGGTACTTTTAGTAAAAAGAAATGTTTAGGTTTATCGGTTTAATTTTCCTTGAACTACTATAGCTTTCATCTCACCCCTGAGCCTCTTCTTAAAGTGTATCAATCACCCCAAAAATGTGTGTGTAGGTAGAATGTATAAAATCAACCTTAAATAAGGTTTATTTGGCAGTCTATAGATAAACTGTTGACGAGTATGAAGATAATAAAAGATTAACATCAATCCCGTGCGTACGCGTCTGTAGAGCTCTAGTTTCCTCAGCAAGAAGGTTTACTGTTCACTGAGAATGTGTTTAAATTGCATTATCTTTTTGTAGAAGTAATATCTAAAGCTAATGTTTTTAATAGAGCATAGCCACATGGAACCCCTTACATCAAAAGCAAAAGATGTTTGGATGATTTGTACAATTTTCCTCATGTACTGTCTCTTCGTACAGCATCACTATTCCATTATACTTTGATCCTCTCTCAACTTTTTCTTTAACCCTTAGGTTCCCTCTCGGCTGGTGCCTCACCCCTTCACTCCCCTGGCGGCTCACCCAACACGAGTCGTAAGGAGTTCCGCCGGGCCCAGGCCCCCTCCACTATTGAGATCGATGGTAAAGGCGCTTCTAAGGGGGGCGCCAATTACCCAGGGGTGACTCAGGAGAACATCGGGGGTACCACCTACTTCTACACAGATGACCAGGGGGGGCCAGCTGTCCCACAAGCCCCAGCTAATGCCGGCATTGTAAGTCATCAGATATTAATATATCGAGGGTTCAGTGACACAAAGACATAACTCCATGTTTTGCCAAAACGAGTATTTGATATCAATATGTTCAGAAAAATGTGTGCTTTCCAGGAAACACAAGATTTAACTCTACCCAACACCCCATTGATGTCAATGGCTAGTGAAACATAGACTTAACTCCTTAAGGCCCAAGTGGACCTCCATCTTTAAACCACTGGTTCTCAAAATGGCCAAAATGGAGTAACGTCCTTGTGTCACTGACCCCTCGATACAATACTTACCATTTAGAGAATATGAATATGATTTTAGTTTGTAAGGAAGAATTGATGTTAAAAGAAACCTAAGACAGTGACAAGAATCTGTAACAAAAGTACAAGTGAAAGTTATGTCATTGGGAAATTGATTTTCTTTGAAGACTTCGACACTAAATTGTCATTTAAGGATACCATCTTATATATATTACTGGTAAACTCTTTAATTGTGAAAAGTGGTATTTAAAGTATGGTCATTGATGATTGTCACATTCAGAAATCCTAAAGAAAAAGACAACAAATTTGGCTATTTCTTGATCATGAGTGTTATGACTAATGGATTCTTATGTTATGGTTGCACACTTCATCGAATTCAGAAGAACAACCCAGTGGGGAAAGGTCATCACTATAAATTTCACATCTGATTTCTGAGTCTCTCGCAACAAGTTCCAGATGGGTCTCAAGATTTGTACAGTCATTGATTTTAAAGGAACATTGTATGCAAATTAGTAGGCATCACACATGGAAACTGCAAAGAGTACATCTTTAAAGAGAAGGTTGAGTTCTGGGAAGAGGTGAAAAACAATTTGTGAGCGTTATCATTGTTATTATGCAAGTGTGGAAGAACATTAGATAAAACATGTTCCCTGAAAAGCATGGCTCTTTAAATGCCTTCATATTCTAAATATGTCATGTAACATCGTAAAAATCGGGAAAGATTTTTACGCCAGTGTTCGTGTAGTCCTATATACATCTTTCTGTGTACAGTGTTTGTAACTTTACCAAGACTTGGCCACATTTCTTATCATTTAGATGATTCCAGAACCTTGCAATACACACAAATACTTATATGCTAGATGATCAACCTTTTCTGGTCGATTCCACACCATTTCTTTTCACAATGCAATCGCATGATCAGAACTCAACTTCATCTTTAAGAGTATCAGTCTGATCGAAAATATTTCAATAATGATCTTATGCTGTGAAAGAAACTATTTAATTTCTATAACCCTTTTTTCTCTTGAATGTGAAGGTGTTGCCGACCTTCCATGTCTACCCGTCGACACCTGCTCATGTGGACTACATGAAGAGAAACGTGAATGGACCATCTTTCTTTATGGATGAGGAATTTAAGATTGATGTCTTGAACAAGCAGGCCCAAGCCCTTACACAGCTGGACCTTGCGGAACACCCTGGTAAGCAGTGAAAAAAGAGGGGATCTCCCCTGCCCCCCTAGTAGATCTGACATACATTCCAGCTAGAGGATCACATCCTGATAAATCCATTCTTATTTTGTCCAGATTGTGTGTGGAACTTTTGTATGAATAAAAGCCAGTTTTAATCTTTTGGCGGTCATTCAAATAGCTTGCTGAGCCAAGTCAAAACAATTTTGACTCTAAATACTCCTTGTAGAGTATACTAGGACACATCATAGACACCCAACACACTGGCAAATACCCTGATGCAACACACATGTATCAACTCACCAGTTTTTCTTAACTCACAGTTTCTTTTATTAACTTGGGAGAACTCCTAATTGCCTTGAGGCCAACCAAGCAAATGTATCAAATATGACGTTCTTTCATATGAAGCCAAAAGGAAGCTTCTCACCCTTTTCCCCCTTTAACAGTATGCAACCTTTTCTTTGAAATAAAAAAGAGCCCCCTTATTTTGTCAGTGGGTTGTAAATGCATACATTCACCAAAACATGCTAAACAAGGCAATTATAGCTTTATTTCCTTGGCCTGAAGGTCCGTCTTGTGTACAATTAGTGCAGAGATATTATGACCATAATATAGTGACTGCTCTTGTCAAAATAAGGGTTCTCTTTTGTCTTGTGCCTACTCGTGTTGTTATAAGGTTTCAAGTATGGTTTGCTTTCTAGAGTTAACGTGGATGTGCAAGTTGTTTTCCTCTGAATTTAGAGCAATGCTGAGCTTTTAGTCAATTCCTATCAAATTTGTTTGGCGGATAATCATATCATTTATTGTACATTTTATTCGATTAATGAAAACTTGTGAACTCCGCCTACATTTTGTTGTAGGATGCGGAGGATATCCTGGAAGGTTCATAAATCAAATTATTTTTTTCAAGAACCAAATTTGAGCGAAGGTAGATAAGAACAAGTTGCAGTATTTTTGACACATTTCTAGGAGAGAAGGTTTGACTGTATCTGTGTTTTTTTTTCTTTTATAGACATCCCAACAGAAGTGGATAACTACCACTCTCTGTTTCCTCTGGAGCCTTCACCCAAGACACCCATGGACAAATCAAGTACGTTCGGCTACACCACAACATGTTACAAGGCTATGAACAAGAAGGACAGCAAACTCTACTGCCTTAGGAGGATACATGGTAAGGGCTCACTCAAAGCTGTGAAATTCTAACTTTCATACTTACACCAGCTAGAGTGCATCACATCTGCTGTGCACATTTGTTTCTATGGTTGCGCACAAGCCATGGCTAAAACAGTCAAACCTGCTTTAGCAACCACCTGTATAGAAAGACAACCTGTCTACAAAGACCAAATTTTTTGTTTCCTTTGAAAATGGTATCTCATTAAAACATGTAATAAATGAACCTGTACATAAAGACCACCTGCCTTTAAAGACCACTTTTCTTGTCTCCCTAGGTTGGTCTTTATTGACAGGTTTCACTGTATTACCACGCTTTCTTACATTTCCTTGTCCTCCTGTTGTAAAACATGCAGCAAACCCACAAAGAGGTATCTCGATCTGCATCAAGTAGAGTTGTAGGGACACTGATCATGTTATGGAGAATCCACTTCGGGCCTGGACAAACTCTGGACTTGAACATCCTTTCAAAGTCATTCAAGAAGTCTGCATCAAGTGAAGATCGGAGATAGCGTTTACATTAGCTTTAGGTTGGGGCCGGACCAAAAACTTTTCTACCCCTGGTATGAAAGGTCAAGTTCACAACTAAAGCTTCTCGTAAATAGTGGTGTTGTCCATAAGTATCATCCCGAAAGTTCACAACTTATAGCAGACAAACTGTTTTTGGTGTATGTCCTTTGTAGCAAATTCAAAATTCAATATCTTATGTTTGCCTTTTCTTTATAGGTTTTCGAGTGGGAGTCACGCAGTGGATGGTGCTAGTAGATAAATGGAAAAAGCTTCAGCACTCTAACATTGTTTCCCTCAGGGAAGTCTTCTCGACTAAAGCTTTTGGAGAGCATTGTGAGTAGTAATAAAAACAAACATTAGTTATTGGCTGTCTCTCTACAAAGGCCATTTGTGGTCATCTCTGATGTTTATCACTAAGATGTTTTACATTTGTTGTAGAACCTGTGTAGAAAGGTCACCTGTTTACAGTGGCTGCTTATTCAGTTTTCCTCCGAGGTCTTAAAAGACAGCATAGTCAAACCAGCCATAGTGACCACTTCACTAATAAGGCCATTCATCTGTTGTCATCTAAAACGTCTCTCATTGTATCATCACCCCAAGAATATATAAGTTTTTTTAAATATTGTACTAAAGCCTGTCTGTAGTAGTTTGGCCAGGGAGGGGTAAGACCTCCCTGCAAGGTCACTGACAGGTGGTTATCTCATCAAATCAGCTCTCAATTAACATAAGAAAAAGGGGATTATGGGGGACCAACAGGCACCGATTATGCATTGTTTGCTATATAGAGGGCGCAAGTAGCTATAAGTAGTGCAGTGGGGCTTTAACTAGAATGATTAGTGATAAGTGATATCAGCTATTTCTCTTTAGCACATATCCATTTGACACTTGGTTTATCTTTGCCTTTCAGCCATCGTTTTTGTACATGACTACCACCCTGGTGCTACAACGCTCATGTCAAGACATTTTGGTCATTCTGGTGGTCTCAACTCATTCCGGAAAGGACATAGCGGCCCTTTCCCTGGTTCTCGAGGTAGGAGTATTCTTGGTTGCCTTTCAAATTCACTTGCTCATTTATTAATATCAGTATTGAAATCTATCTTCCTCAATAGCAGTTTAGGTGATTAGAAGGTGCGTGAGTATATATATTTCCTAATTCATTCTGGATTTCAGGAAGTTAGAATATATTTTTTTAGAAGACATTGATGATTAACACATACTGATTTATTTCTTTGCTGACCTATAGTGGAGCAATGATGATGCCATATATTAGTCACGTTAATTCAGTTAAAAGAAAAAGTAAATGGACAAGCCTGAGATACTTCCTTATGTATAAACAGCAGATTTTAGGGTACCTTATGATTTGAGTTTGTTGATTAAGTGTGGATTTGGCATTTTAAAATAACATTTTTCTGTCTTTATACTCCACAGGGGGCGGAGGTGGAGGTGGGGGTAGCAGTGGTCCGAACGGACCGCGAGGCCACAGCGCCGGTCTTCTACCCGAGGGTCTGATCTGGACATACATCGTCCAGCTGAGCTCTGCCCTGCGTGCCATCCACACTGCCGGCCTGGCTTGCCGGGTCATGGACCCCACCAAGATCCTCATCCTGGCCAAGTCCAGGTTAAGGGTCAACTGCGTGGGCATCTTTGATGTGTTGACCTTTGACCCCAGCCAGTCGAATCCTCTTGCCATGATCTCACATTATCAGGTGAGAAATTAAGCTTCAGTTTTATCTTGGATTCAAGTTGGTAGTGAAATTACAAGAAATTCTGTCAGAAAGTCATTTTAATTTTGAATTTGTATACAGTACTTCGTTATTTGATCAGCAAAGAGCCATATATCACTCACAACTCTGGACACAACATATTGACAACGCTAACTTGCAATTGATTAGAAGACTTGTAATCAATCAATGACAACTCTCATTGGAAGGTAATCTCAGACTAAAGCAATTGTGGTAAATGCATAATCTTGGTCATAATCAAAGTAATTTGTACTGTCCAATGACAGCAAGAAGACCTGATCTCTCTCGGGAAGGTGATCTTAGCCTTAGCCTGCAATACAGTCCAAGTACAAGGTTGTGAGGAAGGTCATAATGACTGTCATTATCAAGGTCATAATCAAATTTATTTGTCCTGTCCAATCACAGCAAGAAGACCTGATCTCTCTCGGGAAGGTGATCTTAGCTCTAGCCTGCAATTCAGTCCAGAGTATCCAACGTCAAAGGTTGTCTGCCTCCGTGGACCTTGTAGCACATCAGTATTCAGCCGACCTCAAGAATCTGGTCTTGTGAGTATACAAGATTCATCTTTTGATCTCTTTTATCTTCCAAGATATTGATTATCGCTTTAGTGTAAAACAAGAAAGTAGTTGTACAGTAGGCTTGCGGGTGCACCATGTGAGAAAGAGGGAGGATTGAGGAGTCCTGAAAAGGACTCTCTGTAATCTTTCTTGAGGGTTTGTAGTCCTGAAAAGGACTGTTAGTGTAGTCTTGGTGTAGAAAGAAAGTAGTTAGATTCTGCATGAAGATAATCTCAAACTAGTTCTCATACACATTTCCCTGGGACTATACACGTTTAAGTCCTTATACAAACCACAATCCTTACTTCAACCATGCACTGAACACTGACCTTACCTTTATTAGAACTATTTTTTACCCAAAACCTACAAACTTATCATGAGTTCGAATTTGCAACATTTTTTGTACATCTCAACAAAAAACAAAAAAAGAGAGCTAATTTTGCTGAAGCAATTTTGAAATTACCCCTGAACTCATAGGGAAAACTTATGGGAATTAATGATTTGCAAGGTTGATGTTTAACTGTTGGTTTAGAATATCTCTCAAAGGCTTTTGAAGATGAAATAACACTTTGTTTGTTGAGCAAAATACTTCACTCTTTTGTTTTGGTTGGATATTCTGATATCCCAAACATAGGATAGGCTAGATTCTAGTTACTCATGTGTACATTTTCAGGGCCCTGTTTCATGAAACTTGTTATCGATAACAAATGCTAAATTTCTATGACAAATTTGCTCTCGGCCAATCAAATGCCACAATGTCAGTTTTTGAGGAATAGGTTTTTATGAACCATGGCCCTGGCTATATTTATATTCTTACTCTCACAGTTGGTCTTTGCCACTTTATTTGCAGCCGTTGTGAAGTACATGCTCATGTACCTATCAATAGGGAAAAGAGACCACTCTGTTTCTACCTCTTTTCATGAGGTGGGGGGGGGGGGGGGGTAGGGGGTTGCCCTTTATCTGAACCCCTCTTCTAGCAAAGGCCCCCTCAATCTCTCCTTTGTCTCCTATTCATGCCTGTGAACCCACGTTCAGTATTGGACTGGTGAGCTAAACAGTGAAGAGTGAGGGATTAAGATTAAGTGAGGATTAACTCTGATTGTCATTGGGGAAGATTGTTATACTATTCAGTCATCTACACTGTATAGTGTCTTGTGCTTAAATACCCCTTATTAAAGGCATCTTAAAGGGTACCTTGTTCTGGCTGTAAATTGCAATAAGAGAGATACTCTTTGAAAGCCATTCTTAAAAAATGTATATTGTCTATCAAAGAGTGAATTGGCCAAATCTAATTAAAATGACAAAAATTGCTGAACATCACAGCTAACACATTGATGGGGTAATCCACTAAATTTCCTCTTTCTCTATTTGCTTGTCAGCTGTTTACAATTTTCAGTGTACTGTGAGTTAGCAGTCAAAATTTTCTGTGTTTTTCAGTATTGTAACAACGTTTTAATGGCGTTTACTGAACTTAAGACTACTGTAAAACCTGAAAGTTCATTAAGTGCTAATGCTTGCAGGATTTAGGGCAAGAAACCATCCAAAAAGACAGAATTTCAGTGTTGTGATTTATTCATTTTGTGGCATGACACTTTTATGATATTGACAAATCTCTGGTTGAAAACTACCTATTACTAATCTTACGCAAGTAATAAACTTGTTGCTTCATTATGTTCTTGCATCATAACTTAACCATCACAGGCCATGGTATAGTGGATAAGTAACTGGATTATGGTATGGGGTCAATTCCTAGCCACTGCACTAATCTCCATGTGGTGATACTCTGATATACATGTACATGAATGTTTGCCACTCTCAACCCAGGTCAGGAAAATGGGTACCCTGTAGAAAGAGATTTCATTAAAGCCCCACTACACTACTTATAGCTACTTGTGCCCTCTGTATTAGCAAACACTGCTTAATCGGTGCCTGTTGGTCCCCCATTATCCCCTTTTTCTTATGTTAATTGAGAGCTGATTTGAAGAGATAACCACCTGTCAGTGACCTTACAGGGAGGTCTAATACCCCCTGGCCAAACTAGTGCAGACAGGATTTAATATATGACTACCTTTTAAGCTTGGCTAAAGGCATTTAGCACTGTATCCTCTGGTAAATTTGTTTAATAAAGCAAAACTATTTTCTGACTAGAGTTACTATCATTTACATTGTGAAACTAGATACCTTCTGACCAGCCAGCCCCGCCCCCGTTCTGTGAACGACATCATGCCTATGATTGGTGCAAGGTTCTACACCCAGCTGGATGCAGCTCTCATGTGCAATGATGTGCTAGAGGAGCAGTTATCTCGGGAGATCCAAAATGGCCGCCTGTTCAGACTCCTCTGTAAACTGGGAGTCATGAATGAAAGACCCGAGTAAGTATCAGTAGACTGTAATGTGGTTTTGATGGTGCATTAGCTTGGCCATCATTCATGGAGTGTTCTGTCTCTCACTTTCAGAAGAACATTTTGTCCTGCAAAGTTTTGAATAAGACTGATTTGGTTTCCCCCGAGGGCATTTAAACTCATTCTTCATGGTGTATTTACCAGTGTGTATTCAGATAATGTTCTGCTCCTTGTAGTTTACAGCATTAGTTGTACATACTTTAAACAAAGAACATATAAAGTTCCAGTGTACCTTAAATTTCGTATTACATGTATCTCTCCCTTTCTCTAACTTACTCTCTCCATCTGTCTTCTCTTCTTTTTCCTTCTCTCTCCTATATATATCTTCTTCTGCACCACTGCCTTGCTTTCCTCTCATTTCCCCCATTCATCTAATTATTCTGTTCCTTCCCTTCCATTCTTTGTAGATTCCATGGTGATGTGCAGTGGGCAGAGACTGGTGACCGTTACCTTCTCAAGCTCTTCAGAGATCACTTATTCCATCAGGTCAAAGAGACTGGTAACCCTTGGATTGATCTTTCTCACATTGTTCAGTGCCTCAACAAGGTAAGTCAAATATCGACTTTTGTTGCCAATTTAGAAAGCAATATGCAGGTGCCTTTACGACACATGTATCCACAAATTTTGCCTTGTTTGATCTTAAGAACAAACAAAGAGGTGCTCCAACATATGATTGAGCGACAATCTCACTTACAAACTTTATGGTGTCAAAGATGTAGGGTATTGATCAGGGTTACAATGATGTATTAGGCTGGGTCAAGGTCAGACTTAGGGTTAGTTAAAATGTTTGTTTCAGGTTTGAACTCGAGTCTTCTCTAAGTGTAGAATATCGACTTCAGACTAAGAGCCGCCACATAATTTTATGTAAAAACAAAACAAAACATAAGAGAAAGTGCCAAAAAAATAGGTCAAGATTTGAGACGTTATTCGTGTTCAGGAATTCATCAATGTGACAAAAATTTTAAATGTTGTATCACTATGTATCTCTAAAATTGAATAACCTGGTAAGAACTTCAATTGATTGTATCCTTGCTCATTGTTCTGAATTCGCCAACAGCCCGTTGAAATGAGTGTTAATGTTAACGCACATGTTTTAACTGGATATTATCATGGTTTTATAAAATGATACCTTAATTTCTTCTCTTTTATATACAGTGTCTTTGTATGACATTGGGATTACTTATTCATTTTGAGTGGCAAATGTATTTTTGAGATTGTATTGATATACATGTAAGCAGAGTCTTACTGGAGAGGCAGTCACATTGAGTCATTTTTTTTCTGCCACTCTCTCTCCCATTTTTGTTGCAGCTTGATGCAGGGATCCCGGAGAAGGTATGCCTGATGTCTCGTGATGAGCAAAACATCTTGGTGGTTTCCTATAGCGATCTCAAACACTGCTTTCAAACCACCTTCAGTGAAGTGTTTCAATCGTCTCAACCATCTCCAGAAAATAGTGGCCACTGATAGCAAGTCTGATCATCATCGGTCTCTTTAATGTCACGCAATGCTTTCTGATGAGTGACTGTGGGAGAATGTTTAATACAAGCATCTTCATCACGAGAATTATCGGTCTCTTATAGCAAGTCCGATCATTGCTTGATTTAATCTCAAACAATTCTTTCAGAATAAAATGAGCAAATATTACAAGCGTGTAAAGCATCTCCAGAAAAGATTGGAAGTCTTATCTATACTCTTTTACAATGATCTTAAGTGCTGCTTTCAGAACATCTCTAGGGAAGTGCTCTCCTAGAGACTCAAGAATCACCAGAAAATATTGGCCACTCATAAGCAAGTCTGATTATTACTCTCTTTAATCTCAAATACTGTCTTCAAAATACATTCAGTAAAGAATTCCAACAATCCTCCGAAAGTATTGGTCACTGACAATGCTAGCACAGCTTTCAGAGCACATTCAGCAAAGTGTTTGAAGCGTTTAAACCCAGGCCAGGAATATTGGTCGTTGGACAAGTCCCGTCCCCACTCGTCAATCCTCTCTGTAGCTTTAATTGCTTTTTCTATGATCAATCTTTAATCACTGTTTCTACTATCATCCGTTCATTGCTAGGAGCTAACTGCGCTAGCACATCTCAAAGATAATTCTCAGTTTTCATAACAAAACTGTGTTTTAAGAGAAACTGACTCTCAAGTCATTTTGAATTGTGGAATCATTTGAGAAAAGCGTGCCGTAATACCACCAAAAAGCACCATCATGATGATGCACATAGAACACTGCTAAAACTCACCTATCCCAAAATATTTCCTGATGACTGTTCACTTTCTTTTTTAACATATCAGTATGGTTGTCCTCTTATGGCATTTGAATGTAAGAATATATTTTATATTTCTTATGTCTATTGACAAAATTTTATTTCTAAATTGAAATGTTTTTATTCAGGACTACACTTTTTTGCATTGTATTCATTTTGAAATGTACTAGAACTGATCATATTTTATTGATGAGATATTTTATTGATAATTGTAATAACTGAATATAAATTCCTTATATTTTTGTTTTTAATCATGGTCAATGTCATCATTATTGAACCTGTATTTAAGGTACGGTAATCATTTCTTTACAATGAATAATGAACTGCCTTTCAGGACTAACATCCTGATGTAGTAATGAATCCAATACAATCTTCAAATCTATTTCATACATTGAGTAGGAAAGTAAAATAAGTAAGTTTACCGGTAAGTGTTTTATGAATCTTGAATTCAAATGAGTTTTATTGTTTAATTTGACCATGTTATTCCCATTTTCTAAGTAGCAGAGGAAGATTGTGAATGAAGATGAGAAAATTTCCACTGGAACAGCAGTTTTCAGACAATGCCCGTACCTATTTCCTAAGGGGGCAGAGTGCCATGAGTTAGGTAGACTCCAAGCTCTTCTGTATTGGAAACTGATTAACCCAGCTTCAGGGCAAACAAAAGCCGTTCAAAGGTGGCGAAAATGCAGAGGATATTGGGAAGAAATTGATCATGAAATTGATCATTACAGAGACCTCCTCATAGTAATTTAAATGTCAAGTTGGAATACTTGTGTTTGTCAATTGATGGCAAACAATGCCCCCTTTTTACATACAATGTTGAGGTATTGGAAGTAGAGCAAATGGGAAATTATACATAATAACCTTGTGTGTTCAGGTGAAGCAGAGAATGGCCTGAGATTAGGCAGTGGTATTCACGCCGCACAGTCATCATTGTCATCAGATTGGTCTCATGCGAGATTTTTTAGTCATGAAATTTCCAGTTTTAATGATCAAATTTTCTTGTAAATAGACATCCCTCTTTTATCAGTACAGTGCCTGTCCATGTCATTTATTCAAAATTATGAACTTTTTTTACGTTGAGGAACTAGTGGTGATAAAAAGAGGTGTCAAACAGTATTGATGAGCTATACGAGCTAATCCCTTTCTTTGTATAAGATGTACATAAGACTGTTGTAGAAAGACGACTGTTGTACATACCCGAGATGCTATCCTGTACAGTTTAATGAGTGGAATGGAAGGTGTAAGTGTACATAGTAATGAATGATAAGTCATTGTTTGTATCATTTCAAATTGCAGGGAGTGTAATACCGATCATTTTTGTCGAGGATCATTTTATTTTTGTTGTAATTTTGTTGTCGTTGAAGCATTCCACACAGCGAGGCCAGACTGTAAGAGGTAAGATTGATTGATGTGAGCTTTCTCTACTTTAAGTCAAGTTTCAGGGGGGGAATTCAGTGTTGTAAGCCGCCAGGCACAATACAATGCTGAACCAACCAATAATCAACATAATTGGGCCATATAACGTCATGTCAATTTACTCTCCATTTTATGTCAGTTTAATTGTTGATAATGTCTGCCTTTTAGCAGCTTTGATTGAAATTATTAATTTCTCAGGGTCTAATCTATAGATTATACACTGTCGGTAAGTATGTCCAGGGGGAAAGGGGGGGGGGGGGGTTGCTTGTCTGGGATTGGTTAAGGACTATGATCAGCATGCCTCAGTTCCTGACGTAGTGAATTTGATCATCATTGTTATAGGTCAATCAATCTTATAGGTGTGAGTGGGTTATCCACATAGTCAAGTTGGGAATCATGGTTAAATGCACAAATGTAAAACATTACGCAGGTCCTCGAAAGAACCAACCACACTCTCAAACAGAATATCTGAATTTTTATTCGCAATATTTCTTTCCCACAAACCTGGATATTCAGATGAAATTGTCAAAAGATAGGTAACACTGAAAGATCAAAACTTTATTTTTTTTCTTTAATCAAAACTGTCACCTGAATGCATGTGTGCCAAGCCATGCTGTATCAGCCCCACCACAAGTAGCAATTCTTTTATCAGCCTTTTCTCAAAACGTGCAAATCAAAAGTTCAATTTTGTTATTCAGAAAGTGCAGATTTGTATAAAGTGTGCCTTTGATTATGGGAGATAGATTGAATTGATGTTAATGTCATGCTAAAGTTGTTTTAAGAGCCGGATGGGTGTTAAACTTTATTTTAAAAAGGGTATGAAGCAATACCCATATGGCTACAAGCAGGTAATAAGAAAGGTTTGGTCTCAATTTAATTGTTGAATCAATTTGTTGAAATCAATAGCCCGTGATGGCGAGATTGGAAAAAATGAAATGGGATCAACCATTTGCTGAAGTCCTAATTCACTTTAGTTGTGCGTGAAAGGCCAGTAAACGTGTGATTTGGGCAGGCAATATGGGATTTACCATATGAAAACTTTTGTACAACTTCTAGCATCAAACAGAATTGGTAAAGTGTTTAGGATACACGTCAAAGTTCAGCTGGACACTCTTGTAACAATGGAACAACTTGATCTGATCATGCACTTTTCTGACTTTCATTGATAATTATTCTTTAGATTCTTCAATGATTTGAATCATCTGCGAAATGATGTGAGGTTCAACATCCAATTTTATTGTTGCTCCAGTCGAGCAAAAGCCATTGGTATTTTTGCTCGGCTGGGGCAAGCAGAAAGTTGCATATTGCGCCACAAGTCAAAACAATTGCCTTCTAATGATGGACCTGGACATCTTTTTAAAATATTTTTTTCATGTACATTCAAATTCTTATCAGGGAGAGCTAATCGTGTGGCTTTCATTTTTACATTTCGTATAAAAAATTCATGTATTTTTTGAGAAAAAAAAATAGCAAGAAAAATCCATCAGCAGTATCCTTTTTTTCTGTCAAAAAATAGCTCAAACAAATGTCTGTGTGAATCTCGATCATAGGTCTTTTGGTTTATGTCATTCCTTGATTGTTGAAACAGGTTGTGTTAAATTAGAGAAGGCAGATTCACTTTAAAGGTATAATTGAATATTTTTAGCAGCTATATCAAAATATCCATCCAATTGACCGGGACAAACAAGGAGTGAACTATGTCCTGATGAACTGAAAGTAACCAATTTTGCCATAATTCCTCCAACTGTTTTCTTGAAATGCATTAAAACTTAAGACAAAACAAAACAAATAAATACAAAGCAGAAAATTATCTCTTCTAATATACTCAACAAAATTGATTTGCCTTAAACCTTGGTTAGAGCACTTCAACTAAGTTGAAAATGTTTGGACTTTTTTATTTTGGAACTAGCCATTTCCCATGAAAATCATAGGCTGTTTAGAGATCCAATATTTGGATTATTTGTAACATAAAGTGGCCTTCCATTATAGCATCATCTCTCTGTGTTTGATCACAGGGTCTGTATGCTCGTCAAACTGTACATGTAGGGATGCAAGAACCCTTTGACCACCTTTTTCTTTGGGCCCTGCAATTCCGATAATCTTTGAGTGAATCTGCCTTTGCTCTCTATTTTGCTGAAATAATGCTATTTTTTATGTTACCATATCCTATTGTCAACTTTGTAATGTTTAATGCATTATATTAATGTTCCCTATATCACTGGCAGATCGATCAAATTTACTGTTGTGGCCATTTTGTCTATCTGTGCGTGTGCAAACTTTACGTCGTCAAGGAAATTGATTTTGTTTTAACCCATGGTAAGTGGATGGAGACATATATACAGCAGTGCCCTGGCTACTCAAGATTTCACACTGTGCGAATGGAAAGATGGGTGAGATGATCGTCATCATGGTCAACGCTAGACTTGAATGCCGTTTCTGCTACCAATTAATTCAAACCTTTTAATCTAAGGATGTGCAAAGGATCATTAAGACTGGAATAACCTACCGTATTACCCAAGCAGCTGCTTTGAAGCTCAATGTGCCATACATCGTAATATTGGATTGCGTGTGAACTCTCTATCGAGGAAACACGTTTTCTGTTACGTTTCATCAATAAGATGTGAACATTTGCATGGATACAATGCATCTGTGTGGCTGCTTCTCAGCAAAGGACACTATTCTACGAAGCATTTATTCGATAATTGGACTTGAAGACTTTTTCCTGTGCTTTAATACACTCAATGCAATTGTTTAATGACTATTTTTACCAGATTATGTTTTTTGTCGCTCTATGTGGAAAAGGAAATTTTGGAATGAATATTTAAAAGTGAAAAGCAAAATGTCAATTTTTATATGCGAAGTACTTTTTTGTACAGTACATGTAAATGTAAAACCTGAATGGCTAGCTTCCACACTGTACAGAGTTCTTGATATTTTTAAAATAAAGTTGAGAAAGCACACTAAATATTGCTTCACCCATTGTGTTTTATTGTGTGGTCTTTCGCTGTGTAAATGTGTGTATGTTAGAGGACAGGTCCATGCTATGGGTGTGGACCCTCATCTAAGATTTGAATACGATACGTACATGTGATTTATATCCAGTTGATAGCCCTACTATGGCGTGGATAAGACCTAATGTGAAATGAAAAGACACATGTAATTTCAGTTAGTATTGATAACTCCGCAATACTTTGTTAATATACAGGAAAACAAATACCTTGGACCTTGAAACTTTTGTCCTCGTTGGTTGATTTAAAGCCCCCACTGCACTAATTGTAGCTACTTGCACCCTCTATATAGCAAACAATGCCTAAGCGGTGACCATTGGTCCCCATGGTCCCCTATTTCTTATGTTAATTGAGAGCTGATTTGATGAGATCACCACCTGTTAGTGACCATGCAGGGGGGTTTAATCCCTTCTGGCCAAGCTAGTGCAGATAAGCTTTAAGTTGTGCATAAACATTGTTTATAAACATTTTGGATGAAGCATATATCAGACATTTTCATGCAATGAGAATTACCAAGAGATATCTTAAATGGAGGTGTGTTAGCAATACATTCATCCACAATTGCCACTCTCCTCCCAGGTATAAATGGGTACCTGGCAAATGCTGGGGTAATAATAATTGCAATAATAATGGCCCTTGGGAAGAACAGCATCGGATCTGATGAAGCTTCCAGAGTAGACAAAATAATAATTATTATCATTATTAATAACTCTTGTGGTGCCACTTCCGCATTTGGCCTCATCTACGTAGGGCTCTTAACTGGATAAAATGATCACAAAGTCATGTAGGTACTAACATTTTAGATGTGGTCTGTGCCGACGGTGACAAAATAGCGTGGACTTGAGACAAATTTTCCTTAGCCCAAAATGCGAGTGTGAAATATTGGTACATCAGTTTTGGATGGTCATAATCACCTGCAGCAATGAAAGGATTATCTTGTTTTAAATCGTTTTATTTGGATGTTGGCAGTAGAGGAAAAATGGTTGTATGTATTAGACTATTATGTGAATATGCTGACATACAGAAAACATTGATTATAGAATAATATACTCAAATCTTTAATCAGGATAGGGAAATATGTGTGGAATACAATTGGATAAATGTGAGAGAAAGGAAGAGGAAAAAATACTAGATGTTCAATAAAATTAATAACTACCACCATGCAAATTAAGTGAGATATGAATATACTTATTAATTTTAGAAGCAAATTATGTGGCTTATAACTAACATACAAGATAGTGAGAAAAAGGAATAAGAACTTGACTTAATTTATTTGATGAAGCTCATTATTATAGAAATATCATTTTTTATCACATATTTCTCAAGCATGAATATTATCTGCCATTTGTCTTTGAATGTAATTGTTAATGGGGCAATGTAATGTGCAATATGACATTGAGAAATTCAACCTTTGGCTCCAAAGCTTTGTCAAATGAAAACCATAATTTAATTGAACTGGATAGATATCCTGCACCGTATGTAACAAGACACATATGACAGACCAATACTAGTGTCCCTTTATAATACAATGCTAATACCCCCTCTATTGTTTAGAATTGAACATGTGTGTCTGTGAGTTTTCATGGTGTACTCTGTAAAGAAGCAGTTTTTTTCTCCCCAAATTGAATATGAAGAATACAGTTTATTACAGCATTAATTTCTGAAACTGCACGTAGAATACAGAGAAAAAAAGAGAGACTACCTCTTCTTGCCATAACAAAATGATTTTGCACGAAACTTCCGATATTTTCATTGCAGCAGTTTCAATTTTGTTTGCCCAATCATTATTTTCATCAGATCATGTATTCAAACACACATGTATATCAAAACATTTTTGATCTATTACCCAACAAAAATGTGTCAGTTATTCTCTTCAAGTGGAAGGAAAAGTAATCTTCCGTCAAAGTGCTTTCATATTGCAGTTATTAGGCCTACCCAGTTTTTCCTTCAATTTTAGTTTTGTCTATACCTGTAATTATATATTTTGACTTGGTATACGTTTTTTATAATGAATTTAAAACAAATTAGGTCTGCATATCCTTTCTCTTCTCCTTTTTCTTGGCATCCCCCGATCTATATTCACATATCATGATTGACTGAGCTAAGATGTGGTGAATTTAAAAACAAAACAAAACTCGTTTGTCACGTACATGCAGCTAATATATAGGAGCAAAATACAAAAATTATATTGTAGGGTAATGTCAGAGTGCTGTTTTCTCCCTCCCTCCCCCTCTCGATCTCTCTCTATATATCTTTCCCTCAGGCTCCCCCGCTCGCTTTCAGGAAACGTAAATTGCTTTAATTTCCATTAACAGCTATAGCTATGTATAAATTTAACAAAACTTTTCATGAAAAGACTGGTAAAATCTGGTTTTCCATTTATATATTAAGTTTATATATTCACATAACTGTGTTGATCAATCTCTAATACTCTACAGTATTATGATCAGTAAAGTTTTGAAACGATGCATCTATCGAGAATATCACATCTCATAATCACTTCATGAAACGAGGTTGGAAAAAATGATTCCAACATCATGGGAAACAATGATATTAGGAATGTTTTTCCTCATCATTATTATGACTGTCACAGTTAGCACCTCCTTCCTGTATTTTGAAAATGGTCGAATTCGATAAATGGAGTTTCGCTTCAGCAAGAAAAACAGATGACGACATTGCTTAGTTGTAAATACACGTATGATATGAAAATAATATGATGGCGCCTTTACAGAAGACTACAAGCAATGCGGAATGAAAATGAATGCAAAATACGGAAGTAAAGTAAACCTAATATTGTACACGGCTTAGCAATTTCCAACTTCAACTCGACTTGGAATTGAAATGCTGTGGATTTTCTCGCTATTTTTTCGAGACTAGGAATATGAGAAATGGGTATGTATTCATTTAACACTTGTTTTTCTTGTTATTGCACTTAACCCTTCGTTGCAACGCTAATTGCGAGCTTTGTTCTCGGGCGCGTTTCGGCTTAACCTGCGGCCTGCCACCGGTCTCACCTGCACCCTTGGCATTGAGTACATACGTGCTGCAGCTGCTGTATTGACGTTGCTTTGATTTGACGTGTATCATGTGTATGTTGTGCGTCGATCTCCTGTGCTCAGCACTTTGTCATTGTGATGGATACTAGCTATGTTTGCTTTCATTCATAGACATTGAATAATGAGATAACTATTAGATATGGGAAATTCTTATAAGTGAAAATATAAAAACAACTTCTATTTATCTTAAAACTTAGTTGGGAGAGTTTATATAGATCTAGATCTAGAGACTCCTATATAAAAATAGTCCTAATATAAATAGTTCCTAAAATAAATCAGAGCTGCTCTCTAGAGTCTATTTATCTTTATTATCTAGATGTCTAGATGTCTAGATCTAGATCTATTTACATGATTTATTGTTTATAAGTTATATATGTTATCTTTGTTTCATGCTGTACAAACTAAAGATTTTGTTTCACATTGGGTTGCAAAGTATGCTCCCGTTCCCCAAAAATATATCCTTGTTAATAACAGATCAAGATTATATACTTGTGCAAACTAGATTCCATTGTAAATGTAATAAAAAGTTCTCTGATCATATTTCGATTTTAAAACAAACACCAAAGTTGTAGCTTATCTTTTCCCTCAAATTGAGTCAAGGAATTGTTTGTGCATGGTAAAAACTAAAATAGTATTCCTATAAAAATGTGTGCAATAACAATATACATAGACTCTACACTGTACATGCAGATCTACCGCAAAAATCCTCTTGTGTAATTTTTTTTTGTGGTTTGTAAAATTTCAGTTGTTTTGATTATGTGGTCTACTGAAGAGGGAAACATCTGCCAAAGATCATGTGTACGATTCATGTAGCCGTGTATGATATCAGTGGTTCAGAGTGTACCAATCACCTTAAAAAAACTCTTTTATTTATTTCTCAATAACAATAAGATTTCAATTCAAAGATGTTAGTATATATACATGTATAGTTCTTCAATGAAACCTGTACATGTAGGCCTACATGTATAAAGACCACTCAATTAACACACGAATGGTCTTTAGAGCAGTTCCATGCAATATATGCCAAGCATGACATGACTTTTTATCTATTTATGTCATCAAAAACTACAAAAACTACAAAGACAAAAATTGTGTTATGATGAATGAAATATTGACCAATCTGTCAGTATCAGTAGCCTATTATTCAATTTCACTGCATGGTCATATAAAAGATTTCTTTTTTGTTGTTGCATGAAATGAAAAAAAAGACATGTACATGTAAGTTTACAGGCAGGTGGACTTTATATTACAGGTTCCCAACGCATTTCATTGGATAATTCCGTTCAAGGGAAACAATTAAATGTGGCCTTTCTATAGAGGTGGTCCCTTAATATACAGTTTTGAATGTACAAATATATTGTTTTTGTTCCAGAGTTCCTTTTTATAAGTTGATACCTTAATTTATGGGATCAAAGTCAAACTGGTGTATTATTTGTTTTATAAAAAAAAAGATTTTAAAGGGTCAATCAAGAAAGTACAATATGGAACAAATTGTGATTGTATGCAAAACACACATCTGTAGATTATTATTAAGTCAAGTTTATGGATGCTTCTTTCTGAAGTAAATGCATTTGTAGGCCAAAATTAATCAAGCCAACTTGAAAATCTATTGTGATAGAATTGGAGTAAAGTTGCAAACAGTAATTTTTGCTATGTTACATTGTACCTGTAGGTAAGCATCTGGGCAGCAGTACAAATTGAAGGACAAGAGTGAATAAGAAAACAAATTATATTTGCAAAGATTTACTGGGTCTAATAGGCCCTAGAGTTCCTTGATAGTACCGTTTTAGTACAGTATGTGTGCAACAGGGAATGAAGACGACAACTAAATCAGATATTACTTTCATACAGAGTGAACGAAGCACATCCAAAAAAGGTTTTAATTCATGGGCAATCGGTGGGGATTTCCCTGCTGTAATGCCACATTTTACACAATTTTAGAAACCTTATTGATATTCTGCATGAATGAGCTAATGTCAGTATGAGGGTAAACCCCCATTCCCCAATATGAATTGATCTGTGACTCTGTGCGATATCTTTGTTACGGTACATTGATTTGTAGCATATATTTCAACCCATTTTAATACATACTGTACATGTACGTGTACAGTATGTAGGAAGATAAAAAGTTAAAGAAATTTTACACGTCAAATAGATGTACATGTATTCATGGTGACTCTGAATTTCCTTGTGACCAGCTTAAAGCTTCCCAAAGAAAATATTTTCTCATAAGTGGCCAATGGATATATTATTACAAACTGTATGTACATGTATGTTTATTTTGTCCATTCCCTGCTTTTAAAGATGAATTTCCTTCTTCAGCAATAAATAATATTTTCAGTATACATGTACATGTACATGTATGTACTAAACGAATAGAGAGTTTCTAGCAAGGGAATTGCCAATTTATATTGATTGCATTGTCATTTTAAAAGTATTTCTTCTTCCTCATCAAATCTTCTTCATGATTTTTCTACTACATTTATTTTAAAATCAATTTTGAGGCGATACCAGTTAGAATACAATGATCCGGCTCTTGGTACAGATGAATAGGTGATTTGAACACAGAAATATTTTTCATTATATTTATTTTCTTAAAGAATATCTATGATATCACATGCCAGAGAGCAAATAATATTACTGCAAATTGTAACTTGTAATTGTAAATTGTAACTCAAGTCTGCCAAGTGCCAACTAGTGTAAGTCAACATATACTGTACTTTTTTTTTATTGTCTGTGGGTGTTTCTAAAACAGAAAAAATAAAGGAAATACCCTGGATACATACTGTACTCTAGTCTACATGAATATACTATCCTTCAATATACTCTGTGTTTTTAGAAACTAATTTCATGCTTCACTTCCTCATTGCACATTGTTTGTACATTTGAAACGAGGAACTGCGTACTGAGGACAGAGCGAAAGCAGAAGAGCAACTGTCCGGACATACGCATACTTCCTTGCATATTTTGATGGCTCTTTGTGTAGCCATTAGACTCACGTGTATCAGTTGGTGAAAAGATAACAAATACTCAGGATCCATAGCATCGGTTAAGGACTACTCAAACATGTATGGTAGCCTGTAATTGGAAAACACTGCTTTTATTTTCATGATAAGGAATAGCATATATGATATGTAGGATATCACCAACTTCTCTCTCTCTCTCTTATTGTGTGATTATGTGGAATTAAAACTTGGCTGTTAGGTCGTATGATATTTTAGAAGCACATCTCTTTGCTGGTGAGCTGATATATATATTTGAACACAGACAGGTATAGTTCTTTGAAATGTTGTGTACTTGTATTAAAGAAGTATGTACCGAATGCATTAACAGTCAACAAAAACTCAGAAAATTTACAGGGACATATACAGTGTATGGTATTGTAAACAGACTGATGTGTTATCAATGTATTTACATGTACATACATGTATGTGAAGAATATATTGTATCGCATGGACATTGAACTCCTCTGGCAATACACCTTTGGAAAAATGTGTGTACATTATATGTTTACCAGGTACCGAGCAGCAGTAAAATTCTTGTATGTCATATTTTTTGCTAATGTACTTGTACCGCCCATTTTAAGGATCTTACATGTACTTGAAATTTCAAAATTAGGATGCCCTGGCAAAATTATACATCAAAAGTTTAAAAATTGTTGATCTTGCAAGTCGGCAGTCACAATTTTTTATTTCCCAATTTCAAACTATTTATATTAATTTTCATATGAATAATGATAATGAAACAAAGACATTCAAAAAAGGATTGTTTGCATACTAATTTTTATTTGCACGTGTTGAATGTAGATTTATAGAGATTGAGACCAAGTTCTGTGTTAAAACTCAAATTAATTTTGAATTGCTTGGATTTTCCACAATACGGCTGTTATCTCCTATTACGGTAATATTCTGCATAATCTGAGCTAGAGTTTACACCTGCATGTTCTAAAATTCTAATTTATAGAGGAAAGATATGTACAGTTTGAGGTCTATATTGTACATTTAGATATCATATATACTGTACAGTGTATATCATAAAAGATTATTTCTAACCAGTGGAACAAAGAAACATGGAAAAACAACTGAAAATTTCATGATTTTGAATTTTTGTATGAAAATGTGATGTGAAAGGAAAATATTTGCTTTATTTGCAATTCCAAGAAGGACTGAGGAGAAGGGACCTTGTGTTCCCCTCTGTTATCCAGACTGGTTTTGATTCAACAGATGAGTCATACAATATCCTACTGGTAGCTCCAGCTGTGTAGAGAATAGCAGCTGTAGACAAGAATGTCTAGTAGTACAGCCATTCTTATTCCCTGTTCAGATGAGAAGTAATTCATATGAACCTTGTATAAGGAAATGTAGAAGGGACGTAAGGCGCCACGGATTTATTCAACTGGCATTCGGAATGCATGTAGAATGCATGTAGAATGTCCTATTCAGAATCTATTGTTCGTTAATCCACATTCCAGAATGTACCTAGAATGTAGCTAGAATGCGGTAATTAACGTCTTAATTGGCGCATTCTGGGTACATTCTGGAATGTCCCATGAATAGGCCATCCGAACAAAGGCGATGCTCCATGAATAGGCCATCCGAACAAAGGCGATATCGATCGGCAGCGACTACCTTCTTGATATTGCGTGCCGGAATAGTTTCGATATAGAATGAACCATAAGAATTGTTTGAAATCAACAGATATTTAATTGGTTTCGCTTCTGTCTCTCCCGCGATCGGTTGCATTTATGGACTTACTTTTATTTCTTTCCGACGGCTAACCGGTAACATCAGTGATATTTAATTGTTTTCGCTTGTAGCTCTCTCTCTCTCACCATTTATTTCTCAAGCGTCGGTGATATTGTATTTGATTTTCTTTCTTTTCTTCAGCTTATTAAAGATGGTGAAAAGAGTAGAAAAAGATTGAGAAAGAATGAAGACAGATTTATTATGACATTCCCGCCAGACCGCCACAAATATGTTCTGAGTCGGCGCTCTCAGAACAAAGGCGCGTTACAGTGTCAAATATACGCGGTGTTTTGAAACGTTGGTGTTGATTGAGATGATGCCTCATTAAAGATGGTAAAAAGAGTAGAAGAAAGATTGAGAAAGAATGAAGAAAATAATTTGCATGAAAATGCGGATGAATCTGAATGATCAAAATGAGAGGAAGAAAGAGGATGCAAGAGATGGTGGGTGTTGAAAGATCTGAGGACTAATGAAATGATACATTTAGATAAAAAGCGAGAGTGGATATTTATGGTTACCATCTTATTTTTAAACTTTTTTTATTGGCAGGGATGGGGGTCCGTTTTTGTTTTGTTTTTTTTGGCCAGGGAGGAAGCAGCCTTGCCCCGTTGCCCCCCCCCCCCCCCTCCATGCGTCTGCGCCTGAAGAAAAGCACATGCGAATAATCTTATTTCCAAACCGAGACGCACATTATTTTGTTTGTGGTCTGTGCTTTTATGTTGCGTATAATTTGTTTGTTTAGCGCACATTATCCTACTTTACCCCCCACCCCCCCTTTTTTTTTTACATCACCTACTTTATCAAACCACTCTAATTTTTTAATTCCATCTCTTAGAAATAATGTTTTTTTTTTTTTTTTTTTTTTAATCTTTAATTATAAATAAAACTTACTTCATATTTCTTTACGAAATTTCATAAAAATTGTAGAGGGTGTGATTATTTATTCCAAAACAAATAAAGAGAAGGTCATATATAGATCAGTAGAGAGTGGCGGGGGGGGGGGGGGGTGAAAATTAAGTGAGAGGGGAATTGCAGAGAACGAGGGAAAGAAAGAGAATGCAAGAGATGGTGAAATCTAATTGTAGTCTTTATTATATATATTAGAAGTAAAAAGATTTCTTATTTCTTATTTCCAATCTAACTGTATTCTCTAAAAATTGAACGATGTTATCTCACGCCACATGGCATGTGGACAACAACATGACATGTGCGCAACAACGACATACATATAATGACATATTTATTATGGCATTCCCGCCACAAATATGTCGGCGCTTTCAAAACAAAGGCGCGTAACAATGTCAAATATACGCGTGTTTTAAAGTTTGGTGTTGATTGACATGACGCCTCATTTTAGATAACAAGGAGACAGTGTTGATTCAAGATAGAGATGGATTTATTATTATCGAGAGAGAGATTACAGGTGTAAATTGGCCGTATGCCTATCACAATCCTAAAATGTTGGATTATTTTGTAATACACAAATGTTTTTGTCATCGGAAATAATTGCTCCTCACTATGGCATTTTACCAGTCGCAACAAGGACATTCAAATAATGACAGATTTATTATGACATTCCCGCCACATGTCGGCGACCTCAGAACGGAGGCGACGTAACAATCATAAATATCGCGGTCTGTTTGAACTTCGGTGTTGATTACAACATTTCCAAGATACAGTCATCAATCCAACTTTCTACTTCATTCGTGCCTTTTCATCGTATCCACCAAAAGATCAATAGACATATCAGAATCTCGATATTTAATTGCTTTCGCTTCTCTCTCTCTCTCTCATCACTGCCCCTATATCGTTATCCTTGTTATAACTCTCGGTCTCATTGATTGTGACATTACTAAAACAAAAAAGATTGAAACGCCAATGACAATATTTTTTAATGGCATGCAAATATACACAAATAGGATACATAGAGCATTAAATACAATAAAGCGACCGCACCATTTTATTGGAAATGGAAACGTAATACCAAGATATTTTGTTTCTTCAATTGGGAGACAACGTGTTTTCGCTGTTATCAACTTCAGAAAATCAGAAGTTGGGAGAACGAATGTTATACCTTGTTTAAAAGATGAATACAAATAGCTCTTACTCCTTCTAAAAGATGCTCCGCGCTGTTTATATAAAATTATACTTATTCATATTCCAACACTATGTCGGCAGAAAATTGGAAAGACAAACAATTTATTTTATATAAATGTAATCTTTTTCGAGCAGGAAAATACTTGTATTAGAACTCGTTCGTAGCGTCAAAATTCATTTTACCGGTTAAGAAATAAAGCGGCCGCAACTTTTTTGGGAGAACGAATGTTATACCTTGGTTAAAAGATGAATACAAATAGCTCTTACTCCTTCTAAAAGTGGCTCCGCGCTGTTTATATAAAATTATACTTATTCATATTCCAACACTATGTCGGCAGAAAATTGGAAAGACAAACAATTTATTTTATATAAATGTAATTTTTTTCGAGCTGGAAAATACTTGTATTAGAACTCGTTCGTAGCGTCAAAATTCATTTTACCGGTTAAGAAATAAAGCGGCCGCAACTTTTTTATGGGAAAATAGAAACGTAATACCAAGATATTTTGTTTCTTCAATTAGGAGACAACGTGTTTACGCTGTTATCAACTTCAGAATATCAGAAGTTGGTAGAACGAAAGTTATACCTTGTTTAAAAGATGAAAAAAAATAGCTCTTACTCCTTCTAAAAGTGGCTCCGCGCTGTTTATATAAAATTATACTTATTCATATTACAACACTATGTCGGCAGAAATTTGACAAGGAAAACAATTTATTTTATATAAATGCCATCTTTTTCGAGCAGGAAAATACTTGTATTAGAACTCGTTCGTAGCGTCAAAATTCATTTTACCGGTTAAGAAATAAAGCGGCCGCAACTTTTTTATGGGAAAATAGAAACGTAATACCAAGATATTTTGTTTCAGAAGTTGGGAGAACGAATGTTATACCTTGTTTAAAAGATGAATAAAAATAGCTCTTACTCCTTCTAAAAGTGGCTCCGCGCTGTTTATATAAAATTATACTTATTCATATTACAACACTGTCGGCAGAAATTTGACAAGGCAAACAATTTATTTTATATAAATGCAATCTTTTTTCGAGCAGGAAAATACTTGTATTAAAACCAGCTCGTAGCGTCAAAATTCATTTTAACGGTTAAGAAATAAAGCGATCGTAACTTTTTTTTTATTGGGAAATGGAAACGTAATTCCAAGATATTTTTCCCTTCAATTAGGAGACAACGTATTTTCGCTGTTATCAACTTCAGAAAATCAGAAGATGAGAGAACGAATGTTATACCCTGTTTAAAAAGATAATTAGAAATAGTTCTTACTCCTTCTAAAAGTGAGCCGCGCTGTCGAACCTTATGAGGTATAGTCGCATTTGAAATCACGCATCTCTGATTAATCGCCAGCGTCTCGGGCATGCTTTTTCATCGCCCAATTCTCAAAAGTCGATCGATTTGCGCCTTTGTCTAGAGAACAAAGGGGCATTCCAGAATGCATTCCAGAATTCGTACAGAATGTGCGCATTCTGGAATGCCCCTTTGTTCTCTAGACAATAGGCACAGGTCGCATCGATTTTTTGGGAATGTGGCTAGAATGTGCGCATTCTGGATACATTCCAGAAAGATTACAAGGGCATTCTGAATGCATTCCGAATGTCAGTTGAATAAATCCGTGGCGCCTAACACATCAAAATAAGGGGCGCATATATCGTATTTGTATGAAGAAACTAGTTTTGAAGATGTGAATTGACCAGACAGAGTATGTTCATGATAAGTCTCGTCGGCTGTGTGGTTTTCATATGATATGACAGTCAGACTAGAATGAGAGACTGATTCTTTTTCAAGTTTTTATTAACAAAAAAGCTCAAACATGCATTTCCTCGCATGAATTAATTAATAACGCTCATCAGACTATGATCGTTTATAATCACTTATCATAACGCTTCATGTAAAAGCCCCTAGGAAGTGGTACCAGGTAGGATTTATTACTTGAATGCACTGAGCGCCACACCGTTGCTGGAGGTAAATCCAGGGTAAAGCCAAGGTAATAATATCCAAAGTCTTTTGGAAGCGCATAGACACGTCTTATCATAATCTGATTATGTGCTATAGAAGAGTGGCATATATACAGGTGTCTAGTAATATGCATAAAGCTATACGATGAATTTTTGTTGTCTGAATGAGGGGGGGGGGGATATTAGTAGCATCACCATGATCTAATAAATGGATGGAAATGGAGTTGGTAAAATTATATGGCATAATTGGAATGCTAGAGGTCAGTAAAGGTCACCCTAAACCAAATCAAAACATGTGCTTCCGCCTTTCGATATACAGTGTACATGCAGCTCTTCTTTGGCTGTAGACAATTTACAGTTATGGAAAGTTTCATAATAGTTTGGAAATATGCTGTGATCTTTTTAAAGGCATTATTTGACATATTTTATGCTACTGTAATACCAGAAATACTAACTGCATGAGACCTTGTTAGTTGTTAATGGTGGCCATACATGTTTGTAGCAAGGCACTTTCAAAAAATTTCAAAATCTATAGAATTTATATTCCATTTTGTTCAAGTCAAACTTTTGCAAATCTGGACACTTCAGAAATTCATAAAAGTTTGTTTAAAGGACAAGTCCACTCGAAAAATAATTTACTTTTAATAAAAGCAGAAAAATCAGATAAACCAATCAAAAAAAGTTTGAGCAAAATCGAATAACTAATAAGAAAGTTATGAATTTTTGAAAAAGTATGTAAAACTATGAAACAATGAGATTCACAACACAAATTGCCAAGATGGTTATCAGTTTGTGACGTCATGTCCTCACAACTTATCAATTGCTTTACATAGTTTAATCCCATTAATTTCCCTTTTTATCCCCCAAAACTAGATTTCCCATGCCTTTGCCCAGGTTATATGATTTGTATCATATTGCGTGCATGACATTTCCCAAAAACTTTTATGAATTTTGAAAAATTGATACTATTTTCTGAATATTGTATATTTATAATTATTGATTTTTATATAAATAGTTTATCAAAATTCAATTTTTCATGATTTAACTAGACAAAAATTACTCTTTATTTGTGCATCCACACAAAAACATATTACTAAAAATCTAACTTGGATACTGGTGTGAAGAAATAAGATTTTTAGGGTGAAAATAGGAAATTTATATTATCAATATAAAGAAAATAATAAGTGGATAGTGAGGACCATACGTCATAGACTCATGAGTGAGTTGCCAATTTGTGTAGTGATTTTCAAAGTTTTTCATGTGATTAAAAATTCATAACTTTCTTATTAGTTATCCGATTTTGCTCAAACTTTTTTTTATTGGTTTGTCTGATTTCTCTGGTTCTATTGAAAGTAAGTTATTTATGGAGTGGACTTGGGCTTTAATACTTGCAGAATAGTTCATAGTTTGCACACATCTCTGGTCATACAGCATGCCAAGATATGCCAAGATATATTGATTCAAAGATTTTCTTTATAAGAAAAAGGTATAGGGTAAAACTTTATAAAGTTCCACAGATTTTCAATATTCCTTTATTCCTGGGGAAATGGCCCCAAATCCTGAATATTTAACAGCATGAATTCACAGTGAAAAAGAAATATGTTTTTTTAATATTCATGCTTCACAGATCTCCAACAATGTCTTTCAAGAATCTGTTAAATGGCCGGACTCTGTGGTTTAGATAATTCTGGTTTTGATGGTGAATATGTTGAATGCAAATATTCCCTCTTCACCCTTTGAACTCGGGATTCCCCACTTCTACTCAATTGTTCTGATGGTCCCCTTGTTGAGAGACTGCTCATCTTTATTTGAGCAAATACATGCGGGAGACTTGGAGGTTTCTCACCCTTTGTGGAGCTTGGAAGTGATAATTCTATTCAGCGTGCTTTATAATATAGCAACTTGTATTAATGTTTTGTAGAATTATTTGAAGACAGCATCTCTTTATTCACTACAAACAGAACAGACTGTGTGAAAATTGCTTTCCGGTTGTGCTTTGAAGGTCTGTGTTAACAACACACTTTGTTTGATATACAGTAGCAGGGAACTTTATCAGAGAAACCAACCAGAGAAGGTGTGAAAGCTTGAAGATATGAGGACAAAGTACAACATTATGTAAAAAAATATTCTAGCATTGGTGTGTAGCATTGTTTATCAACAAAGCAAAGTAGAAACTAATTATTTTGCCAAGTTAGACTAAACAGTCAGTAAGTCACAGCATATCTTCTGTTGAGAGCCAGAAGAGTCTTCAGTCAAAGTTGAACCTACATGTAAGTTTACCGGGTAGACTTAGGTTCAACTTTGACCCCTTTTCTGGTTCCCAAGAGATGATATCAAGAGATTTTATTCTGAAATGGACCCACAACTAACTAGTTTTTCTTTCTGTTTGCCCCTCGCAGAGCCATTCTGAGGATGAAGCTAATCGCCATGGGAGCAGCATACATGTAGCACGAACCAGGTCTGAATTTGCATTTCCATGTAGTTTGTCCAAGTAAGAACAAGAGCCAATTTGGAACGTACCCTGAAGAGCATTGATGGCGCGGTCTGGCAACGGTCCATCATCCGTGCAAGAGTGGCTCCAATCGCTCCATCTCAACCAATTCCTCAATGACTTCCTCTTCTCTGGTTACACCGACCTGTCCAAGTGCTGTCACATAACAGAGGCAGACCTTGTGCGGCTTGGAATCACACAAGTTGGTTATCAGAAGCGCATCTTGAGCAGGTTGCCAAGCAAGGCAGATATCATCGTCATGGAGTTCTCTGGCCAGACCACTAATACCAATGGGACAGGTCCTGGACAGCCTGTGCCGTCGCCTCGCAAGGAGAAGAAAGCACCTGTTGTGAAATCCCCAAGTATTGATAAATCAGAGTACATGGAGATCACACCCCAGACAAACATGTCAATTCATGGTGCTTCTGGCAACAGCAAACTTATGATGAATGATGCTTACAGGAGCAAAAGCGATACTGAACTGCTAGGACCTAGGGCACAGAAGCCAGTTCCGATGCCAAGAGGTAAACCGGGTACAGTCAGGAGAAATGACCCTCCACCATTGCCGGAGAGGGGAAAGCCTGTTCCTCAGCCCAGAGGAGCTCCACCCATACCACCTCAAGCACTTCCTCCAGTGCTTCCGCCAGCTCCTCCTCTTCCTCCTCCTCCTCCTCCTCAAGTATCTTCCCTCCCTGTGAATCATATTACCCCTGATGGCACAATTGATAGTCAAACTGTACATGATACAAAGCACGCTAATTCTATGGAGGTTCCAACAGTCAGTACAAATCCTTTTAGCACGATAGATGCCCCCGAGGATATAGACCAGTTTGATCCCCTTGTAACCAACCCTTTTAACCCTTTTAAAAGCAGTAATCTAGCCACTCAGGAGGTTCCCCAACCTTCTGTTGTGGCCTTGGAGCAAACTGTTGTGCATGATGGTCCTGAAGGCAAACCAGGACTTGATCTGAGTACCAGGCCTGTTCCGCCTCCACCAGTTCCAGTTGAGCCATCCCACTCACCTGCAGACGATCTACTTCACAGGCCAGTACCTCAACCCCCTGAAGTGACTTCCTTCAAGGAGGGAGACAAGGATGCTCAGGAGGACCTCTCATCACCACCACCTCTTCCTGGAAAGCAGAAGTCACGACATCCTAGGTCAGTATCGGAACCAAATAATTTGAACGAGTTCCTTAAAACAAGAAATCCTCCACCACCGCTTCCTTCCAGGACTGTGGAAGAGAGTCCTAACCAACTCCCTCCCCTTCCCCCTCGACCACTTCCTGTTCCTGAAGTTGCACCACCCATGCCTGAAAAATCTCCCACGATATCGATATCTTCGATAGCTGATCTTGAAATGTTAGATAAATGGATGAATGGAACTCCAGAAGAGAATGCAAATATTGACAGCAAGGACCTTAATGAAAGCACTTCAGATGATAATAGTATTGTACAGTTAAATACTAGCAGAGATTGTGCGTCGCCATCGATAAATTCCAGCAGAAAAAGTGACCACTCGAGCAGGAGCAGCCAAGATGACACCCACATGGCATCAGCTACAAATTGGCCTGATTCCGATCACAGTGATATACCATCTACCCATGTGTCACTGAATCCCAGTAGTACCTTATCAAGTGTTGCCTCAACAGACAGTGACAAGATTATCTCTATCCTTGATGATTACAGTCGGTCTGGAAACATGACCCCCAGTCAAGGAATCCCAAGCACTGATACATCTTTGAACCAGGAAGACTCTACTGAGGATCTCACAAACTTTAATATTGATGGGGTTCTCTGGGAACAGGAGTCACGACCGCCTGCTCAGACCCACACTGTCCAGTGCCATAGGAATCCTCCTCCTGTTGGTGGTCCATCAGAAGATATATATCTACCATTCTGGGAATGTTCCACTGGTCTTGCCCGACCACCAAGCACCGTTGATGGGGACATGCCTGAATGTCCTCCACCACCGTTACCGAGCTTGGCAGCCCGTAATCTACCACCAACACCAGTTGTCCAAGCCTTACCACAAAGCACCACTGAAAGGGACGTGCCTGAAGGCCCCGCACCTCCAGTACGGACATCAGCAGCCCGTCCTCTACCACCAACACCGGTTGTCCAAGCTTTACCACAAAGCATCACTGAAAGGGACGTGCCTGAAGGCTCCCCACCACCAGTACCGACATCAGCAGCCCGTCCTGTACCACCAGCACAGGCGGTACAAGGTAGACCATTAAGTGCTCTTGATGGGGACATGCCTGAATGCCCCCCTCCTCCAATACCGGCCTCAACAGCCCGTCCTGTACCTTCTCTGCCAGAAACCAACATTCCTGATGCACCCCTGAGCGCTCCTCCTCCTATACCCCATCGGACGGCTCCTCCAGTCCCTCCTGGCAGGATGGACTCTCTGAGGATGGATAAGCCTCCCCATTCCACAGAAGGCATCCTCAAGCAGCTTGGGCATGACCATATGAAAGAGGCAGAAGATGGCTACGACTTCCTGGAACTTCCAATTTCATCATCTCCAAGCTCTTTGCCAGAAGAGGATGATATAATCATGATTGACTTCCAAGAAGATGACATTGATACTGATGAGGAAGACAGCTTCCATATTACCATTCCAGACGGAGCAAGATCAATTGACTCGGTAAGTCATACTTTCCTCCAATTTAACATGCTACTTATTGTGCTACATGTATATTTACATGTACATATTTATTCCTTTACCAACTCAGCCTCAATGTAGATCTTCGTTTTCCCATGATATTGCTTTTCTACCTAATAGACATGAAAGCATTTTATTTCTCTCATGGTACATGTACATGTACACTTACAATATTTTGTTAAAAATACTTTGGGTCTCACATTGGAGTACTTGTACATGTAAATAAAACTGTTTATTATTTGAACATGTTAAAACCTATGCGCAGTAGAGCCATTGTACACTTCATAGAAATCAATAAGATATGCACAAAATCATATCAAACAAACTCTAGGGATTACTTAAACAAAGCCTAAACAGTTCCTTGAAAAGCTCTGTAGAGATTAGAGCCTTCAGAGTTGCTTCTCGTCATAGTTCCTGTTTCAGATCCTCCTTGTTTCCTCCATGACAGGCGAAGGATCAAATCCCACTGATAAATAAGTTGTGTTTACATTCCAACGTTGTGCTTACCTGTCAATATATATCGGTTGTAACAAAGGTTTAGTAATAGGTAAACATTATCTTTTAGTACCAACTAGCAGTAGAAATGATTAATTAGAAGATGCTCAGATTCAATTGTTATACTATGTTTTGGGTGGTAGTTATTTTATTTGCCATTCAAATCATGAATGTCAATTGCTGCCACAAGTAACCTACCGCATTACAATTTTATGCAAGACATATATAGATATGCATGACTGTTTCTTCATGGACATACATATAAGTAGCAGAAGCCTCCGTAGGCTTTCGCATCTATCTAGTAGTCGATACAAGAATAGTGGTGTTTGGGACTACGTGGAGGAAGAAGAATGCAGGAAGATCTATTCTTTGTATTATGAGGAAAATCTTCCATGGAGTCTTGTATTTGATGTAAGAAATGTAGGTGTTATTTATGTACAAAGCTTTTTAAATAATAACTGGGGCAAAGTTCCCTTAGCCCCCATCTATTTTTTTCTAAAATTTTACCCCAAGGCTTTCCCTATATTTTGGCAGATTTTATCATGTTCATACCCATATCAGTGTCCAACATAAGTGGAAATTGTGGTATAAATTTTAGCTAGCTTGATCACTTTATTCACCAAATTAATATCAATGTTGGAAATTAATCATGTTGTTTCATCAGTAAAGGGACTTAGAGTGTGGCATTTGTCAGATTTTGTTATCAGATTTACGTGCAGGCATTGGCTAGGGGCCGTACCCCAGGGAAACCAACTAGGACCATTGCTATTTTAACCCCTTCTCTGCTTCTGACCTACATGTATACACTGTATGGAACAAGTTTGAATTTCAATCCTTAGTTTCGTTGCTAAATTTGGCATATAGCTGCTTTCATGGGAATAAAGTTTACAATGCGTGTACCAGTTTCTGGTTCAAGACAAAAATATAGCAATTAGAGTCCAGACAAGTTGTACAAGATTAAAATTCTCAACCAAAATAAGACTTTAGGACTTAGAGAAAACAATAGTCAAAAGGGTTCAGCAGGATTTGTCACTGATATCACGGAAGGGGTTAATTCTAGGAGCTCAAAATTATCATTTCAAATTATCAACAGTTAATATCTAAATGACAGGAAACTTCAAGTTCATGTAGACAACCATCATTCACGCAAAGCAATTAATGTTAAATTAATTAATTAAAATCCATAGTTTGAGGACAATAAGTTGGGTTAGAATTTGGAGAACCTGAAATTCAGTTTAATCTTGCTGGTTTTTAGGTGAAATAATCACACATTCCACAGCATTAGCTGCTGAATTAGATCGAGTTAAAATTGGCAAGTAACTGAATTCTATCAACGGCAGATGATACAATTAATTTGCAGTATACAAATTCTATATGATTTGTCTGTGACTCAATCAACTTTGAGATCTGAAAACTAATTAGATGCGTGCATGTTAGAACTTTTGAGCTAAACAATCGTGAAGTAGCTCTGCATGGATACAATCTGACCTTAGCCAGCTAACTCAATTAGCACTTAGTTGGCACAAAACATGGGATTCATTATCTGAAAGCTCTTTTGCTTGTTCAAAATTGGATGTGCTTTGCCTGCTTTTGGAGGAATACATTTGCCATGATCACAGTGTTTTGTTGCTCGTCATAATATACACATATCTTAGTATGTTTGATAGCTGACTTTTGCCTGAGACAATACTAGTGTTTCATGTGCTTGTGATAAAGGAGAAATAAAGTGAATTGCATTTTTCCAGGCCCATTTTGAAATTTCTAGGAATTACATGGACATGTACATGGTCAAGGGCATGTGTGAAGCATGCTAGTAACAAAGTTAGAGTGAAGTGAAGTCCTTCTCCAACGATGAAGGATTTGCATTGATCTGACTTCGGAAGTTCATGTTATACATATGTTTGTCGTCAAGTTAGAGAAAATTGAGCAGAGTTCGTCATTAAAGACCAATTTGGTAATTGTGAGGAACTACTGGACCAGGGAAGTGTATTGATCTGATTTCAGAAGTTCAGATTCTAAACGTGCTTGTGAACAAAATTAGCTGAAGTGCACTGGTCAAGACCTTATTGATAATTTGAGAGGAAACATACCATCAGGAACAACGCGATCAGGCACTTGCCGTGACTTCAAAGACTTCAATATACCTTGAATATACCTTGAAGGCCACACCTCACCACACCTCACCACACCTTGCCACACCTCACCATAGTTCACTCTCTAGATACATTCAGCTCTCTTTGATAAAGAAGTATCCATCAGTTGATCCATGTCTGTAATAAGCTGTGTTTTGACTTCCACCATGCAGGGTATATCGTCCACCGGAGCTGCGGATGATTCCTTCGATAGGAAGAGTTCCTACTATGCAAGTATACGCCAGTCGGCCAGACCCTACCAACGGAAGGTCCCTGTAAGTTCAAATTCCTTTTGTTCAAATTCCTTATGTTCAAATTTCTTATGTTCAAATTCCTTATGTTCAAATTCCTTATGTTCAAATTCCTTATGTTCAATTTTTTATTGTTTAGGCAACGTTAGAAATACAAGGGAGTAAATATATTGATGTATATATTTCTATAAATTTCTCTTTCAAGCTAGTGAAATATTTGAAAATATCCTTTTTCTTAGACATTAATTAAAAAAAAAATATTTGTTAAAAGTTTAGAAATATCCCCTGATTTTTTTATTTGTGTAGGGTTGGTTTTACATTTTACTATGTCTAGCTTTTGACTTTGTTTTTGGTTGAATATGTCAAAATATACAAAATTAGATATCTGGCAGTTCTTTTCTTCCTGGCATGATAAAAAAAAAATCACATGTCAAGATACAAGTGGTAAAAGTTATTCATGTAGCCTTATTTTTTATATTTTGTTGTATAGCCAGAAATCTATGGATATTCAAGACTTCTATATTTGACAGCTTTTTGTGGGTGGCTCTCCCTAATGAATGTAATGATAATAATAATTATAATATATAGGATTTATAAGGCGCCAAATCCACTTAAAGGACAAATGCTCAAGATGCACTAGCACATAACAAAAATACAATATAAAAGAAGAAAAATCAAATCAACCAAAAGCAAATTGGAAAAGATAAGTTTTAAGGTTGCTTTTGAAAGATTCTACTGTAGGAATATCTCTGATCCCTCAATACAACTGTAAACAATTCCAGAGTGATGGCCTGGCACGAGCGATTGCTCTCTCTCTCTCCCCCCACTTGTACAATGTAAACTAAGTAAAGGGAGGTTTCTACAAACTGCAGGGCCTTCGATATGCTTTTCTGTACATTTAGATGTATACATGAGATCAGTTTGATCAACTTTTAATAAAGAAATGTCTGAAATATTAAATTGCAGGAGGAGGCTAGAAGGAGGCTGTCTTTGAGGTTATCAACAAGGGGTCCCATTCCGGTAAGTTTAACCATTTCCATCAATTTATTTGACTTTGAGTACATTATTCCAACATTCTTATCTATCTGTTTGTATTTTTATTTGTATTTGAGCTCCAACCTTATGTTTAGGTTGCAGTAAAGAAACAATAACATATTAGTAGAAATCATATTACTAATCCTTGTAGTCAAGCATATATATATATATATATGTATTTTACTGTTTAATCTTTAGTTTGAATCAATTTTTGATTGAAGTTCAATGATTATCCCAGATATAAGAATATTGTTGATTATTTTAAAGCTATTGAGAACTATACAAAGTATATATTCACTTTCTTTGTTTTGACTCCTGATTATAAAAAGTTGCAAAATTTGCTCATGAAAATTACATGTGTATCTGTACTGCTACTAACCATAGTGTTGTTTTTGTGATGATTTATTGCTATTTCATGAAGCAGAAGTTTGATACGATTCACCAAACAGGAAAGCTGTTTTTAACAAATGACAATAAAGGTGGCCAGATAGCCAGAAAATTCCAAGAATTCAGTCCCTGTCATTATGCCAATTTTGCATCAAATTTCCTTCACAATTCCACTGAAATTTCCATGAAATATAGGAAGTTTGCTCCTAGAATGTTGCTTCCTGTGAGTATTTCCAGTATACATGTAGCTACACATTTCCTGAACTTCTGTGAAAAATTTGTTATGGGGTCAAGACCTGCAACTCAGAATGCAGTTTGTGTGATTTAAAAAAAAAAAAAAAATTGGCAACAGTGATTTATGATGCCATTACACTTAGTGGGTATTTTCATTGCAGTTAGGATCAATCATATTAATTACACCAATTACACAGGACTGTTGTAGCTTTAAAATTTATTTTTGCAAAACTGCAATGTTATAAACAAGGATCCACTAACAAAGATGAGGGTTCACATAGGACCAAACAAAAATCGAATATGCAAAGTAAAAGAAAAACTGGGAAAGCATTTGTTTTAACTACAGTACACAAGCAGTAGGAATCTCAAAGTTAATTGTTTTTATTGTGTTATCGCGCTTATCTTAAGATCTGTCATGGTTTGTAGCTTTGAATTAAAGTAAAGTTTCTTAACCATGAGAGCAAAACTGCAAGATAACTTTGAAGTTTAAGACTACAACCTAAACTTGATGTTCACAGATTGTCATGTGAATCTCATTATTGTAGAAATTGTGGACATTGATAATAGGAAGGAATTTGCATGTAGGATTTCTAGTGTGGCTACACTTAATGCCAAATTTATACTGTAATTCATTCTGTAATTTAAAATTCAATGACTTTGCAGAAATGTTATTTCTTGTGGAGTACCCGTAGGACCTTTTGTAAATTTATAAAAAAAGTCACACATTGCTCTGAAGGCAAATGTTCACAGCAGGTGTCTTTTTTCTTCCAAACTTTCAAGTTACTTTAATCTGACATACAATGGAATAAATATCATCAAGTTTCCAGATTTTGAATGCAGGATATTTATCCTTTCTTGATATAAGATCCTGTTGAATTGTGTGAATTCACAGAGTGCCAAAATTATACAAAATATGTAATCACGAATCCTATATCCTTGTTTGGAGACTAAAGGAGAGAATGAAGTAAAATAACATGAACAATGTCTTTGTCCATCCTGAATAGTGTTTGGTTTGGCTTCATGTGTCTTATAAATGAAGAAATGAATGCAAACAGAAAGATCATATTACTTTGCTTTGTAGCCTATTTGTTTTTGTCTATTTTATATTGATATTAAACACAAATTAGACAGCTTGTTACTGGGATGTGTTTCTTATCATTGTAAAAGAGTCACATATCCCTGTTAATGGCATGGACTGTTATTTGACAGTTCTATAAAATAAAAAAAAACACTAATTTTGCGCACATGAAATGTTTATGAATTTCACGATTGGTTCAGATTTTGTGAAGTTTGCTGCCTGGATAAGAGTGAATTACAACTGACGTAATACTGAAATGATATAACAATACTTTCGCAGGGAGCTACATGTGTATACACATAATAATAAAGTACACAAATTGAAAAAAAATTATATACTGAATAATAAAGAAATTTATGAATATCCTGCAAATTTTCAGCACTTCAATATATTCTACAAAGTTGCATTTTCAGATAGTGTTTATTTGGATAAATTCCAACGGGCATTGGCTTATTCAGCAAGAAATTTAAGAACTACATGACGTGTGGGACGTCTTTCTCTTCTCTGGCAGTCTTTGAATTAATTGTATAAAATGTATTACGTCAGTCGATACTTTTTATCTTTCTTCAGGCAGAAATGTATCGAGGCACAAGCAGTTTTAATGTTCTCGTAGAGTTACTTTTACTATATATAAGTACAATTAAAATTGAAATGACGTAAATCAGTATAAAGTGTTATTGGGGCAGCAAGATAAAAGAAGTGACGTCCATGTATATGTAATCAAATGTTTTCTTCAAGAGTTGATGTCTCCAAAAGTTGTTTTCGCCAAAACTGAGAGATAAGGTCAGCAAAATTCATGCCATGTTTCTCAATTTGTTTGGCAAAAATTCACATATTTTGGAGGTGAATAACCTAAAGAATTTTTGTTTTCGTTGAACACCACACAGTGAAAAATATTAATATATACACGTACAATGAGATTGCATATTATCATATATTTGTTTTTAAATATACAAGTAAGCAAAAGTGCACTATAATATCATAGAGAGTCGTAGTCGTTCCATTCGCTGTTGTGTACATGTAGCATATGATCGCACTTGATATTGAATGATGAATAGGCCCGATGTGCATGAACAATGTCAACATAGTTTATTATTGAAGACAATGAGGAAATGAGTAATAAAAAACAACACATCTGTAGCATCTGTAACTGTAACGATATCAACTAAATAATACATTCAAACTACAGTACATATTTTTGGCCGCCCGCAAGAAGAAGGCCCTAACAGCTTTGTTGTGTCAATTACTGTCAGAAAAGCCTTCTTACGGGCAGCCGGCAATGTACATGTTCACAGGAACAAATATATGTTGTCTGTATTCAGTAGATTTATTTAATGTTTTTCCTTCAGATATTTTAATCAGTCTCTCATTGATATTATGCATATTATTTTTTCTGCAGAGATTTAACTGCAAGTATATAGCTGGTCCTTTTGACCAAAAGCATATTTAAATCAACTTCTAATGATGAATGAAAGTAGCTGAATAACAAGTAAATGATTAATCAGCATCGGTGTATCACTACATGCATATAGAAAGTCTGGATATTGTTTCTATCAAATATCATATTGTGCTGATAACGTAATAAACACTTCCTCTTTTGCTATCACGCAGACACATCAAGTACAAATTGTTTCCTATTTCATATTCAACTAGGTTTGTGGCTGCAATGTCAGTTATGATGACATCCTGATGGTAAATTGTCATTTGATTGAATACCATTTAGTCCAGTGATCATATGGTTTACATTGGGTCTATTAAACAGAATTGTAGACAGCACCCTTTCATATATTGTTCAATACTAATCAGTCATCTCCAAGAAACAATTTATATATTTTGTCCAATAACTATTTTCATCTATTTTCCTACATTAAACAAAGTATTATTCTGCACCTACTGTATGTCTATACTGTCAAACATCACTTTATCTATTATATTTGGGTTGTTCAATGGCCGTTTTGTTTAATTTTCATTTAGGCGAAACCAAGTCTGTTTATTATATGTATGTATAATCATCACTGAGTGTCTAATGACAATGTACCTTTAGGCATTACGTTTTTAAAAATCATTTTGGTCCAATATTGACAAATTATTATCTCTAATAATCTTTTTGTTTACCGACCAAATACAATGATTATAATATTTGTTTGGTCTCATGTTCAGATTGTCTAATGTCTGTTTAATCTTTTGTTTTATTTAGTCTAGTATTCATATAGGTATACTACTAACAAATACATGTAGCTACATGATATGTCACGTTGGTATACCAATGCAGATTAATATACTTTTTAATGTCATATTCTTTAAAATACTATTTAATTCTTGAAAACAAAAAGAAGTGTCCTGATCTAAATTAGTTGATCATACATGTATCCTGCCAAATGATGATTTTTTATTTATTTATTTATTTATTTATTTATTATTATTATTATTATTATTTTTGTTTTTTTGTTTTTTTGGGGGGACATTACTGAACACAAGTTTTCTATTTTAGGGGGGATTTATTTATCAAAATTCAGATGGGCCTTCATTATTTTTCTTTTACTACCAGTAACAGGTATGCATCTACTCCATGGATCAGATTAGAAACTAGAAATGAAAAAAAAAGAAAAAAAAAATAGCCAAAAGGGAATATTGTGAAAGTTTTTTCTAGTAATAAAAGAATGTACTGTAAAGTAAATAGTTAATTCAAAGCTACAGCATACATGTATGTAATGACATTCTAAAATAGCCATGAGAAATGGATGCTGGCTCTCCAGGTTATGAGATTAAATTATGATCTAAGTGTATGTACATATACTGTACAAATTATTCATGTTTGCATTACTGAATATGCACTGCACACAGGTTATTTTTAAAGTAAAAAACGAATACTGTAATGAACAAGACTTGACAAATTGCAATTTGTATATGTAAATCTCATTTTAAGTTCAATTTTCACCTTTCTTGCGGTAGATAAATCTTTCATTGCCAGAAATGAAGTAAGACAAGATAGGGAATAGAACAAGTGTCATTGGACCAAAAGGCTATAAACATCACTTTTTGAGATTTTATTTAATATCATTATGTTTCTTTCTTTCTTTTTTTCCAGGTGAAGCTTGAGAAAAGTGGCTATTTATGGAAATGTGGTACTGGGTAAGTTACATGGACAGCATCAAAGTTAAGAATAAGCCAACTCATATGGAAGACCGTGATTGTGAACTCTTTGACATGTTGCCAATTCAAGGAGTTAATACAAATTTACGTATGAAAATTCCTGGGGGTGTTTCACAAAGATCCAAAGTCGAACTTAACTCTAAGTTGGACTTAAAAATTATGGAAAGCCATTAGCATCTTTGAAAACATTTTGTAAAAGTTATTGTAAATGGCATAAAATGTTAATTCAAATCATTCATATTTTCTATTATCATGGGAGATTCTATGTTCTTGATGTGGAATTTATAAAAAGTCTAAAATACTTGAATTTCTGCTTTTGAATATATTTTATTTTAAGGCTCCAATGGCTGTCCATAATTTTTAAGTCCAACTTAGTGTTAAGTTCTACTTAGGATCTTTGTGAAACACCCCCCTGGTGTCAAAATGACATTTAGTAGTACATTTTGCGTAAAGATTAATCAGCAGAATTTGATACAGAACTGGGCAATCGTTTAGTCGGGCAGTTATGCCTGTATTTAATGATCATACTAGTTTTTAATTACCGGTATCATAATTTTCAAATCCATTAATTTGTTTTTTTATGTGTCATGAATCCTTATTTGTTTTTCTTAATAAGTATATTTTGGCTCATTGCAATCTGCGACAAACACTGAATTGCCCTTTCACTGCATGTGGCAGAAAGCCATACATTGTAACATGAGACAAGTTTGGGAAATAGGTTTAGGTTATGGGACTAAGCGATTAGAAGTGGATTGACATTTTGGACTAAAAAAATGTCATGGATTGTGGTTTTATTCTTGGCATCACTCTCGGACTTTTGTCTGTTTGGAGCCTGAAGGGCATTAACTCTGTACAAAGCGTTTGAGTTAACACCCTTCTATGTGCAAACAGACATTATTCTATGCGTTACCAAGAATTGGGCCATCCATACGGGCAGGAGTTAAATTACATTGAATGGTGATTCAAATACCACTTTCTTTGTGCATTTTCGTTTATTTAAATTTTTCATACCTCATTTCCTCTGATCTTCATTCACAAGCAGAGTATACTACAAGTAATGAAGCAGGTTTATTCTAAAATAATTCACCGTTCATGTAATTTGATTATGCAGAATCAAAATATTATAATCAAGAAACATTAAATCACATTATTTATGCTCAAAATAGTGACATTTGGATCCTGATTCAAAGTCAATTTTGAATCTCACTAATCCACCATGTCCAATCAGTTTAGTTTGCCAGGGGTTGCATCGCTATTTCATTTAGGGCTACTGGATAACTAAATTGGACAAGTGGTAATTCACACAGGAAAAGCACAACCATACACCTGTTAACACTTGATCAAACCAATTACCCTATGGATATTGTTTATAGAAGCATGATTATGGCTCAGTTAATGGAGCGATTAGATCACCTATCCCTATGCAATAGGAGTTAATTCCATCTTCATAGTTATGGGAGATGGGATTGAGTAAGGATTAGTTTTTACGTCATTCGGATAGGTTGTCATGAGGTCTGCTAGTCTCAGTTTATCTAGTATTGGGATACTAGTTCAAAATCATATCATAGCTATGAATATTTAATGTGTCATCCATGAATAATTACTGTTTTTTGTATGCTCTGTAATGATAATGTTTATATTTACTTAATGTTCAATACACCATCATTCATCTGTTTATAGCCTATCTTGTTGGCAGTGTCAGTACTGAGGTTTACATTATAGCCACAGAGATTGACAGTGCTTACACAGTGGTTAGCATTTCTCTCCATGATTGAATTAAAAGCTATATTTGTGGGTAAATTGTTGATATTAAAAGCAGGGTTTGGTTAACAAAATTTTTCTTTCTGAAAGGGAAAGTACAACCACAAAAATCTTTTTATACCGAACATGTACCTGTGTATCTTTGACATTAAAGATAACTACAGTAGCCTACTAATGACATATGGATACAGTTTTGAAAATAGATGAATTGTTCATTACTTTATCATAACATATGAGATAATCATTTTTGAAACGTGAAATAAAAAAAAGATCAACATTTAGTAGAGTTACGAAAATAAGCTTTGCTTTGTTGATTCAAATAGCACCTCAAACATTTGATTTTAAGTGGATTCTTATAATTAACAACAATTATTATTATTATCATTATTGTTATCATCATCATAATTATCATTATTATCATCATCATCATTATTATCATCATCATTATCATCATCATCATCATCATCGTCATCATGATCTTCGACATCATCATCACTACTTCTACTGCTACTACTACAACAATGCAAATATTTTCTATTCTCCCGAATTTACATTCAATCGTTTGTCTTTATCTTACTATCAAACTTAAATTGAGTATTTCACTGCAATGTTATTTCTATTTTGTATTTGTATTTTTCATTGTAGGAGACAAGGAAAGGGAGGATTCCGTAAGAGATGGTTTGTCTTCAACGGGAAGGAGTTACGCTACTATGAGAATGAGAGAACGGTAAGCCATTTTGTGGTTAATGTGGGGAAGTTTGTTTGTTTGTTTGGTTGTTTTTCATCTAAGCCCAAATAAAGTACATAATTATCATATATTTTCCTATTGGCATTACAGATTAACTAGGTTACTGATAAATGATTATTTTCAAATGAGCATTCGTTTGTGCCACATTTATTATTGCTGTTATATCTTTCTAAATGTACTATGGAATTTGATTTTAACGGTTCTGTATAAACCTTATGCTTTTTGATGTAAATATGTTCATTTTTATTCAGGGCCTATTACATGGAAGACCACTACTTAAGGGTGAATGGGCTACCCTGACAAAAGATGACAAAGTTTCACAATCGTACAAAATCTTGAGTTAAAAGAAAAGAAAAATAATCAATCTTCACAAGAAGAAAATGAACATGATAATTTATAAAAGCAAACCATTTGCTATGTTTATGTTTAGGATTGGGATTATGGGTTAGGATATGCATTTGCATTGCACACATCTTTACCCAATACACATTAATATGCAGTATTTCCAATATATTAGTACATGATTTAATAGCAATTATGATTTTATAAATATACCCTTGCCTGAACTTCATTAACCCTTTTAACTGCTACTATACAAGGAAATGAATCTGTTGAGTAATAATAATTTTTTTTATGGAGCGCATAATAAATATTTACATGTTCGTTTCTCTTTATGATGTACAGTTTACAAGCAAAGTGTGAAACATAATACACAATATTAAGTACCAAATCAAACATTATACAAGTTAAGGTTATTACAATTTGGGATACAATTTTGAACAATTAACATTATAACAAAGCAAATGAAAATGTACACCTTATGGCCCGAATTCACAAAGGAGGTTTGTCGACAAACCTCCTTTGTGAATTTGGGCCTATGAGTTCAAACATACAATAGAAATCAACATCTGTATTGAAAAGAGAGAGAGAGGATGTTCTGTTAACACAATTGGCAAACTAAACTCTTAATTCCACGGATTGAAAATACATGTCATTTAATTACACAAGGATAAGTACATTTACATGTAGGATGTGTAGTATTCCATTGTTCTTGTGTACACATGTATAACAATGTATACATTGAGATAATTGAAAACAGTTGTAGTATAGCAAGTAATATTATCCCTTGGCATTATAAATGTGAATGTATGTGTATATAGTCTCCCCTGTAAATACCATTTATACATGTACTCAGAGCAGGCTTCATGTGTGTTGGTTACTTGTATATTGATATGACAACCAGTTTCAGTTTTGTTTTGAAGATCACGGCGGGCGGGCGGGATCCAGTTTACTTTCTATTACTGAGTCTCAAGTATACATGTTGTTTGAATCCTGGTTGTCAATCCAGGGTACATACTAGCCTACATGTATTTTATGTTTTATGATGGAATATGATATGATATCAAAGCTCATAAAATGCTCAGAGTTAAGGGAATTATTTAAAAGGTTTTTATTTCATGACTTGTTTTATGGTCTTCTATAAATGGACTGAAACTGGACTTAACATTGCAAATAAAATATGGCATAGTATAAGAACATGTACAGTAATCAGTTCAACATGATCTTAATGCAACATGTCTAACAGAAAATGAAAGAAAAAAGGTTACCTGAATTATGACTTTTAATTATAATTGCAAGTAATTAAGTTATTGACAAATTAATGTTATGAATTAGCTCTGTGTCGGTTTTCAAAACTAAAATAACAGGTAATTTAAAAACCTTTGAAGAATCTTTTTATTAAAAGAAATAAAGAATGTAGTTTTTTTCTTGAGTACACAACTACACATTTATTTTCATTCATTTTGATTCTTTGGAATTTATATGATGCATAAATGTCTTTACCTATTTGTTCTCTAAATAGTGAAAATTTATGAACATGAACGTTGAATAGAGCCCTTTTTAGACTGCCAAACACAGGACGTCCACAGGAGGACATCCCAGACCCAGTCTGGTGCGAACACGGAGTGTAATCTTTATGAAAACACGAGGTAAGGTCACGGCGCCCTTTCAGTTTGCAACTCAAACAAGGGGTGCACTCGGTGTGCATTTCCGTCTGGGGTGATCTCGAGGTACGTTTCCGTGACAACGCCGCCAATCGGGCGCGCGCTTTTCGAATTTTGTACAAGAACAGTTTCTCATACCGAAATATTTATTTTACTTATTTCACATTCTTCGATTAAAACCTAACCTAAAAAATAATTAGGTACATATTTGGTATTTATAGACTTAAATTTATGTTTAGAACATTTAAAACTATCATAACATGCAGTGATACGATGCAATGACATCGACAGCGCGCGCAAATCTGAATGCTGATACACAGAGCTGATACTTCCGGTTCCGGAACACACGCCGTGTGCGTGCCGAGGCGATTCAGATCGCCAAAAACACGAGGTGTCCTCCGGATGTCGTGCTAGACACACCCTAGAAACTCTAGGATGTATTTTACCTCGTGTTCACCCTTTGTTCGTGCTGTGTACACCCGGGTGTCTTTTTCCGCGTCCTTTCAGATCGCCGGTAACAGTGGATGAACAGTGGATGACGTCCGGACGTCATCCACTGTTTGAGGTTCAATCTGAAAGGGGCTTTATATTCACACAAATATTTCAAGGCAAGAATAAAATGTAGGGCAATAATATTTCTTCTCCAAAATGAAATAAAATGGCCTGGAGAGTACATTTCATTTATTTTGAGGTGATAGCAGAAAAATAGGTACCACACAGAAAGAAATACAGACAGTTGGGGAACGGAATAACAGACAATTTTTGATAAACAAAGAAACAGGAACTGGACGAAGGGAAATACTGAACTTTGGCCTCGGATCCATCTTCTGTTTTTATTTTGTTGCCTTAAAAGGAATTTTTAAACTAACAGTTACTTTAAAGAAAATAGTGTTAGTTTTGGTGAAGAAACGACATGTTCATTGTAAATATGAGTTCTTGAGTGTATCCATACATCTTTCATTTATTTCATGTAACAAAATATTTGGTTGTGATTATCAAATAGTGATCTCTAAACTTTTTTTTTTACAGTTACTCTGAATCCTGCAAACTTCTAGACATTTACCTGTGTGAATGTCCAAACAAAATTACAAACTTTTAGATACAGACTGAAACAAAACAAGTCAAATTTTGCAGCATTTAAAAACGAAAAATCAAATGTAGTTTTGAAGAGTTGTAATGACAAAGATAATGTAAATGTTATACAAGACTAGAGGATCGTAGGGGGGGGGGGGGGGGGGAGGGGGTTAGGGGAGGCTGATGTTTCTAGCCCAAATATCAACTTATATATATCTGTGAGTGAGTGAGCAGAAATTTAGACATTCATTTTAATCTATAATGCCAATGTACTTTTATCATGAAAATCAATTAAGTAACGTATAAACATTTCAAAAAGACCACCTCACTGCCTGAGCATTGGGTGATAGGTGTCCACATATAAGATGAACGTTGCCAGAATATTGGTAATTTCACACTTCTTGTACGCATGTATGCCTTTGATATTGATATACATGTACATTAAAGATATGGTCTGTTGAGAGCCCAAAGAGTGTTAACTCTGTTATTAAAGTGAATGTATGATTGAATGCCCTTCTGGCTCCAAACTGATGATATGATGAAGGTCTCTATTAAAGGGACTATGTCCCATTTGCAGGCCAAAAAAATGAAAAAGTTAAATTCCAACTGCATTTAAAAGATAATACTAATTTAGAACTTCCCTAAAAAAGGAGGGGCTTGAAAATGTCTTCAAGGGGGAAAATAACGACTATTAGTTGTCAAATCGACTTTAGGGCTATAGAGCCCAAAAGTAATAGTCTTGATTTTCAGACAATTGTACTGAATGGTCATACGTTTTATGCTGCGCAAAGATTAAATCAGTTAATCTTGGCCATCACAAGAAGTGGGTTATTGATGTAGACAAATGCTCATGTACCCTTTACAACTCTTTTCATGTATGTTATTACCAAAGAAGAAAAAAAGCCAGTCAGTCACTCAATAGTGTCTCACAGTAAAGTCTAGCAAGTAAACGGGTTTCCTTGCATAATTTGAATATGAGGACACTGCTAACGTTTAAATTTCACAGATAGGACATACATGACATATTCATAATTCCTGCAAAGTTCTACAGCATTTGAGGTTGGCTGCAAAAGGGACATAGTACCTTTAACTCACAATAATTATTTTTTTCTTCAGATGACAACGTGTAAAGGAATAATCCCTGTTGGAACCATGCTGAATGTAAAACACGTCTACAAGTCAAATGTAAGTTCACTTTTTATTTTTTATTTAAGATTGCCTGTCATCCACTCCATTACAGATATTTGTGTTTGTTTACTGTTATTCTGTGATGGCTTTTGTATTAAAGCTTATGATGTATGACAGAATTCAGCATTTTTGAAAACTTCTCAGGTGTACATTTAACATTGTGATGCTCTTGGCGCTCCAAGATTATCACCCCTGTCATAGCTGGCAGCCAAATATGTCACATTCTGGCATATTGGGTACCCATTAACAGCTGGGTAGAGAGTGGCAAATGTGGATCAATGTCTTGCCAAAGGATGTTAGTGTTGAGTCAGAATTTGAACCCTCGACCCTCGGATTAAAAGACAAGTGGAATGAACCACGATGTATGTATGTTAAATCCAGACAATGACATTTTTTTGTACATCATGTATTATTAATCCTTTTCATTTTAATCAAACATCTCATAGTGGATCATATAATAAAATATAAATAATGTAAAGTTTATACAATGAAATTTATACCTACTGTAACACTTCTAGACGTTAAAATGATTTGGCAATTCTTGCTTTAATAGCAAGTGATGAATTCAGTGTTTGATTAATCCACGGTCGAAGCTGTCGAGCTGTTCTGGCAGAGGAAATAGGAAATTACAATGGAAACATCCTGCCAATTTGATGGTACTATATCATCTGTGGTCTATTCATGGACACATTCCGTGACGTAAATCATGTAATACATCAAAATCAAACGCATTGTGTACGCTTTAACAGCAGGCATCTGTTTAGAATGTAACAAGTATTTATAAAACACTAATCTAGTCTTAATGAGGTTTATTTAACCATTCTAAATATTTGTGTTATCATAATCCAATGATGCAGTCACTGTATCCATGGCAACTAGTTTGTGGTTGATATCATACTCTTTGTCATGTTAAGGTCATGTTCATTGCCAATGTTTGAATAGTTACAGTACTAGCCTGTTTATATGCTTAAAGTCAGATTAACTTGGAATTTGGATTCCAAATCGTCACACAAGTATATTCATTTTTCATTTTGTACACTTCCTACTTGTGGATGAAGCACCCTTTTTCCTCTGCAAAACAAGGAAAATGACAATTCAGATCAAAAATATGTTCAGTGACCTTCCTGAAGAAAAATGTAACTTGGTCTTTTTATAGTCATATGATACAGTCACAGATCACTACATTCTCATTATGTTTTCTCATAATGTAAGTTGATATTTTGATGTAAACAGTTTAGAATCATTAATGCTTTTAAATGATAATAACATTTTTTCTTTTTCTTCTACATACATGTATGTTGTTCAAAATCCAATTGAACTAATTACTACACTTTAGGTACATTTTGTAGTTTTCTCTAAATGCCATGAGTTGATGTACATGTACACAAAGATCAAAAGTTTGGCTACAATGTGAATTTAGCAAAAAAACTTTTTCCTCAGTATTTTGATGGCCTTATGCAGCCTTGCAGTGTAGTTCTTTCCTCTGCCTGTTTGGTCTTCTGGGCTGAAATATGTGCAGCAGGCCTCTAGCTGTCAGCATTTATATTATTCTTGTTTTTGTTGGGGGGGGGGGGGGGCTCGTGTGTTGAGCCCTGCCTTATGCCAGAAAATCTTAACATTGGATTTGGATGAAGAATTTAGAAATTCAGGAAAAAAAAGAGAGAAAAACAAAATTCTAGTTGTCGCTATTATATAGTCAGTAAGTGTAAGTTACATGAGTCACATGATGTTTTCCAAGAAACCAGGTAGGCCTCTACAGACAGTATGCATGTTCATGCTGGGTCATTGCACTTGGGTACTAAAGTAGTCAGAACATTCAAAATAGCATGAAATATGAATCCAGAATTATTCTGAGGTACACTTGTTTTATTTCACATGTAAAAGGATATTAGTTGTGTACTTGACTTTCTGAATTAAACTAAAGGTATCGTGTGAATTTCTGATGCTTTTCTGTTGAATGAAGCCTTCAGAAATGTATTTATTTTGCCCAAAATGGACATCACATGATGTTTTTTGAACACTTATCTCCTCGTTTATTGATGGATGATTGAGCACCATGAACCGATCCTACTTCCTTCTCTAAATAGCTCAGCACTAAACTACATCGGAAGTGCAATCAGCTGTGCTCTTAGTCTTAATGAGACCTTTTCCATACAGGCTAAATTGAAATTCTGACTTGCTAAAATTGAAATACATGTATAGGATAGGTTTAGTAAAGTGAAAATGTTATTCAGTGTTATAAAAAAAACACCTAAAAATCATTCTTTAATCAGTGATAGATCGGCTGGGGGGGGGGGGGGGGGGCAGTAGTCATGCATCTATTAAGATCACTGGTAAATATTCTTTAAGCTTGTGTACCTCCTGATCAAGAAGAAAACAATATTTTGTCTTTTCAGAGCCAAAAAGGCATTAACTCTGTATTGTGAGTTAATGCATGCCTGGCTCTAAGCAGACAATTTGTTAAATATTTGCCAGATATTGTTTTATTACACTCCTTTCCCTTATTAAAATATGATTTTCTTGTCAGTTTTCTAAAAAAAAGAGCATTTTCCACTGCTGTTCCCCTCCATTGTCTATTTTTTCTTTCCACTGAATTGATGTTATGCTGTTTATATTTAAAAAACACCTGGCGATGTCTGTCTCGTTCTTACCACCAACTGCTGTTTGCACTTGTACATTTACATGTAGTCCATGTCATAGAGTCTCGTGTAGGAAATGGACGACAACTTCAGCGGCTACTACTCAAAGAACCAAGCAAGGAAAGAAATAGAATACGTTGACAGATTAGGATGTGATTCAATTAAATTGATTTGAGGTGAAGGCCCCTACCTAATCCTGCGGGGTGTCAGTTTCTTGCGAACAAGAATGTAAGATATCTGACATCCTTTAGGGGCTATCAAGGTACAGGATATTGCTCAGTAATTGACAATGTTAAGGACCTTTTTAATAGACATTTTTGAAAGAGTTAAATGATTTCTGTAAAATTTAATTGTACTTTTGGGGTTAAAAGTAGCAATGAAATGCTCTTCAGAGTTGAATCTTATAAAATCTGCTCTGATGTCTCAGAAACTATAAAAATGTTTGGGAGTTTCATGAATTTCACAAGTGGTGATGATTAGTGAAATTTACACGCAATTTATGTGAAATTCTTTGTTTTAGTTTACTACTTAGCAGTATACACAATTATTAAGACCAATTAATGGTTTATTTTTTGTAAGTTGCAAATAAATCTTGCTGCTTAAAAAAGTCCATGAACAACTCTTGAAAGCTTCTGTTAAAACATATTGAAAAACTACATTTGTACTTCATTGTTTTTTTTCAGGAAAAGGCTCATGTGAAATTACATGTACATTTATATGTGAAACCCATCAAACTTCTTTAAAACATAATTGACTATTCAAATTGAATTGGAACATACATGTACATGCAGTTACCATAAAAATCAGTATGTTTAAATTAAAGTATTCTAGCCTATGACTAGTATAGGGAAGAAATCACTTTTAAGTTTTTAAAAATAAAGTTTCTATTTCCTTATAGTGAATGATCAATTTGTTGCTTACGATACAATGGTCCAGAATGATTCCCCCCCCCCCCCCCCCAGAACTACTAAAATATCCCCCATATAGGGCTCTCAACAGACCCCAAATTGCTTCATATCTTTGGGGGAAAATATTTATTGGGCAATATTCATTGTATGACCTTACAATTGTATAGATAACAGGTAGTAATTTGAGGGAAATCCCCCTCAATATTTATTGTTTACAGTGTACACGTATCAAATTTTATTTTGCTTCATGTTAAGGGTAGGCCTATGATAGCAAAGTTCTATTGATAGTTGATATATGAGGCACTTGAACAAAGTTCTTATGTTAGGATTGAATTTCATAGACCTGTATGTACATGTATTGTGTACATTTATATCTAACTAAGGAGTTATTACGTATCTGCACCTTAACCAAAACAAAAAAAAACAGAAGTAGGTTTATGATGTAGGTGTATATATGCACAATGTTGTTCTACTTTTTAATACTAGAGTTACATGTATCGGTACATGTGTATTAAAGACTTCTGCAGTTTCACTGAACCTGGTGTGAAAGAAAACTGTAATGTAATCATGTTTGGCGTAGCTTAGTCCCGAATTTAGCGCTAAGGAAATTTAATTTTAGAGAGATCTTTCTGAAGCCTACTATTTTAAAGGGTTACATGATTGAGATAAGAAGCACATATGAACATAATACTGTTCATTGCCAGGGACTCCATTTTTCATATAGTAAAGTGGATATCTATATTATTGACATATAATCTTTAAGTGACTATACAGTCAGTCCGCAGCGCCCGCGAATTCGCACGTATTTATACAAGTCGTATGCAAGCTATGTACGGTAAAAACGGACAATAAGCAGAAAACATTGGTACATGAAAATGATGATTGCATCAATGTTTCTCCATAGATTTTTTTTATTTATGTACCAATATAAGAAGATAGACCAAATAATCCATCTTTACAAAACATCAAGATATTTTTTTTACGTTAACATGCTTTAAAAGAGCATTTAAAACAGTCTAAAAAACACAGCAATTTAACGATATGCAGCATTAAAAAAATATATGAAAACGCTACTGCATCAAAAAGTAATTTGGTTCATTGTGATGATAATATACAAACTTTCAAACCATCACTGTTTCCTTTGTTTTAGTTCTTTATATCGGTCAGGACACGGTAAATACAACACCATGTTCATTCCAACATATTCAACAGCGGTGACACAGCCGATATGCGTGGGTCATCAGAGTATGACGTCACCTGCCGACCGGGGGATACTACGTTATATCTAGCTTTGCGTCGATTATCGATGTTCTGTGTCCGTGCGCTGTACATGAACACGCACGGAGGATAGACGGTGATTAGGGATATTCACGTATTACTCTCGGGTGCGTAACCCCCCGGACGTAGAGGCTTTGTATTGCCCCATATACTTATTTGTGTGTATTATACTCATGCGCTACTTAATAATAGAAGTCTACAGAGAGTACAAGTTGGATGCGGATACGTACTCAAGTACAATCAAGTACACTATAGAATACCAGCTCTAGAATGAATAGGGGACAGTGGGGAGGGTTTAAGTGTCTTTATGTGCTATTTTTGGCCAGGCTTTGATATCATTTTAACAAAGAAGACACATTTTCTTTCTCAAATGTTTATTTGTGAAAATACAAACTTTCGGGGGGGGGGGGGGGGGATGCGATTGGCATTGGTATTGTGATTGAAAAAAATGAAAATATGATTGTTCCCATCCCTGCTGATAAATTTCATGGTTTTATTGCAGGCGATGGGTTATAAAAGTTATAATATGTGTTTTTATTTAAATTGTAAACCATGGACTAATCAATGGGAAGAGCCTTAAACATTAATTTATTTTGGTAATCCCCAGGGATTCTTTGATGGTAATATTTTATTTGATGGTTCTTTTGTCAATTTATGTAACTCCAGTTCATGTGTATTTTTAGAAATTCTTTCCCTTATTCGCTTTTCTGTTTGATTTTGTTTTATAGTGACCCGCAAAATATATATCTGATCATTTATTTTCTGTTTTTGTTTATATGGTAATGACCATTGAATATAAATTTTAATGTGTGGTGGGTTGAATGGGTGCAAATGAAATTAATAATATTCTAATTTTCACCTTCAACATCATTATCACAATCATCAAAGTCATCATCGCCATCAGCAATCATTATCATCATCATCATGATCACCACTATTAGCATCACCATCATCATAATCACCGTCACCATGATCATCGCCATCATCATCATCATAATCACCATCAGCATTATCACCATAGCCATTACGATCATCATCATCATAATCATCATCATAATCACTGTCAGCATTATCACCATAGCCATCACCATCATCATAGTCAGCATTATCACCATTGCCATCATGATCATCGCCATCATCATAATCACCGCCACCATGATCATCGCCATCACCATCATCATAATCACCATCATCACCATAGCCATCATGATCATCGCCATCGTCATCATAATCACCGTCATCATTATCACCATAGCCGGTTAAACAAAAAATATATTATTAACACTACTACTAATGATAAATAATTATAAATGAAATAGGACTAGGAATAACATTTCCATTTTATAATATTCATATTTTATTTATAAACTGACTTTGACATGTTGAGAACTTGAGACCATTACTTGCATAAAATGTGTCGCTGAGAATAAAAGTATTATCAGAGTAAAACATCTTTAAATTGTATAACGGTGACAGTTCGATCAGTTTTTTTATTATAATAAATGCTTTGTTCATGTAAAGCTCCGGAATCCCACCTTCGAAGTATCAGAGATACAAAAATGTAATCACTTGAAATGGATTTCCTTTTACTGAAAAAATAAGCGGAACAAAATCCTTCTCGTCCTTCTCCCAAACTCCCCTTTCAAGATTGTTTGTTCCTATGTGAAGTCCAGCAAATGCTGATCCAGGAATGCAATGGAGACTGATGTGTGAAGTCTGTGTCTTAGAAGATTTGTTGTCAATGTTCCTTAAGTTTCGATGGTTGAGTACATCTGTCAGAAAAACAACAACACCTACATCTACATATAAGGTGGTCCTGGACAGGACCAATTGGTATATACGTCCAAACTTCCGTGTCAAAATAAAAGGTGCTCATAAAATACAGTGGGTTGCAGACATCATCTAATTTTTAGATGAGTAGAGCCACATCAACGCTCTAGCCCGCCTGTGTACAGCTGCGCTGAGTGGTCAATCTGCATGTAGCTCCAAACTTTGGTATAGAAAGACTTGGCCGATGTTGACTCTTTGATGATGGTGGCTGGTAGTTGATTCCATTGCGTAATGGTACAAGGATAGAAGCTGTTCTTGTATGCTTCGGTCCTGGCAAATGACAAATGATAAGAAGGAATATAAAATGGCTTATTTCAGGTATGGGGATTTAAAAGATCTGATCAAAGTAGCTAGCCATTTATGGTAGACATAACCCGCTCGCATTCAAATTAATTTTTGTAATGAAAACAAATTACAGGCGACAAATTCATGAAGTTTTCCCTTCATTTTTCCACATGTGCACAAGTTAAAATGTACCGGTAAGTGTTTAACTTTGGCTTTTTGTTTTAATTCTGCTTTATTCACATTACTCTCACAAGGGAAATGCTGCTTATTTCTATGGCTGGTTGTAAAGTTTGAGTTGACCAGAACCAAAACAAAAGGCACAACCAAAGTTTGAGAATCCCTAAATATTAATATAATTATTCGAGTCTGACCAGACGCCAGAGTCACTGTTTAATTCTCACAGTTGACTGTTAAATTTGTGTGAAAATAAAATGGATTAAGCATAAATATTATCAAGAAAGCTTGCTAATTTAATGGGATAGTACATGATGTAATTGTAAGTCGAGGGCCCCAGATCAGAGAGGGCTTTGTTTTATGTCGGATCGGTACAGAAAAGGCTATGTATGGGACCGGTACGCCGTCACGGTGATGACTACGAAAGTGCGGCCATGTAGGCCAACGTACACTTTTCGCGCCATATCGGCAAAAATGAGTGTTTTTAACGTAGCCGCCACACAACTTCCGGTTGAAAATCGAAAAATGTGTAACTTTCATGGCCATAAAAGCTAATAAAATACATCGTGCATCAATCGAACTCTGCACTTTTTCACTTCTGCCAACATTGTTTTTGTAAAAAATCGAAGAATTGGGGAAAAACATCTCTTATATCGGTCAGGAACACGCTAAATGCAAGATAATGTCAGAATACCTCCTACGAAAGAAGGAAAATATGGACACATTTCAATGAATATTTACAATCACTCAGATGCGGTAAATTAGGAAAATTTCATATAAAAATACGTAGAAAAGTATGGAGATACACTTACCCCTACATGCTACGCAGCACAGTGAAAACCAAAGCAGCTGTGATAAAGTTTGTTGACCTGTGCAAAAGTCTCGCGAAATCTCGCAAATCGCGGACACGAAATACGACGGTTTATCGCACTTCCGGGTGCTGTATAAATTTGGTCATTCTGCCTAATTATCGCGGGCGTTGCGGACTGACTGTATAGCACAACTATTACATTTAGACTGTGACCTTCACGTACATGTAGATAAGTTTAGTAGTTTTTAATTACTTGAAGTACCTGTATTAAAAAAAAAGTTCCAAAGGAGGAAATTAACATTTTTTCATCCGCCTGGTCTGGACTTGTCTTCAGCTATTTTATGCACTACATTTTTTTTTTTTTTTTTTTTTTTGGGGGGGGGGGGGGGGAGAAGGGAGGAAGGGGATACTAAATTTTGTTTTCAATGAGGGAGCTATAAGAATTTGTTATGGCTAATTTGCCTCAAATGTTGTATTTTTTAAAATCAGCTTTTGTTTAACTTGTTTCTCTTTTAAATGTCTTATTTGCTTTCCTTGTTGCATGCAGTGAATATACTGTACTTCAAAATTTGACCATCAGGTTTAATATATCCCCCCCCCCCATAGTTTTGTCATGATACAATATCTGTTAGCAGGCTAGGCCTACATACATTTACAATCGCACCTTGTCATATACCTTAGTCACACATGTCTGAAATACATTGACACTCTTTGAGAGTACAAACCCTTTCCTTTAAATGTACTTTTCAGAGCAAT